>JAZKJV010005619.1:0-327901 GCA_037367405.1 Ottelia alismoides
TATGAACAAGCTCTAATGGTTGCATCTTCCTAAAAGGTGGATGGCTCTTGAAGGAAACTCTCGTCTGCTTTCCAGACAAGCAGTGCGTGCATCTCTCCAACTTCTCTTTCTTGATACCTGCTAGCATATTCTTCTTCACCAAACACTGCAACCTCTTCTCACTCATGTATCCCAATCGTCAATGCCACAACTCAATGGATTTTGCATCTCCACTCACATGTGCAACATCATGAGAAATGGATGCATTTTTAATATAAAGATTGTTGCTATACTTCTTACCATGAGCAACAACCAAGTATTCCCGGGTAAGCTTCCATTGTCCATCACCAAAAGTGTAGAGGTATCCTTCATAATCAGGCTTTCTTGCAGAAATGAGATTTAAGTGCATGTATGGTGCATGCCTCACATCTTTGAGCGTCAACACCGCTCCATTGACATTCTACAATGCAATGTTGCCGATGCCAACAACAGAGGACAAATAACCATTTCCCATCTTGAACATGCCAAAATCACCAACTGTATATAAAGAGAAAAACTCTCTAAGAGATGTAACATGTAAAACATAACCACTAGCAACAAGCCAAGAAGTACCATCCTGTGCAACATTCACTATCTTCTCATCACAGAGAATGAGGAGCTCAGATTGTGCGGTTGTAGCAACATTATCATTCTTCTTTTCTTGCTCCTCGCCACCATTCATGTTATCCCTCTTGAATTAGAAGCAATACTTCTGATGTGCCCTTTTTCTAGTAATAGTGGCAATCCATGTTCTGATATCCAGACTTGGACTTGCTCCTAGTGTTATCTCTACCCTTATCATTCTTGATCATGCTCCTCCCCTTATTCTCTGTGACAAGAACCTCTGATTGCGAAGAACTTCCTTGGGTTTTTCTCCGCATCTCCTCATTGAGAATGCCAGACTTGACAGTTTTCAAAGAAACAACTGTAGAATTAGTAAGCAAGACTATGAAAGTCTCCCAATAATTTGGTAGAGTAGCAAGCAATAATAGTCTCAACATCTTATCTTCAAATTTTATTCCAATGCTCGCCAACTGACTTGTAATTCCTTGAAATTCATTCAAAAAATCAAGCATAGAGCTACCCTGCTTGAAACTCCAGTTCACCAATCTCTTGAGAAGAAATAATTTGTTACTTCTCGTCTTGGAGGCGTAAAGATTTTTCAACTTCAACCACAAGCTTCTAACATGACTTTCATCTTGGATATGGTTATAGACGTTCTCATCAACAAACTATCTCATGAAGCCACAAACTTGCTCATGTTCAAATTCCTATTCCACATCGATTTTGGCTTCGGGCTTCTGCTGGAAAATACGAGAAGGTGCATATCATTTACTTATAAAAGATCCTTCATCTTGCTATTCCCTAAATTGTAATGGGTCTTATTAAGACTAATCATACTGCTTGAACCAAACTCCATCTTGTAATCTGTCATTGAACTTTGCTCTGATACCACTTGTTGGTAACAGATTCCTCTTATAGATTAAATCGTAGAAAAATTATCAAAGTTGATAAGCAGATCCTACACAGTATATCAATAACTACGGAAGAAATTTTCAACCACAGAAAATCAATCACAGATGCATGGAGAATTTTTAATGTGGAAACCATCAACGTGAGGGAAAAATCACGGGGTTGATCGCAACCCAAAATCAAGCACTATAATCAGAATAATCTCATGTGAGGGGCTTACAAAAGGCCGGCCCTATATACGATGCTACAAATCATTAAACAATAAAGAATAGTAGAGAGAAGAAATATCACCAAAATGATAATCCATCACCAAACTTGGGAAGAATGCTATAGAAGAACTGCTTCAAAAATTACTCCCTCCAAACTTTGCGGCAACCACGAACCTTCGTTCTCTCTCTTATTTCTTTCTGTGCTAGGAGAGCTTGTGTTGGGATGATCATGGTATGTACCCCATACCCCTTATCTATACTTTATGGAGATGATCAAATACAGAAATATGAATTCCTACTTCCTATAAGATTAGGAAAATATGACTCATAATCCTAAAAGGTAATTAATCTCCTCCTCCAATTAGTAATTAATTTTTTCTTTTCCAAACAAGAATATCAATGTCTTTTATATATATATATATATATTAGGTTCCCAAAAGGAGGGAAACTCATCCAACGTCATCCCGTAAGGCATCAACATTGCAACTAAAATCATGGAGTGATGGATCAAAAAACAATTAGTGGCCTAAATTTTACTCGAAAAAATCAGCCTCAAATACAAATGCACTTGTTTCCCCGTGTGAACTATGGAATGGATGTTTGGAGAAGAGCTTCCCCAGAGAAGAAAATCTCTGCCACACCAAACACAACTTTTGGTGAAAAAAGAACAACGGAAAAATCGATGTCAAGAAAAATCCGCAGAAAAAGAAGGAAATTGATAAATATGTAAACTCATCTCATGTTGTTGGTAGCAGAATCCGTCATTGTACTTGCGCACATCAAAGATCCAGAAGTCCCGACGACTATCAATTGCAAAGCAACCCAAATATGGCATGAGATCGAGGAGTCCGATATCATTAAATGTATTTTCTTTTAATTGAAAACTCAAGTAAAAATCAAGTATACATAAAAAATGAAAATCGCGGAAGGGATGCTGTCATGTCATGTTGCCGGTTGTGCAATATGTCGTGGTGAACATCGAAAATATGAAAGCCCTAGTATATATTAATTGTGAAGTAGGCAAAAGATGACCTGATATCGAGAAGTCTAGAGAGATCAAAAGGCATTGCGAAGATAGAAATTGATACATATAATGTCTTCATCGAAGACGGGCCAGAGGATGGTGATCTCCACCGTCGGGATTTGCTACTTGTTCCCATTAAAGCTGTCAAAAAATTCTCAGGTTCGACATTCGTTCAGATTCAGCTCGGTAAAAGTTCGTTTTAGATTCGATTCGAAAATAAACGAACCGAACCTAAACACAAGTTTGGGCTCGATTAAATAAACGAACCGAACCTCAAAACCATAGGTTCGCTCAGGTTCGGTTCGTTAAAAGCTCGATTATATACACTGATACATATATACATATATAAATATATATACATATATATTATACATATAAAGAAAAATATATTCTCTCAAAACGTGAGGGCTTTCTCTTAAAATTTCCATACATATATATTATATATATATAATCTCTCAAAATGAGGGGGCTCTTTCTTAATTTTTCCAAATCCACCCTAACCTAATTTGGTTTCCAGGAACCCTCCCTCCTGCTGTCCACGCACGCCGCCCATCCCCAAGACCCCAACTTGCGATTCGCCCTCACGCTGCCGCGAGGCTGCGAACCTGCGAGGCTGCGAGCCCTCTCACCCTCACGCTGCCGCGCTGCCCCTTCCGATCGACCCCCTCCCCTCTCGCAGCACGTTGCCACCTTGCCGGTCACCCCCTTCCCCCTCGGCTCTCAACCTCAACTGTATGTCGCCCCTCTCCCATCTTGGCCACACACTGCCGCGACGCCGCCTGCGAGTGCCGAGCACTCCTTCCCTCTCGCAGTCGCAGCACGTTGTCGGTCACCCCTCCCCCCTCGGCTCTTGCCCTCACAGTGTTGTCGTCCCTCTCCCATCTCTCCATCACGCAGTGACGAGCAGGCACATCTCCTGCACACCGTTGGCCCGCACGCCGTTGGTGACACGCGCACCGCAACACACAGGTATAATCCTTAAATCTAAGACGTGTTTTTTACTATATATTATCATGACTTTGAATGAATGCTAAAGAATGTCTTAGTAAGTAAATCTAAGATGTGTCACTTTTATTATATGGATGTTGATAAGTTTGATACAACCGAACAAAGATTAGGTTTCATATTAACTAATTATTTTTCCATGTTGTGTATATTGAATATTGTTTAGCACTATAATAATCTGTTATTTATATCATTGTTTTAGAAAATGGCTTCTACACCATCCTCCCAACAGTCTATTGATCAAGTAATATTAGAGAGAAATGAAATGGATGATGGTGAGACTAATAATGAATTGGTTGAATTAGGAGATGATCAGGTTGAAGTAAGTGAAACTGAAGAAGATGCAGGAGAAGGTAAAAAAAGAGCGAGGAAAAAACATCCTTTGCGTGGTCTTTTTTTGAAGACATTTCTATCAAGATTGCTAAAGATAATGGGAAAGAAGGTGAAGAAAAACAAGACGTGATTAAAACCAAATGCAAGTGTTGTGGAGAGGTTTTGTCTAAACCTAAGAGTGGGACAACCAGTCACATGAAGAGGCATTTGGAAAATGTGTGTCCATATTACAAAAGATTTCTTTAATTAGGAACTTGTTTCTCATGATTATATTAGTGATGAACTCATCCTTTCATGCAGGATCTGTTAACATGTCTTATGTACGATACTGTCTCTAGAATTTCATATCACGATGAACAAACACAATCTCACGATTAGGAGTATCGCGTATTATAGCATCTCCAAAGATGATATTCTCAAGTCGTCCATAGTTTATGTCGTGATAATGATTGTATTTGTTCTCTCATAGGTGAGGATTCATTACTCACTTAATTATATGAATACTTTTTGCAGCTCAAAGCTTAATTTCCAATCTTATGAATGCAGGATGAAAGTACTTCACAGTGCAAGATTACATATTAGACTTTGTTTTTCTACTTTGCTTTCATAAGCCTGCAAATTGCCCTTGCCTTTCTAATCATAAGCATGTTCAAGAATGTCAAGAGCGCTCAAGGCCAGGAACTGATCTTTTTCTCTGACAAATTGATATATTTTTATATCCTACAATCTCTACTTGTATCATGTATGTTTGTTGTTTAGATCATTCTACTTTAACACATGATAACAGTTACAAACTTACGGTAACCCATCTTGTTTTGTTACTTCTTTAGCTTTTAAATGTGCATATAAACTTTTTAGAAAATTTTCAGTTTGGAATGGTTGTAAACTTATGGTCAAGTTTGATGTCATTGGTTTATACGTGTTTTAAAGGTTGAAATGAGATATATTTTTAAGTTGGCTTGTATATCCATCCATATAAGTATAAGGAAAATGGTATATAACATACACTGTTGAAGTTTTTTTTATCAAAAGACATCAACCAATGCAAAAATACATATATATTTAGCATTATCAATGTTTACTCTAAAACGAGCCTTTAACGAGCCGAACCGAGCTTTCACGAACCTTAGCCGAGCCGAGCCAAACCTGAATACGATTTTTATTTTATCGAGCCGAACCGAACCCGAGCCTTAAGGTATACTAAACGAACCGAACCGAGCCTGGGTAGGTTCGCTCAGGTTCGGCTCGTTTACACCCCTAGTTCTCATATTCTCCTCGCCTTTGATAAAGTATCTCTCCATGTTTTGATATTCTTACAGAGCCTTTCTTTGATAAAGTATCTCTCTATATTTTGATATTCTTAGAGGATGGTCGGTTCGAGAATAAGAATGAATAAGGATGGGGAATAAGGAGAATAAGGGTATATTTTCTGTTCGGATGGAAAGATAAGAATAATGAGAATAAGGGAGTTGGAGATTGATTGGGATCACATACAATATCAACAAAGGAAAAAATTGGAAAGCAAATGGCAAAGAATAATGTTATCAGGATTAACAAAAATTGGATATATTACGATCAAATCTGCACTACTTATAAATGTAATGATCGTGACACATGCTTTACATGAGCTCATCTATTTGTCTATCTGTTTACATATATAAACTATATCTATATATATCAATGATAAAATATTAAACAGGGAAGACATGAACTAGAGCGACATTTGCAACAGTTAGGCCACAATGGATGAACTATGATTTGGACCCTACATTTCCAACCGTTCTCCCGCAATTGTGGAGTGAACAGGTGCAAAATCATGGGTCTCCAACGGATTTCAACACTTTGCCTCCCAATCTCCTTAAGTAAATTTGACTCATTAAACCTATGAATTTGATAAGAAATATAACGGGAGTGCTATGGTCACATTATTGATTAATGATCATGACGACTACGTTTAAGGCAAACAGAGAGACAAATAAATGTAACAAAAAATGAAAAAAAAATATGTGGGAAGATCTGTTTCACCTCCACCTCTTCCTCCTTGCAAAAATGAGAGAAACTAGAGGTCTACAACACATTTGATTTGCTAGACTACTTGATCATTGGGGCAGTGGACATTGAAGTTCTTTACAACAGTGCATAATGGAGGTGGAGGGGTGAGGGTGCAACTGGGAAGATACATCGACGCCGACAAGGGACATGACTCCTGGGATGAGGGTTTCGTACTGATTTGGAGGGGAGGCAACAAACATGGATCCTAAGACGGAGGACGCATGGATTCCGTATGGGTCTGAAAGAGGGTTTTGGGATTGGGATTTGAGGAACCCTCAGCTGCAAAATGAAATAAAAGGTAAAATTGGAAAGCAAATGGGAGAAAATAATGAAAGGTGTGCCAACAATGAACGTAAAGAAAGGATTAGATGGATCTCTAATTGCATCGGTTTGGAGGAAAAAGAGTTGGGTAGACTGACTCAGACTCGGGGATAGAAACACCAAATTATTACATCTTTCAGCCAAAGTCCACACAATAAGAAACCGCATACCTTCACTCATTGGCAACGGTGTCCAAAGGCTAGATAAGAATATGGAGGTGGCTTTTGCTGCCGTGGACTACTATGGGGCCTTGCTTGGCCCGATCTACCCCGCTCGGTTAGAATGGATCCTCCCGCCCCTAGAGTCCTCCTTACTGATGAGGCGCAAATGTGGCTCATGCGGTCATTCAGTGAGGACGAGATCTTGAATTCTTTCTGTGCTATATCTTCCACCAAGGCCACGGGGCATGATGGGTTCAACGCAAGCTTCTTTAAAGATGCACTATTCTTGCTCAAGGGCGATATTCTTTCTGCAACGACTTTCCTCCATCGGGGAGGGAATATGGTGCGTGAGGTCAACCACACTTTCTTAACCTTGGTTCCTAAAGTCCCTACCCCTGTGGGCCTAGGGGTGATAGGCCAATCTCATGCTGTAATGTCTCCTATAAAATATTTGCAAATCTCTTGGCCTTGCACCTCTCTGCGGTCTTACCACACCTTGTCCATATCAACCAAATCACCTTCATCAAAGGTAGAGCCATTGACGACAATACACGGTTGGCCCATGAGCTTACTAGCGGCTTTGACCGTATGGCGAGCCTTTCTCGTGCGTGTCTAAAGATTGACCTTACCAAGGCCTTTTATTCTATGGAGCACTCCTTCATAAGGAGTATGGAGTTAATGGGATTTGATCCTATTTGGATTGGATGGATCTCTAATTATATCAATACTGCTTCCTTCTTTGTTCTGGTCAACAGCTCCCCGACATGCTTCTTCAGAGGGACGTGTGGGCTTAGGAAGGGGGACCCGCTTAGCCCTCTACTATTTGCTACTGGCATGAAATCTTTGTCTTCGCTTATGGAGCCTGTCATTGCAAAGGGGGACCTGAAACCCCTGGGTTGTGGATGACATACCGCCCCCACCCACCTAATTTACGCCAGTGACCTTCAATTCTTTTGTAAGGGCTCTTCGTCTTCGTTACTTGCTATCAAAGAGGTGCTTGCCGCATTCGACACTATCTCCGGGCTCAAAATGAATACCCAGAAAAGCAAGTTAATCAGGTCCAAACGTGCTCCTGATGACTTTGGGGTCACCCTACAGCTTGGTATGCTAAGGTCCTCCCTCCCAACTACCTACCTTGGATTGCCTATGGCTTTCTCCAATAGGAAGGGTGACATTTCTAGGGCGTTGGAGGATAGGGTTAGGGCCTTGCTTTGTGACTGGAAAGCAAAGGCCCTATCCTTGCCCGATCGTCTGCATCTCCTACATTCCGTCATTGTCGGGGTGCTCCTCTACTAGATCGCGGGGACCCTCATCCCGTGGGACACTGCGCGGCGGGTCGACATGATGTGACCTAACTTTCTTTGGTTCTTTGGGTGTCATGATGTGAGTTGGTGCAGTGTTTGCCTCCCGAAAGAGGAGTGTGGGCTGGGATTGAGGTCACTGACCACATTGCAGTGCACGATGGTCGTGTTTTGGTCTTGGAGGTTGCTCACCTCCGAGAACTCTATATGGGCCCTTTACATGAGAAGAAAATAGTTGCATGTGTCCTCTTTTTGGAATGTGGCTCCCAGGAGAAATGACTCCCTCCTTTGGCGGGCTATGTTGGCTCTCCTCCACTCATAACGAACACACTTGGACCCATTCCACAAAGGGTTTCTCCTTCAGAGAATCCATTGATTGATCCGCCATCGGGCCATCAAGGTCCCTTGGATAGGCGTGGTATGGAATACGCACTCTGCCCCTAAGCACTCCTGTACGCTATACCACGCCACCCTCACCTGTCTCCCGAGCATGGATAGGCTTGCAAGGCATGGCCTTGGTCAGCCTAGGCCGTGCTACCTTTGCGGGGGGAGGGGGGGGGGTGTTAAAGTCTCATGACCATATCTTCTTCATCCGTAACTTCTCATCTGCCGCCTGGGCCCTGGTGCTCTCTAGCCATGGACGTCCTCAACCTCCACGCTGTTCGCTGATTCACATATTGGCTTGGATCTCGACCATTGAAGATTATGACTTGAGACGTCTTTGCTCCTCCGCCATTGCGCTACTTCGTGGGAAATCGGGAGGGAATGTAATCAGAGATGGACCACTGGTTGCCTCTCTACGCCTCAAAAGGTGGCACACGTGATTGTTCATGCCATCTAATCTCTAGAGAACTCTCCAAGGACCTAGATTTTGCATTCCCCGTGTCTTGACTGAACTCACCCATACACCTAGATGGTGAACTCATGTATACCTCCGTTGGGTAACTCCTAAATTTTGGTGTTACCTTGGATACACCTTTAAATACTTCAATTGAAAGGTTAATCTTACTCAGAAAAAAAAAACAATGAACCGAACAGTAACGAACCCACGGATCGAAGCACCAAATTGGAGAAAAAACAAAAATACAAATTTTGCAACAGTGCGTGAACAGTAACCGGCCCACGGGCTTTAATACATATATATATATAGAGGATATAGAGGATAGAGGATGCAGAGGAAGTTAAGATTGTTGGGGCCACTTATCACATTTAAACGTGCTCAGATAAAAGGGGAAGATCTCTCTCCCCACATCCGTCATCCCCACTGCAATCCCCTTCTTGTCCTCTCAGTTCCCCGGACATCCTCTCGCGCGCTCAATCTCCGCCCGCCGGTAACGATCTCGATCCTACGCAGCTCGTCCATTATGGTTTCTAATTGGATCCACGATCCATTTGCGTCGTTTTTCACGTTCTCTAGGGATTCGGGGTGCGATCTCAGCTGCAGCTGGTTGATGGAGGCGGCGACGGGTGCGTCGATCGGCTCCTCGGTCCCCGCGGGATCGTCCAATCGACGATTAAGATCCCTCTCAATTGCTGCCAGAAGGTCGTCTTTCCTTCCGTCCGGCAGCCTTTTCCACGGTTCTGCCCAAGGGCTCCAGGTGGGTCTTATCGTCGACGTCATGAGGCGGAGATTTGAATCCTATCAATCATCGATGGAGTTGGTTGATTTTGATCGATTTTAGGTTTTCATTTTGTGCTGACTGACAGTCTATGCTTTTAGAGTGTTTGTGCTGATTATGTTTTTATGATCTGTTAGTGTCATAGGAAAAATATGCTAAATATACGAACTAGGTAATAATTAGATTATCATCCTGTTTCGATAACCTTGAGGTTATTGGATTGGATATTGTTTGTTTCATGCAATTTATTTGCTTTTAAGTATGGTTTGAAATATCCAAACCTAACGATCGTGCATGTTGAACATTTCCTCATAATCTTGTTACAGTGTTTAAACTTTAAACCAAGAACTTTCCCCCTGTGAAGTTTCCCTTTTCATGAAGATTCCTATGCAGCTTTCCTTACCATCTTCTATTTCTCATTCTAAGGGACAAAATAGCCACCATGTGGGCACTCAGTCCTATATCTTGCTCCAGTGCTTATTGTTCATCTACATTGTGAGATAAGGTAATTAATATTTTGATGCGGTTGGAAAACACCTCGTGAGAAAAACATGTATCTCCACTAAAGATGCAGGTTTCAGATCCTTATCTTGATACATATAAAAAACTTTGGCATGAATAACATGAGCTTAGATCCAACAAAGGTCCAACCCTTCAAGGTCTACTGTTAGGAGATGAGATTCGTGCCTCACTAGGATCTAAGTATTATAGCCAAGGTCCGAGGACCATGCCTCTCATTCAAAGCATTGAGTATCTATAAAGAAACTTCAGTTACATTAAAAACAAAAGAAAGTGGTGTTATCAAGTTCCTTCATTCACGTCGAGAAAGCATTCATTCTGCATTTGTGGACGACTTAGAAGATATAATTGGAGGGCATGTATGGTTAGGTTCCATTTGTATACTTGGTGGAATTTGTTATATCCTAACCAAACCTTTTGGATGGGCTCGCCGTGCACTTGTATGGTCTGGAGAGGCTTGTATGATCTGGAGAGGCTTACTTGTCTTATAGTTTAGGTGCTTTAGCTATCTTTGGTTTCACTGCTTGTTGTTTCGTTCGGTTCAATAATACTGCTTATCCTTGTGAATTTTATGGGCCTACCGGACCATAGGCTTCTCAAGCTCAAGCATTTACTTATCTATCTCAACGAGGTCTGAATAGTAAGGCCACAAGTGAGAGGTTGTGTTTCAATCCAATCGGGGTTTCATGATCCACACTGTCCCTAACACTAAACATCTTCGTCCAGAACAATTAGGGAAAAAGGAGGACAAGATATGAAAGGCTAATTACTTTTCTCTTATCTTGTAATATTAAATAAAACTATGAGGTTGGAGGTGACAAACCTAACCTCTTTAGGTGGATTCCATGAGATCTCAAGAAGGAAGTCCCTGAGGTATTACCCAAGGAAAATAGCCCTTGGTATCCCCAAACCATGAGTATAAGGGAGTACATCTCCAGAATAGAAAAGTTGGACTCTAAAAGGGCTAACTGAGACCGTGAGATTAAGGTTAGATAATGCTTTGCAACATGCCAAGGCTCCCCTCTCCACCTTCCTCTTGCCATTTCAGATAATGTGCCTACATTAAGAATAATGAAGAGTTGAATCAATAGGATAATTAGTTTCTAGATCCAATTATCCACCTTTCATGTGTTTATTCCTACATTATCTAGTGGTATGACATGATTGAATTTGGGGGGCTATATAAAGAGATCTGCATCTCTTCTAATACTTGCAAAAGCTAATAGCATGATACAATCCTACAAGGTTTTCCGTCATGGGGTAGGGTGGTCTTTTGGGACCACCAGTGGCACCAGAGATGTTATTATTGTGGAGGTTTGATTTTATTCCAGTTATTTTATCTTTTATTTTTTTTGAAAGAATTATTTTATCTTGTATTCCATGTTCCTTGAAGTAATTTAAAGATTACAGAACATTTGCCCACGATAACAGCATGACAAATGAGCCTAGGCAGTGTTGGAAGAGCACCACCTGGGATAAATAACATGAGCCACACCCATTAACAAATACTGAAAGTGATGTTGTTTTCTCCTTCTTTAAGCAAATCATCGTGCACTAGGGTTAGCCCCGAAGATTGTAGATCTTTTGATGTCCAATAGATGCCATAAGAGAACGTAGATGGCAATGGTGACATCTTACACACACGGGAAGAATATCTCAAAGCAAAGGAAGTTTGGAGTTGAACCTAACCCTATCACGAGGCAACCGAAGAAGATCATCCCTTGAAGACATAGATGGCATTGGTTGAAGTTAGGAGGTAATGTGATCGTGCTACAAGGCATCACGACTAGGTGATGTGATAGTGGATGGGATGATGCAATATGGCATGGCTATGAAAATAGATCGCATGCACTGCCTCTATTAGCAATTGATGAGCGATGATGATCCAAGCATCACATTGACACAAGAGAAGGAGAAGTCGGGTGACATTTTTTCATTGAAGAGATGGGTTCCCCTAGGGAACATTAATATAACGGATGCACCTATTTTGTTGTGGGCTACATGAAGGAGTGTTGTTGCGGTCTTTCGACCTATGTTTTATTTATGTTCTTTGATCAACACAAAAAAGTTGAAAAAAAGAAAAGTCCAAAAAAGAAATTTGTAAAATAAAAGAATGAGAAGAAAAAAGAAAAAATGGGGATAAGTCCTTATTTACTCCTATTATTTTTCCTAAATCGGTTAATCATCTATTATGTTTACATCAAGTTTGGGAGAGAAGGGGATTGTCGAGTAGAGCAACATCTATGTAGCTTTACCTTTATTTGAGGTTTAAGATCACTTCTTGCCTTGATTAATGGGATGATTTTTCTGATGGGTTTATTGCGCACGATCAACCTTGCCTTCCATGCTTCCACAATTATTTATCTAGAGCTCATAACTTATGAATGCAAATATGTAAGATTTTCCTCTCTTTGTTTTCCTTTTTTGGACAATATCTTCTGAAACTAGATATACAAGTCGTGCCTTCCCTGGGATGCAATGACGGATATTTTTACGAAGAGTCTCTCTGTCTCTCTGGACCTTAAGAAAGAAGTAAAAGTCAGAATAATACGAACTCAAAACAATTTTAATTTCTGTGGAGAGAAAGATTAGAGAGAAAAGCTTATCTTATTTCAAGTCTCTAGGGCTTCTTATATAGAGAACCCTAACCTTAGAGAACTGAAATGAAGGAATTACATAAGTACCCATGAGGGGGTTACAACAAAGAGATAGAAAATAAATAATATCTAACGTTCCCTGTCAAGTTGGAGCATATTTATCAATCATGTCAAACTTGGAGATAAGCCGGGAAATACATCTCTCGGGCAATGCTTTTGTGAATATATCTGCTAACTGAAGCTCTGTAGATATATGCAGAGTGTTAATCTTCCCTTCTCATACAACATCTCGAATAAAATGACAGTCTACCTCAATATATTTGGTTCGCTCATGGAAGACTGGGTTGGATAGACACCTCCAATAACTACTGGATATAAGGAATCAAGGATCTATGCCTCTCGTGACATCAACATAAGAGATGGACACCTCCAACAATGAACATAGGGGTTTGCAATACACATTAGATGTGTTGGAAGTGCACTGCAGGGGATGGTAAGGTGCTGGACAACAACCCACAAAGATGATAAGCGCTGAACAGTAGCGCACAGAGGTGGTCGAGCCTTAGGGCGCAGCTGAGAGGATCGAGATAGCCTTGGAAAGGACTGTTCCAGTCCTGCATTTGGCCTGATAGCATCACCCTAGGTCAGCCAACACAACCCAAGAGTGGCTGGCGGTGCCCAGCACAGCCCGAGAATCATTGGGGGTGCCCTGGGCTGGTGCCAGGAGTCACTGGCAGTGCCCTGCGCTGCTGGTCGGTAGCGTTGACAATGCCTGGATAGGCAGCTGGTGTTGTTGGAGAGGATCCGATGACACCGGTGGCTAGCAGTGGCGGTGGAGCAAGGGTATGAGCCTCGATGTAGGATTGTTGCTCTGATATCATGTGGAGAGAAAGATTAGAGAGAAAAGCTTGTCTTATTCCAAGTCTCTAGGGTTTTTTATATAGAGGAGATCCCTAACCCTAGAGAACCAAAATGAAGGTATTACATAAGTACCCCTGAGGGGGTTATAACGGGGAGATGGAAAACAAATAATATCTAACAATCTTGATGAAGGTGGGAGATTGATAGGTCATCGTATGGAGGGTGAGCTAGTCGAATGCCCATGATACACATACAAAAGAAAGGGAGCTAAAAAAGACTTTCCTTGAACAAAGCATGCTTTTCTGTCCCTACTTATTTGTTTTGACTCCATCCTACGACAAGGTCTTAAAAAACAACACACAAAACAACACATTTTCCTTGGAATTAAGATGTTGCAGATCCTTGAGGTGGTCGATGTGTATGCCTCATTTTCTTACAAGAATATGCAATTTAAGCAAAAATAAAGTATTAAGATTAAGAAAACTATATTATTAACACAGATCTCCGTATATTTAAAAAACAAAAACGAATTTTTAGCGTAATTCTTCAATGTCATAGAGGAGCAAGTGCTATTTCTAGTGCTAGATTAAAACGCAACATCATATAAAAGCATACTAAAAATCCCTTAAATAATTTATTAGTATAGATTCAATTCACATCATTTAATAATCACATGCTTTTGCATTCGATATTAACACAATTCATTTCATTTAGCAACTCCAATACTTTAATTTTAATGTATCACTTCATATGTTGATAGGCCTGGAATCCTAACCCGATTATTTAGGCCGGTAAATTGTAAAGTTTGTTTTGCGACCTCCTCCAATGTTGGTTGGAAGCCTGTCGTCCGAAACATGGGTCTCGCTGCCAGATCAGTGAGCCAAAGGGTGTATTCAAGGTCGTGGATAAGTGGAACAAAATTTAAACCATGAGCCCTATTTGTAGTCACCATAGTGGATTCACTCGTTAGGGGGATCCATCTATACAAGGGCAATACACACACACACCCTTAGACTTATGGGTAAGAAATAATCAATACTATTCTTCTTCCACCATCGAGAGTCAAGAGAGAGAGAGAGAGCCTTTGTTGGTGGGATTGCAGGCATATCTTTTTAAGGTAACCTTGACATTTCAGAAAACAACTTACATGCGGTTTGCACCTCGACCGGCTCATAATGTCTTACATGAGAAAGGCGAGTGCTTTGCCCGTGATTCCTAAGGCACACTCCTTGAGGCTAAAATTGGCTCCCTCACCTCGATGCACATCTTTCAATCTACGACTGGAAGGTATCGAAACCCATATGAAAATCAATTTCCCAGATTTTGACCGAAATCTCGCGAGATATCAGCGAGATTTCGGATCATATCATTATCTCACCCGCAAAAGGGAACTTGTAATTAAAAAATCCACCCATTTGGACATATAGACCGAAATTTCGGTCGAAACTATGTGAGACTTTCTGTTGAAGGGTGATTGTTAGTAGGGCCATGTACTCTACCCACTATCACGACCTCCATCTATTGCTTTTTGAGGCACCCAAACAAAATGTCGGTATTGATGATTTAGTATAGAAAATGATGCTTTCTCTGATATCTTCAAAGAGAGTCTCAATGCTGGTTCCATTTTTTGTTCACGGTGTCCATGACAAGATCCTTTCTTCGAAGTTACTAGTTTGGATGTCTTTATGAGATGGGCCTTCGTTCAAGATCTTTGTATCGGTATTCCTGCAAAATATTTCCCGTGAAAGAGATGGAGTTGTCTCCCATTGAGAAGACACATTGCTAACCAGATATCTAAGAGGGAGACTCGTTGCAGTACTAATGACTTTGGTTGATAAAAATGCATAAAACATTAGCCAACTTTCTATCCAAATTGCTTAACCGGTTGTTATTTTCGGCTTCAAACCTCTAGTTTTTCCTATTTACTAGAATCATCGATATGTATCATTGTCATCATCAACAACCAAAGAAGTATGCGTTGAGTCGGGGTGGTCTATGTTTTTTATGAGACCCAAAAAGGAGAAACACGCTATGGTGTCAGTCCCAAATATATTAAAAGATGAAGAATAAGAGCAGGAGGACGTACAAGAGCCAAGACTTGAGAATAGTCTTAGAGTGGAAAATTTCATTTTCTGGATAAAAACGTTGAAAAGAAAAGAGGGTGCTATCTCCAGCTAACCAAATTGCTAGATAGTTGCAAGTGGTCGTAGTAGATCCTCTTTAGCTTGATATTTTGCCTCAAACAAAGAGTTCCAAAACATGTCCAGATTCTAAAGAATCTGCTAGTTAACCTCCACTTCAAGCCACAATGAGGATGACTTCTCATAGTGAAAGAAAAGATGGTCTATTGTCTCAATCTGCATCTCAAAGAGAGGGCACCGATTTAAGACATCTTTGAAAAGTCTAGCGCAACTGTCCCTTGTCATGATGCGCTTCCTATGAAACAACCACATAAAGAAGCCATTTCTTTTCGGTAGCTTTAGCTTCGGATAAAGTTGTAATCACGAATCGAAACAATTGTCCTTCGTGGATGAGGTATGATTTTTTTTGAAAGTATGGACAAGGTATATTAATAGCATTGTAATCTCATTTGACAGAGAACGAGTTAATTTTCCACACCCATTGATCCCGCCCAACAACTGGCTTATCAATTTGTCTGAGGGACTCCAGAAGCAAAAGAAAATCCTAAAAGCGTTGGTCAAAGAAATCTGCCAAGAATGAGGGCGTTCAGTTGCTGTCAAGCAAGCAACCCAACAACTTTACATCACAGTTAGTAGCCAAAGCAAACAGGTCGAGGAATCTCTATGAGAGAGATCCCTCATCTTACCAGTTATCGATCCGGAAAGTGAAAGGATCATCACCAGGAACCCGAGAAAAAAAACTCATGAAAGCAGAGTAGCACTGATTTGATGCCTTTCTAGAGGGCGGAGGATTGAGAATTTTGCTGCTGAGGTAACGTGCTTTGAACTCCAATGCCATAAATGTTGCGAATGAGTCTACAACATAGATATTCACTTCTCCCCCCGTATCCTACTAACACACTTCAAGATAAGAGCCTCATTCATGGATTCCAAGAGTAAAATCCCAAGTCCTCTAGCCTCCACAGGCAAAGTAACTATTTCCCAATCCACTAAGGGGGTGTTCAATTCGGGAATAAGCATGGATAAAGATGGGGAATAAGGAGAATGAGGGTCTATTCTCTATTTGGATGAAAAGATAGGAATAGGGTGAATAAGGTGGAATAAGGGCATGTAAGGTGGAATAAAGATATGAATAAGGGTGGAATAAGGTGAAATAAATGGATGTGGATGAGAATAGCCATACTCTTGGGAACCACGTCGGGCGGGGAATTGACCCCTTATTCCAGTGCTTATTCTCCAAACGAACATGGACTAAATGTATTCCAGAATCATCATGACTTGTATTGCCCCAAAGAAAGCATTGCATAATCATCCCCAACCGTACGGGTAGTAGACAGAACTGCATGAAATACAGAGGAATAACTGAGAGGATGGCATTCACAAGCACCAAACACCCCCACATGATAAGGTAGGCCCCTTCCAACCTGAGAGTCTTTTCTCCATATTCTCAATGATAGGTAGTCAGTTAGACATCTCAAGTTTACCATCCGTCAGAGGAAGACTTAAATAGCGGATCGGGAGAGAGTCACACTCAGTGCCTAGCGTTGTAAAATAATCTCGCGCATCTGTGTATGAATGGCTAAACAGAATAGCAATAAACTTGCCATGATTAAGAACAAGCCCAAACAGTTCATCAAAGATCTCCAATGTCAACACCATGCAATTAGCCTCCTCTTTGCCTCCTTCGATGAAGAAGATAGCGTCATCAGCATACCGCGGTAAATGAATAGAAATATCATCAATAGTGCAACCGATCGAGACCTCATTACGTAACACTTGTGCAATCATACATGCAAAAACATCTGTTGTAATCACAAAAAGCACAGGGGTGAGTGGGCTGCCATGTCTAGCACCACACCGTGGTTGAAAAAACCTCCCTTAGGTCTATCATTAACATGCACCGTGTTGGATGCTGTAGTAACACAATGCTTCATCCGCGATATCTAGGTATGGGGGATCGGTGTTTCGACATCGCCGTTTTAGAGAAAACATCAGTCCACCATGTCACGAGCTTTGGAAAAATCTACCTTCCAAAGCACCCCTTCAGTTTTCAACTCTTCCAATTAGCAATAATCTCAGTTTTCATAGCCAAACTGTCGGCAGTTTATCTTCTCGGGATGAAAGCATACTGATGCGGCGAAATGATGTGATCCAATACCATGTTCAGACTGATAGCCAAGACATTTGTTACAATTAGATAATTAGTATTAGGAAAGGCCAATCAGACAGAAGTCCTTCGCTCTCTCAGATACTTCCTTCTTAGGCAACAAAAAAGCACCTTGTTAAGTCTATCAAAATCGGCATTAACTCTAGTAAACTCCTCCACTATATCAACTACCTCCCACTCTACTAGTTCCCAAAATTCCTGAAAGAAGAATATCGGGAACCCATTGATGAATCTGTGATTCATCACTCTAAAAGTTGAAAATAGAGCCTTGTTCCCTAGTAATTAGAGGCATATCCACCTATATTGCATAATTAGCATTCATGCATGCATTGATAACATCTGCATTGTAGCATTTACATCTGCATTAAATAAGAAGCCAAAGTCACTTGTAAAAATCACTCATTTGTACATATTTTACACTAACTCTAAATCCCATAGATTCACTCTATACTGTATATATTACTAACACTAACACAAGAAAAATACCAAAAAAATGCTAACTTGTAAAATTGGCCAATAAAACCCCAATCCAAGTTTAGAACCATGGATCTTAAAATACAGACATCTCTCTCATACAACCTCCGATCTATGTCTACTCACTTTTAAAATAATACACATCCAGAGAACTTCAAAATGAGACCAATTTCATTTAAATCGAAGCTCGTATGTAAAACTTGGGTTTTGGGCCCTCATTATATACTATATGTATTTATATTTGTACCCTTGTATTTTATCACTTTATTCAACCTCGTTTCCGTTGTTGGCCAACGTGAAACTTGTAGATCTCATTGAGACTACAACTTTCATGTTTTGAGTTTTTCCAAATTTGGCCTTTTTCCCACTCTTATTTCACCTTCTTTTTTCAGCCAATCTGATTGGGCCACGTGGCGCCCTCTGGCTGCGCCACACGGCCCTACTCATCACTCGCCATGCGCCCCTTTTTCTCCACAGTCCGATGGCTTCTTCTCCCTTCATATCTCGGCCATTCGTTGCTGCTTCAATCGCAGCCATCTGATGAATGTCCAGATCAAATCTGTGCCGTTCACCAGTGCCTCCATCTCATTGCGCCACGTAACGCACGCCAACACCATCGATCTTCTCCATGAGCTTTCATCTCAGCCACCCAATCCTGTTCCAATTCTTGACCATTCGATCAAAAGCCAGATCGCATCTGGGCCGATCGCTCCCGCCTTAACCATCGCGCACCACACGTCATCTTCTACGGCCGCACGATCGAGGCCTAGATGCTCTCATCCCAGCCGTTCACTCCAGCGCAATCCATCACCTTCCGATCCTCACTCCTGATTCAATCTCCACCGTTCGCCATTGCCTCATCCACATTCCGCCACGTGGCTTGACCACCGTCCTTCGATTGCATCGCCCGGATCTCATCCAGGCCCTTCCTTAGCACCTTACTCAGAGCCGTTGGATCACTAGGTCCAATGGTCGAGGCATCGCCTTCTACCTCCGCAAACGCCTCGCCCACGTCGCCCACCTCGTGCCGTCTCCTTCCCCCTTTCTATTTTCGACGCCATTACCGCCACCTTCTCCACCCAGTGATCGCCCCACAACATAGCCCCATCAACCCTCGTCCTCGCCAGCACCCACGACCACCATGATCCCTTCTCCCTCGCTCCACAAACTCCACACACACCATCGCCTGGACCTCCACCTTCTTCCTATAAATACCGCACCTCCGACCACTTTCACCGCCATCCGCCCTAGCACGAGGTACTCCAGAGCTCTCATCTACCCATCAGTGACAGTGATTGAGTGTGAACGTGAGCAAAGACAGTGGTTCATCTCCGGTGAGATCCACGGCGAGCTCCGCCGTGCTAGCAGCCTCCACGATGAGTTGCTAGAGCTCGGGCGTCTACCGGCCCTCGAGCGACGACCGGAAGCTCTTCCCTGAGCCTCCATTCCTAGGTAGCCTCCTCCATTTCTCCTCCGATATTCTTCCTCTTTTTCATTCGATTTTCTCCTAATTTTTCCCGTCTTCTCCGCTCGACAACACATCTCATTTACTATCGCCTGAGCTCCGCCTTGGAGCTCTCACCTTCGCACCACCATCCATTCGCCTTTACGACGAATCGAGCCCCCTCCGACCACAGCTCCGCCTTCCCGACGGAGAAGCATGCCGACCCGATCACCACTTCACTGAGCTAGGAAGAAGGCGGCGGAGCTGTGGAGGCATCGCCAGAGCACAGCCACGTCCGCCGCAGGAGGCGGCGGCCCAGAGAAGACGACGCACAATCACCGTCCGATCGTCTTGATGGGACGATCCTCGTCGCGACACGTCGCCATCGCCTGCTATTCCAGCCTCCGTTGGATCGTGAGGATCTAACGGCCCGCATCAAGCCACGTCGTCAGCTCCAGGATTCATCACCTTTGTCGGATCATCTTGATCTAACGGTCCTCCTTGCGCCACGTCGCCCGTTCCAGGAGTTTTCCCCCGCCGTTAGATCTATCTTGATCTGACGGATCCTCAGCGCGCCACGTCCTCCACTTCAGCAACCATTGGATCAATCTTGATCTAACGGATTACCTCGCGCCACGTCTCCAACTCCGAGCCGCTTCCCCGACCTTTAGGCTCGGAGCACCCGAGCCAGCACCAAAGCTACCCCGAGCCTGCAGCGTACTCGAGCCTCAGTCCGAGCCACCAATGCTGTCCGAGCCTAGTACTTCACGTGTCCCTCACGTGCGGGCCGGGAATTTTGCACTGAGGCCCCTGCAAGTTTTCAATATTACATTTCAGTCCTTGCCAGGCGCATCACATGAAGCGTACGTGTTCTCGTGGACATTTTGCACGCATAACCCCAGCATTATAGGTAATTGCATTTTAGTCCTTGTAAGCATGTTTCAGAATTAATCAATTTTAATTTCTGTTTGCATTTAGTCCATGTGTTTGCATGTTCATTTAGGCATTCATTTAGCCACATTTTTAAATTCCAAAAATTGCATGTTGTAGATAAACTTGTGCTTTATCATTGTGGACACTTGTCTTATTTTTGTGAGCATCAAGGAATTTAATATTATTATTTTCGTGGAAATCGACATAATTTGCCCACTGTGTGCTTTAAATTCCATATTAAGTTATTTGTTGCTCCAAAAATCACCAAAAAATCACAATAAGTTTAATTTAAGTAGATCTACACTGTGCCCGAAATCAAACCATTTGCACGCATCACAAGGCCTGAATAAATTAATTAGTCTTTTGCTACATTGATTTTTAATAGGTCCAATTTACATCATTTTTTAAGTCTATCAATTTTCCTGGATTCCTCTCACATAGAAATATCTAGGATAATTTTTATATCTGAAAGTAATGTACTTTGGTATTTATTAAAATTAATTTTGCAAAAACTACCCTGCATTCATATTAAATTCATAATTAATTCATTTAGAGTCTAAAAATTCCAAAAAAATGCAGTAGCTTAATTTCATTGCATTTCATATTCTGGCCAAATTTCATTAATTTTTGACTTAATTTGACCATCTTTCAAATTTAACCTTAAAATTTGGCTTGAAATTGCATTGTATTTTCCTTAATTGCATATAGAAACACCAAAAATATTCTCCTGATAATCTAACATCGAAATTAACTTAAAATTAACCTAAGGAGAAAGCTGCCTCCCTGAGTTCGACCTCGGGCTTGCCCAAGTAAAATAAATTTGCCGCTTGCATTTAATTCAACATTAATATAAGTGGTTTTTGATCAGTCTCTATTTACCCGACTACAACGAACGACACATTTAATTCGATCATTAATTCAGTTGAATTAGGTAGGGTAACCGAAGGCTCGTCACCCATCCTGTTCAGGCGCACCATCAGCATTCAGGTTCTACACTGCAACCTTCACTTCATCTGGAGTTATAACCTACACCAAGTGATTGCCATGCTAATCAGATAAGTGAGAGGCCCCATAACTAGACCATCTCCACAACCTATCTGCATTTCTTCTCGAGAAATCATGAAAGTGCTCGGCTATGGCTCGCCCCATTTCACGGTCACCCTCCCCCTACTGTCATTTACCATCATAGAATGAATTTGGTTATACCGACGCCTCCCCATGGCAACTCTATGGAAGTAAGTCATGTTCACATCACCTCTTGGAGCCAAGAATGACGGGATCTTTGTTTCCACTTTGTCGAACTTTCCTTATCGTTGTCTAGAATATTTTTTTGCACAACTGCTCTCTCAATGAGGTCCTCACATGCGAGACCTCTAGTGTCCTACAACCCATCAACTCTGCCCAACGCTGCTCATGTCTCTACACGACGAGTCCTTCTTGTCGCTCTAACCTCCTTCTTGAATGTGCAAAGCCATGTGTGTAAAGAAATCAACTTCTGAGACATACATGATGCTGCGGAGCCCGAGATCATAGTGGATGTCCAATGATTGGAGACCAAATCTCTGAAACTCTCTTCCCGGGCCAAGCTCTCTCGAAATTGAAAAAGTCTCGAGGTGGGGAGACAACTTCGAAGTCCCAAACTGGAGGCATATGGTCAGACTTGGTACAAGTTCTGAACGAGGATGTCGATAGTGGAAAGGCATCCAGAAACTCCATAGAAGTCAAAAACTGATCGATACGAGAACACGCCACAGATTTTCTCCAAGTGTATTTAGTGTCTTTAGTGTCAGATGCATTGATCACCTCAAGCTCCAAATCATCTATTAGTTCAACAAAATCAATGGAACCGGGGTTTTGCCCACCTCTCAATCGAGGTCTATCTGAAGAAAGTAAAGAGACGCTGAAGTCACCCCCACAGGACATGCCACACCTGGGAAGATGCCTCTGGCAGTCCTGAGATCCGACCATAAGATCGGGCAAAAAGTCTGAACACAGAAGTCGTAAACACAAGAAAAGACGTATTGATTGCCCGATTGGATGAGACTGTAAGGGTATAAGTTCTCCTTAATTCGTATACAAAGCTGAATACGGTGTCCTTCCATGCGACAATAAAACCCCCCACGGTTCCAATAGGGTCCAACAATTTGAATTCATTCAGTAATCCAATACCCAAAGACCTCCAGCAGCAATGGTACAGGAGGAGATCTTAGTTTCCTACAACAACACAACATCACAACCTAAATCATTTAACAGGGATCCCAAGGAGCTCCGTTTATTTGGGTCACCTGGACCCCTCACATTCCACATTAAAACCTTCATTAAGGGACATTTTTTTATGAGAAAAAAGGGCGAGATCCCAGCATGGGATTCACCACATGATTAATTCATTAATAAAATTAAGTTACATTACCGTGCGAGCCAAAGGCGATGTAAAGCGTTTACATGAGAAAGCACATTTTCGTAGTGGAATCTCTGGTTTCTGAAAAGGAGTTCGTTCCTTGCAATCCAAATGCACCATAGCACAACAAACGGTCTTGCGTAATTATCCTGGGAATTGCCCCCCGCATGCCTGATGGAATTCCAAAACTCGGACGCAGTTCCCGTTGTCAACCACTCACACCCAGACTCAGCCCATATCCACATGGATGAGGGGCATGAGAAGAACATGTGGTCGTAGTCTTCAACGCTGTCATCGCATCTGTCGCACTTGACGTCATCCACCTGAAACAAGCGGCTCCTCCTCGCCTTGTCGATCAGCCGGCCTCTTCTGAAACACCAAAGGAATACCTTGACGTGGCTTGGAATATTAGATGCCCACATGATCTTCAAATCATGGCATAGGGCAACATCCACTTCACCTTCCTCTGGCCTCAAAGCTTCGTACAATTTCTTAGCCGACTGGCCTGAACCGCCCCACCGAAAGTGGTCACGTTCCTGCGTGGAAAAAAATGGTTGCGGGAGTTCCCCTATCATGTCGATGAACTCCTCCGAGCATCGAGAGGACAGGTCGTTGCAGAAAGGTGGGAACCAGTTGCTCGAGTCCGCCACCTAAAACATCGTGCTATCTTTTTCTGTTGCCAACACGTATAGGCGAGGGAATCTAGTCGAGAGGGTGCCATCGCCCGACCAGTTGTCCATCCAGAATCTGAAAATCTTTCCATCTCCCACGCACGGATGTAGGCTTGGCCGCAGCGACGGTAAAACCTCGATGATGCCCTTCCATAGCGCCGACATGAAGCAGGTCCTGCCAGCCACCAGCTCCCCGTCGACGCTATACAATCTTCTGAGAAGAGACACCACGCTGGTCGTCGGTCCCCAAACACGTAGGGCCCACTTGGCAATCAAATCCCGATTCATGCGCCTGATGTCCCGCACTCCAAGCCTCAACCTCCTGTTCCCTTGTGATCTCAGCCCAACTCACCAGGTGAAGACCATGCCGCTGTTGATTTCCGGACGACCAGAAGAATCTCCTCATCTTGGCCTCCACTTTATTCCTCACGCCCACCGGCATCAGGCGCGTCGAGAAGAAAAAGACCGAGATCGCTGCAAGGACGTGCTTGAGAATAATAAGCTTTCCACCCTTCGAAAGTGTAATCGCCTTCCATCCGGCCAGCTTTTGGTCGATCCTTTGGATCACGTCGTCTCAATCCGACATCTTTAACCTGCCCGCGGTCAGTGGTAACTCCAAGTAGTTGATGGGCACTGGCAGTTCGCCCATCCAGCAACCGGTGATCTCTTCAAGATCATGACGCTTCGTCGCCTCCAAGTGAAAAGGCACCACTGTCGACTTGCATCTGTTAATGTGTAACCCCGAGATGCTGCTGAAGATGTGAACAATCTGCGCCGCATTTAATCTCTGTTCCGTCGACCCCCCAAGAAAAAGAAGAGTGTCATCCGCATATTGGAGGATCGGGATAGAGATATTGGCCACCTGAAAACCCTCGCACCATCCAACATCAACCGCCCTATCCAACAGTACATCCAAAGCGTCCGCCACCAGCACAAACATCATGGGCGCCAGTGGGAAGCCCTGTCTCACCTCGCGTTGCGGCTGAAAGTAGCCACCTTCTGGTCTGCCATTAACCAAAACAGAGTAGGACGAGGTAGTCACACAACGCTTCATCCAGTCAATCCATAAGTCCGGAAAGCCCCTCTTCTGGAGAGATGTCCATAGGAACTTCCAATCAACATAATCATAAGCCTTTGCATAGTTGATCTTCCACAAATATCCCTTCTTATTGGACCACTTCCACTCCAGACATATCTCGGACGCCATCACGAGGCCATCAGTTAACTGCCTTCCAGGGATGAAGGCTGACTGACCCGGAAGTACTACGGAGTCCAGCACCAAACTCAGTCTGTTAGCCAGAATCTTTGCGATAATTTGGTAAATGGCATTGGAGAGCGCGATCGGCCTGAAGTTGTCAATGTTTAACTGAGTATATTTCTTAAGGAGGAGGAATAGAAGAGCCCTGTTAATCAACTCGAAACCTCTATTACCTTCTCTAAATTCATTGACCGTTTGGAGGACCTCCACCTTAACCAAATCCCAAAATTCTCGATAGAACAAGACTTGAAATCCATCCGGGCCCGGGGCTCTGTCAGCATTGAGCCCCCAAACCGCCCGCTTTACCTCATCTTCCATGAATGGTTTAACAAGGGAGTATGCCTGTTCGCCAGTCAGCGTCCTGACACCACGACCATTCCAGCCCCATCCTTCACCATCTCTTTTCCTCGATTGCTAGAAGTAGTGATTCCGTAGAGCTCCCCCTATCTGCGTCTCCCCCGTGAACTGTTCCCCGTCGATTTCGATCGCGTGCAGGAAATTTTTTCTTCGTCTCCTCGAGGCCATGGTATGGAAAAACTTAGTATTTTTGTCCCCCTCTCGAAGCCATCTCTGGCGAGATTTCTGCCTCCACTCAATTTCCTCTTTTTTGTCCTCTTGCAACAGAGCTGACAGGTGGTCGATCCTTTCAAGCTTCTCCTCCTCAGAAAGACCATTTTCATCTTCTAGCGCATCTAGTCTGGACACACCAGTGCGGGCGAGCTCCCTCCTCGCGGATCTTCTGTGTCTTAGCTCCTTGCCATAGGTAATAAGGTGCGACCGAAGCATCCTCAGTTTAAACGCCAACGTGGCCACCGCCGAGCATTCTGCTGCACACTCGTTCCACACCCTGGCCACGTCCTCCTTGAAACCCTCCTCGATCAGCCAGCTACCCTCGATCCGGAAGAATAATATGCTCCTACCTGATTCCCCCGAGCCCCACATGATTGGCATGCGATCCTTGGAAGGCAGTATTGACGATATAGTGCCGATATATCAGTTTCGACAGGGTAAGGGTTTCGATATTACCCAGTATCTTCTTTTACAGGGATATAGGCGATATATCGCCGATATATCGACGATATATCGCCATATCGGCTCATATCGGTCAAAAATGACTTGATTCAGTAGAAAAAGTACATGATATCGATCGATATCATCGATATTTCGTCGATATCTCTATATATCAATGCTATTATTCATGCAAGATTGACTCAACTACTTATCTACATACACCCAGTATTAAAACACATATATCTAGCTACACCTAGTATTAAAACACACAATGGTTTATATATATTTTGTTTCGAGACCCCCGTACTGGTAGGGTATGGTGCGACAGGAGGGTGCATACAATGGTTCTTCAACTTGGTGTATGTTTACAAGTTATTTCATGTTGTAAGACTTGAATGAGATCGATTTCCAATATCTATAAGTCAATTCTTCAAAAACAAAATATCTATAAGTCAAGAATCAAACATTAATATCGATATGTTCAAAATGATCGGTATATGCGATATAAGCTTTATAGATTGATCGATATGTGTGATCTTGGAGTATATTTGTAAGCTATTTAGTGATCTAAGAACTTGGATGAACTCCATTTTCAATATATATGTCAACAACTAACAGTGCCAGAGATATGTTCGATATGATCGATATCTGCAATATAAGGATCATAGTCTTCACAAATGATCTATGTGTCATCTAAGTGTATATATGTAGGTTGTTTAATGTTATAAGAACTTGAATGGAATCCATTTCCAATATCTAAAGGTCAGGAATAAACATTAACAGTGATATGTTCGATATGATGATCGATATGTGCGATATATGGTCTATAAATGACCGATATGTGTGATATAAGTATGTATTTGTAGGTTATTTATTGTTCTAATATCTTGGATGATCTTAATTTCTGAAAAAAATGCCAAAAAATTAGCTTTTTTGAGCCATTTTCGATATTTCCACCAACATCGTCGATATGTCGTTGATATATCCCGATATATCCATTTCCAGGCTGACCGAAACGATATCGATATCGATATGGCCTTCCATGGTGTGATCGGAGAGCGTCCTTGGTAAAGCCCAAGCCCGCGATAACGAAAAAGACGTCATGGCACCCTCTGAAAGCTAGAACCGGTCAAGTCTTGATCTCGACAGCTCGTTCCGCCCGGTGAAGGCACATCCAGCGACATCGATGATGGTCAACCCAAGCGAGTGGATCGTCTGGCGCAGGTCCTCCGAATCTGGGCCGCCACCGTCGCGCAGACGCGGCCGATCATCCGGGAGAAGGGTGATGTTGAAATCTCCCCCCACAATCCAGCACTCCGACGCATGCGTAAGCCCAAGACTTTCTAGCGCAGCCGCCATCGAGCTTCGACCAGTCCGACCTGCCCATAAACATTCATGACGAACATGGATACACCATCTCTTTTTCTTTTGAGGCCAACCGTCAAGCACAAATCTGATGAGGAGGTGCTGATCAGGTCATACTCCTTCTTCTAACCAATTAGTAAAGCCCCCACCGCCCCAGTTGCAGGCTGTTCAACCATCTCATATATGTCGTGGCCATCAATATATTTCCTAACCTCCTCAAGCACCCGCGAGAGATTCGTTTTCTGAAGCAAGAAGATATCCAAACCATCTTCGAGGATCATATTATTGACACCTTATCTCTTCTCTGACGCCCCAGACCCCCAACGTTCCATGACAAGAGCTTTATTAATCAACTTGATGGGATCTCTTAACCTGTGGAGGGAATACCCCCAAGTGCACAGCTATGTTTCTATCCAAGATCGAGAAGCGGTTGCGTTGCACGTCCCTCATCAGACATGTGTTCTCCTCTATCCTAGTCTGGTCCTCTTGTTCTGCAGCGCGGAGTGCTGCCGCTCTCCGTAACCTCCTCTCTGCTCCTTTGACTATCCTTCTCCGGTAGAAAATGCCATATCTGTAGCTGTCAACCTCGCGGTGTTGATGCTCTTCAGTGTGGTCTGGCGATCTTCCTCCCGATGCCGACGCTGCTGTGACCCGGAGAACCCCCGTATAATTCTCCAATCCCCTGGATTGTACGCCATCTTCAGTGCGATCGATGTTACTAAACACCTCCCCCTCCAGCGTGATAGCCAAGGTCGGTACGAGCTCACCGACGTCTTGACGTTGCGATTCTGGAGTGTTAGAGATTGCAGAAGATTTCCTTCTTTATATTCAATTGTAACCCCACGAGGGCTTTTATGTTAAGAGAATATTCTATGTGGCTATTTGTTAAGAGAATATTCTATAGAGAATATTCTATATTCTAAAGAATATTCTATAGAATATTCTCCTTTGAGCCCTCTAGGGTTTAGTCCTATATAAGGACCCCTAGACCTCTTGAATAAACAACGAATCATCTTTTCTTATCATTCTTTCACATGGTATCAGAGAAACGGTCCTAGGCCGGTGTTCTGACCTAATCACCCCTCCGCCACCGCCAGCCCTCCAAGTTCATCTACAATCGCGTGCCACCTCGGGTCTCCGCACAATCTGCCTTAGGCCCGCGCCACCTCGGCTAAGCGTCGCCAGGCTGCTCTAGGGCAGCCAGGTACCACCGCCAGGTCGGCCAGGCCCGCCTCGCGCTGCCAGGCGCCTCCGCCAACCCTCCCAGGGCCTCCTTCTGCCACCAGGCCGACTCCGCCAGACCCCTCTTGTGCCATCAAACGATCATTGCCTCATCCTTCTTATTCCTTGATGAGGGTTTTGATATTTGATGATAAATTGAGAGAAGATATACTCTCTAGGTCACTTTTTCTTGACCTAAGCCGCCACGATGACGTCTGCCGAGATCAAGCCCACGTACCCTACTTCTTCTTTGTTGGTACAGGGCACTTCTATCAAGTTGAAGGGCTCCGAAAATTATGTTCTATGGTCTCGGTCTTTCAAAGTGTTTGTTGGTGGCTAGTGCAAGAGCTACGTTCTTACAAAAGTTCCACCTGCGGAAACGGATAAGGACTATGAAACTTGGTTTGTTGATAATTGTCAGGTTATCACTTGGATGACGAACAATGTCGATCCAAACATTGCTGCGAATCTTCTTTACAAAGACACCGCTAAGGCAATGTGGGAAAACCTTGAGCGTACATAAACTCAAAAGACGACTAAGTCTCGTCTGTCAGACATATACACAAAAATTTGGTCTGCCACTCAGGGAGAATCAAGTCTTATCGAATACTATAGGCTTCTTACAAGCCTTTTTGAGGAACTCCTTATTTTTCAGCATGCATGTTGTGATAAACAAGTAGGAGAACGTGCTGAATGGCAGGTTTACAAATTTCTCTCGGGGCTAAATCCAAAATATAAGCCTGTGAAAGATCAGCAACTGATGGTTGATACTCTACCTACTCTTGAGACCATCTTCGGACGCTTACAGGAGCTAGAGGCTCCGATTCAGCACTCTACCACCCATACCTCTACAGAGACGATGGCCCACTATACCTCCTTAAGATACAGAGGGCGTCATAACTATCAAGGAGGACGGGGACGCGACTCAGGACGTGGACGTGGTCGTGAATCTGAACGCAACCGTGACTCTGGACGCGGACGTGATCGTGGATGTGGTCGTGATTCTTCTGCTCGGTATCCAGCATGTGTACACTGTGGACGCTGGAATCACCCTTCTGATCGCTGTTGGGCAACGTTTGGGATGCAACCTAATGCTAACAATGCCTGTGATGAAGTATCGTATGATGCAACTGCAGAAACATCTACTCAGCAAACCAACGAGGCACAAACCCCATTCATTGCTTCTGAATATGCTCGCCTACGACAACTGCTGCAAGATTCTAGCCCTTCTGATAGTATTGCTTCTGCCCCTACTACTAGCCTGGCTACTACCTCAGGTACAGTAGCAAACTCTGTCTCTGCCTCTAAGCATGCATGGATTATTGATTCTGGAGCCTCTACCCATCTGACGGGAGAAGGAAGTTTGCTAACCTCCTCCCAGCCACCTTCCTCTGTGAAGACTGTTCGGGTTGCTAATGGGGATCATTCCCCAGTGACTGCTGTTGGTACTGTCAACTTTTCTTCCAAGCTGCATCTGACATATGTTCATTGTGCCCCTGCTTTTCCTCTCAGCCTTCTATCAGTACAGAAGCTATGTCATCAGCTTAACTGTCGTGTTATTTTTGATGAGGTTTGTTGTTATTTTTAGGACATCCGGACGAGGAAGATTTTTGGTGGGGGTCATGAGAGGAATGGCCTCTATTACCTCGACATCCCTTCTGATTCCAACTTTGCTGGTGTGGTCTCCATCTCTGAAGATCCTTTTCTATGGCACCTTCGTCTTGGTCACTCTTCTGCTAAAGCTCTCTCCATGATGTTCCCTGAACTTTCTATGCTGAAACCCTTTGAGTGTGAAGCATGTCAGTTCGGAAAACATCATCGAGCCTCCTTTCCTGCACGGACTGAGCCTCGCCGCCGTACTCCTTTTGCACTTGTTCACTGTGATATCTGGGGACCCTGTCCGGTCCGAAGTCTAAGTGGTCATAAATATTTTGCTATCTTTGTGGATGACTACAGTCAACCATCTTGGGTTTTTTCTGTTAAAGGAACGCTCAGAAATTAACAATATTGTCAAGAATTTCTTTTACTATGTCAAAAACATCTTCTCCACTACTGTTAAAATATTTCGTTCTGATAATGCATCGGAATTTACACAAAATGATTTGACATCCTTCTTTGCTTCACAGGGTGCTATCCATCAAACCTCTTGCCCATATACCTCCCAACATAATGGGGTAGCCGAAAGAAAACTTCGACATCTCCTCGACATTGCCCGCTCTCTTCTTACCCAAATGAAGGTCGCCAAAACCTATTGGGGAGATGCTATTCTCACTGCTGTCCATCTTATCAACAGAGTTCCCTCTGTCTCCCTTAATGGCTCCACATCCTTTGCCTTATTGTATCCAAATGACCCACCATTTCCTCTACCTCTGCGGATTTTTGGATGCACCGCCTTTGTTCACAACTTTATACTGCAGACAAATTATCGTCACGTACAATTAAATGTGTTTTTCTGGGTTATTCTCAAACAAAGAAAGGGTATAGATGCTATAATCCTTGTGGTAAACGCTATTATATATCAGCTGATGTCACCTTTTTCGAACAAACTCGCTTCTTCAATCAAGATGTGTCTGACATACCATTAGAACTTCCTCCTCCATCAATTGTCTATAAAAGAAAACATGTGCCCCATCTTGTTCCTGTTCCTCTACCTGTTCCTTTGTTGCAGGAAAATATGCCATCTTCAAGTGCCCCCACCAATACTACTCCGGATGATCCTCAGGAGCTTCCCATTGCCCTACGCAGAACAAAGAGGCAATGCACTATCCATCCTATGTCTAATTTCACGTCCACTGATAGCCTATCATGTTCTGATAAAAGATATGCAGATGCTCTTATGACAATCTCTGTCCCAGGAGACTATCACAGTGCATTACAGGACCACGGGTGGCGACAAGCTATGAATGAAGAAATGGATGCTCTCAATTCCAGAGGAACATGGGATCTAGTTCCGTGTCCCAAAGGTGTCAGGCATGTTGCCTACAGATGAGTCTTTACTACGAAACATTCTCCAGATGGTTCTATTGATAGACTGAAAGCAAGACTTGTGGCAAAAGGCTTTACACAGACATACGGAGTTGATTACTTCGAGACTTTTTCACCTGTTGCCAGGATGGGGTCTATTCGCACTATCCTCTCTGTAGCCGTGAATAAAGGCTGGCCTGTTTTTCAACTGGATGTCAAGAACGCATTTCTATATGGTGATCTTGAGGAAGAGGTTTACATGATGCAACCCTCAGGTTACGAAGTCGAGGGGGAGTATGTTTGCCGACTTCGCAAAGCAATTTATGGTCTAAAGCAAAGTCCGAGGGCATGGTTTGACAGACTTAGTTTAGAGATTAGCACTCTGGGCTTTCAGAGAACTACATCTGACCATTCTGTCTTTGTCAGAAAACGATCAACAGGTATTGTCATACTAGCTGTATATGTGGATGGCATGGTTGTTACAGGTGACGACGATAAAGGAGTGCTAGAAGTGAAGACTTTTCTGCAAAGGGTTTTTGTCACCAAGGATCTGGGCAACTTCGCTATTTTCTGGGTATAGAAGTCTTACGCACCAAGAAGGGGCTTCATATGTCACAAAGAAAGTACTGCTTAGATATACTAACTGAAGCAGGATTACTTGGGTGGTGCAAGCCATCTGGCATACGTGCAGAACCAAAGAAACATTCTACACTAGTTGATCCTGCCTTTGAAGATACTACAAGTTACAGAAGCCTGGTTGGCAAACTTCTGTACCTTACTGTTACTAGGCCAGACATATCATATGCTGTGAACAGAGCTAGCCAACACATGGGGAAACCATGCTACAACCACTGGCAAGATGTTCTTCAGATCCTTCGCTACCTGAAGGAATCCCCTGGACGTGGTCTATTCTATGGGGCAAATGGATACACTAAGGTTGCTGCTTATGTTGATGCTGATTATGCAAGCTCACCTGAGGATCGTCGTTCTACGACGGGCTATGCGATGATGGTAGGAGGTAACCTTGTTAGTTGGAGCAAAAAGCAGACGGTGGTTTCCCGATCCAGTGCAGAGGCAGAATATAGGGCAATGGCCCAAGCCACATGCGAAATTACCTGGTTACTGTCTCTTTTGCAAGAACTCAATATTGCTATCACTACTCCTGTTCCTCTATACTGTGATAACAAATCTGCCACCTATATTGCTACAAATCTTGTGTTCCATGAGAGGACCAAACACATTGAGATCGACTGTCATTTTGTTCGTGATGCTGTACGAGAAGGCAAGATTTCTACACCACATATATCAACAGATCTTCAGCTTGCAGACATATTCACAAAGGCCTTATCAAAGAAGCGCCTTTCCTGGATATCTTCCAAGTTGGGCATGATCGATGGATATGCTCCAACTTGAGGGGGAGTGTTATAGATTGCAGAGGATTTCCTTCTTTATATTCTATTGTAACCCCACAAGGGCTTTTATGTTAAGAGAATATTCTATGTGGCTATTTGTTAAGAGAATATTCTATATTCTAAAGAATATTCTATAGAATATTCTCCTTTGAGCCCTCTAGGGCTTAGTCCTATATAAGGACCCCTAGTCCTCTTGAATAAACAACGAATCATCTTTTCTTATCATTCTTTCACAAGGAGCATGTTGGGTGATGTCCGCAGGAGAGTGACCCAGCGGGTCCTGTGGAGAACCAGGGTCATGGCGGACCGAGATGCCGCAGGCATTCACTGCAGGCCCAGAGGGGTCCGCATCCAGGACTTGCCGGTCCGCGAAGGCTCAACCGGAGATGGGCCCATATTCTGCACGAGCTTCGTATTCGGGTCGAAGGTCCCAAACCTAACTAGACAGTGAGACCCTGTTAAATGGAGCTCTGAAACCGCGTTCCCTGGTTGCGCCAACATCACCCTTGGAGTCTTTATGTTCAAACGTTGCGGAATTCCAACCGCTGCCGACCCCTCGTTTCCCGCACGTGGCAAAACCAAGGAGGCGTCGTCACTAAGCCGCTGTGGAATACGAAGCAAAGCAGGAGTCGTTTGAGCTATCTCATCGGAGGAGCGGCGATCGCCGAGCACCACCGCCGTGTCGGTGTTCTGAAAATTCGACGCGACCGGGCACCCCGGCTGCTGGTCGAGTGGCGTCGCGTCTCCACCATTCACCCAAGCTTGACACTTCGGAGTGCATCTGGAGATCTCCAAGTTGAGACTGTGACCCCCGAGCGATACTCTCCAGCCCCCCCAACTTCGACGAGCAGAGGCTTCTCACCCTGACGATTGGGTCCAATGGTTCGCCCGGCAGACAACCCGAGCTTTCAACTTCTACCACCTCCGCAATTTTTACCAAAAGCTTCCGTATCGAGACCAGGCCCCGGTCGGCTAAGGGATTGCCATTAACGATTACACGATCCAGCTTGTCAGGCATAAGGTGCCCATCCATGGTAGTTGGCCGCCTCCACTTGATGTGGGTCCATCCCTCAGCCACCACCTAAGCAGCTCCCCGGCCTCGACAGAAGAGAGCCCTTTAGCGATCACCCGCCATGGAGTGATCGGCAAGATGTCGCCACGAAAACAAGCCGCCGAAATCGCCCCGACATCAGATGTGCCTAGGAGCAACGTGTCCCTTCCGTCGCCCTCACCGACCAGCAGAGATGGACCTTCCTCCGCCTCTCCACCCCTCGGGCAAGTCCTGCACCGGTGTGAATGACCGCCGCAACGGAAACAACAGATAGGTTCCCTGCAAGAACGAGCCCAATGCGTGTTTCCGCCGCACCGAAAGAAGCCACCTTCGAAATGATTTTCGAAATGCCGATCGCATGCTCCCCCACGAGTCTTCACACCTGGTCTACGTTTCCTGTGCGATACGACGATCCAGCCATCATCCACGTATGTGTTACGTGCATTTACCTTCTCGATGCCATGCCTCTGTTGCACGCTCACGGAGTCAATGTTGAGAGAGCGGAGTCGCCGCCCTCCCCTTCGCACCCACTCCATCTCCCAATGTCGACCCCCTTCATTAAGGGGCATTGGATGGACCCGCAATTCAAACCACACCTGTTACCGCCATAACCTGGGTTTTTTGCTTGGATAGCACAATGGTCCATGTTCACTGCCTTCGAACATTTCCAGTTCCTATATCGCTTCCCTCTACCACTACTACTCATTCCTGTCACAGAGGATCTGATGTCAAAGTAATAGCCCCACTTGCAGCAGAAAGTACAGGAAAGGAAGCATGAAAGGCTTGCTCCATGGCTGCCTCCAGAACGTGGACAACACAATCTAGTACCACCAAGGCTTTAAGACGTTTAATAAGATTTTCCACAGTATAGGGCAGTGTTCGGAAAGTCAGCCTAGGAGGCCGCATATGCATAGGCAGTCCCCCTACCCCTTCGAGTATGCTATACTTGCCCAAAATGTGAGTTATGGTTATGGGGTATACTCAGTTGAGTAATTCGCATATGCAATCGCATATGTAATAGAGGTAACTCTCTGCTCCTCCGCCACCTTCTTGACTTCCACATGGGTTGCTCCTCCGTCATCTTTTTCTCCTCTGCCAAGGTTTGCTGATTGCTCTATTTAGCCCTAAATCTCTCTATTTTTAGATTCAACAGCAATGACTATTTTTTAAAATTCTCTAGCAACAATCTAATTTTTACATTATCTCATAACTGCATGATTATAGAATAAATTACATGAGGATCTTTCATGGGATAAAATGAATATAGATGTCATATTTGCATGGAATTTTATAACTGGACATAACATATAAGATATATTGAATTTAAATGGTTGATTTTTTTAATATTTGACTTTGAGTAGACAAATACACCATTTACTGAAGTACGAAGGTTCATGGTTGTGTTTACTAACCAGGTTACACTTCCAAAAAAAGGTTACCTTCCAATTTGGATAAGGGCATCTACTATTTTTTTCTATCTTCAATCAATTTACAACATTTTTTACTCTCTCTACCGTTAACTTAACATCTTTATCTTTTGAAAATGGGTGACTTTTGGAAATGCTTTGATTGATATCACATTGTACAAAAAAGTCTTCACTTCATATTTCTTCCATGTTATATTTTTCAAAACATAAATATCTAGCATTTGAAATTATTATTATATTTTTAATTATTTTTTAATTAAAATAATAGAAACTGCATAATCCACATATAGTTCCGCATACTCGCTTACTCGCTCCAGACCACCTGACCAAACGAATACTGCATATCGACTTTCTGAACCTTGGTATAGGGGAGGCCAGCTGCATCATCAGTTTTGAATCACAAAACTCTCTGCTCTCATAGTTGTAGCTTACAGGATTCAATAGTCGTGGATTGAAGTTTCGTAGGGCTCTAAGGGTCATCCTCCACTGTTGTTTGGGGCAAAAAAGCATATGCAAATGAAGTTTTACTTGTCTTCGATTTGAGCGACGAAGGTAGAGGCACACAAGTCTCCTATTGGGGAACCATGTCAAAGGGCACAACAACTGGGGCTCTAAGCAATGCTTCACCCATTGAAGGCCATATCGATTTCGATATCATTTCGATATCATGTCGATACGATATTTCGACGATATTTCAGTGATATATCGTCGAAATATTGCCCATATCGATGCACTGTGGTGAAGGAATTGCCTGAAAAGGAGGATATATTGCCATATCAGTCTCATCTCAATATTGATATATCGGCGATATATCGTGATATTTCCTTCCATTACTTCACCCCCAATAATCAGGTCAGGTGCCTCCTTTAGGATCAACGGAGCCCTCCAAATAAACGGGTTCATTGCTCCAGTGGTTTCAATGCACGTGTATTTACTAGTTGGTTGCTCCGAAAATAGTAATTTTCGGTCTGGGTTCGAACTCGAATAGAATGGAGTGCTTGTGTTAGACATTCCCAAAGTCGAACGAAACCCTAACAAGGAAGGCAGCAGTGTTGGCAATGGAAAAAAGGAAATTGGCATGAAGGAGCCACCAAGGTTTCCAAGTTGGTAGAGATTCAGAAGGGGATTTGTTGAAGAGTTTTATGTTATGTCATCGTTTTACAGGTATTTCTTTTATTCGTAATATGTAATTTACCCGTTAGGGTTTCTCTTCTATATAAGAAAACCCTTGGGCTCTATGAATAAACACAACAAATATTCTTTTCCACATGGTATCAGAGCGGTGGTCCTAGCCCTGAGCCCTGAGCTAAAGAAACGCTAACCCTACCTCCATCCCTTCTTCCTGCGCCGCCTCTCTTCGTGCAGCATCAACCCTCACTGTTCAGTGGCCTCGCGCCGCTCCTAGCGGCACTGCCTGTCGCCCAACACCCTCAGAGGGGGCATGCGTTACCCCTAGCAGCAACCTACAGTGCTAATAAGCCTTACGACGTTGCTCATCCGCTTCTAGTTGCAACCTGCAGTGCCACCAGGCGCTACGGCGCTGCCCAGCAACACCTGCACAGTTGCCTTGCTACCCCTAGTGGCCCCAGCGCCGCCCAATCAGCCCTCGTGTCTCCAACGGTGCTCTGATTTGGTAGTTTTTGGTCTGATTTCATATTCTTGTCCGATTTACCCAATTTTATATCAAAATCAGACCAGGATTTGTGTATAGATGATTTTGATGAGTCTAAGATCACAATCATCTCGTTTCATGTTCGTTTAGACATTGCACGATGGTTCTAAGGTCCCAGTGATTGTTCATGATGTGAGAAAGCAGAGTTGATACCCCATCCACGGGTGCCTTCAAGGGTCTCGCACCTATTGTCAAGATGGACGGTTCCAAGTACCAGTTGTGAGCAATGCACTTCATGAATATGATGTAGTGCCATGACAAGAAGCATATTTTGACGTAGGATGAGCTTGTGGATAAGATTGGGACCAACACCTCATGGGAGGCTGATGATGCATATGCTAAGGTGTGGCTATCTGGTACCGTGTCTGCGGAGATAGCCAACGATATCCTTAGTCAACCCACATCAAAGGCAATGTGGGACATTCTCGCATGGACATACTCTCAGACAAAGAATGAGTCGAAGATACTGCAGCTCCAACACGATATCTTCACGGTTAAACATGTTGATCGTCCCCTTCATGCCCTATATACATTTCTGAGGGGTATGTTTGAGCGATTTTACAGCTACATACCCCTGATAGCCTCTCCAGAGCAGCATAAGGCCTATAGAGACTCTGTCATGACTGGTGTATTTCTGGCTTCCCTCAACCCAGAATATGATTCGGTTCACTCTCAGCTTCTCATCAATGCTACCATACCTCCTATAGAGGAAGCATACCATAGGCTTAGCCGTTTGAGTATCTCCTCTTCCACACCTCTCAGACTTCATCGGCTATGGCTGCATCACGTGGAAGAGGTAGATTTATTCCTTTTAGAGGACGATGTACACGAGGCAAATGCGGTCCATGCCCAGTTCAGACATGTTCATACTGCCATCATTCATGTCATTCAGAGAATATGTACTACTCCAAGCATGGATTCCCACCATCCACCCATGCTGCAGAGCAGAGTCAGACTGCTCCTGATATCACCGATCATCGATACAATGATTTTGTTGTTCGCTTGAGAGAGATCATGCCTCCAATCGTTGGATCTTCCAACAACGGTCCATCAGACACTGCAACCTCTACCTCTACTAGAAGCTTCGGTATTACTCATGCATTTACGGGTCGCTCTCAACTAGATCCTTCAGAGTATATAATGGATTCCGGAGCATCACACGATCTCTATGGAGATAGATTGCAGTTTGGTACATACAGTCCAACACAACCAGGTAGATCGGTAGTGATTGCTGATGGGACTCAGTCCCCAATTACTGGACAGGGGGAGGTTCATTTGACACCCTCCATACACCTGCAGAATATTCTTCATGCACCTGGCTTTTCCATGAATTTACTGTCTATTAGCCAGATTACAAAAGATTTACAATGGCATGCTATATTTGATCCTAGTTCCCTTATTTTTTAGGGATATACTAATGGGAAGGGTGATTGGATGTGACCGTGAATATGGAGGGCTATACATATTGTCTCAGTCTCTGTATGCTGATGCCACTTCCCTTTCTGCAGGATCCATTCCCCTATACGTGGCATCTCAGATTCAGCCAGCTACCGTTTTAGAAAAGTTGTCGCCACATACCTAGCGTCTCTATCAAGCTAGTTTCCAGTGTGAGCCATGTAAACTTGGAAAACATCATCGGTTCAGCTTTCCAAGTTGTCAAGGTCGGAGTAGTCATGGTCTGTTTGATTTATTTCATGTGGATATGTGGGGTCCAAGTCGTGTACCTGATCATCAGTGACACATGTATTATCTTGTTTGTGTTGATGATTTTTCCAGACTGTCCTGGGTCTTTCTTTTGAAGCAGAAGTCTGACGTGAGTAGTATTATTCAAAATTTTGTGGTTGAAAATAAAAAATATTTTCTCTGCCTCAATAAAATACATTCGTTCGGATAATGCGCTTGAGTTATACTGCACATTTGTCATAATTTTTTAGCTCATGTGACATCATTCATCAGGCTTCTTGTCCTTACAAGTGGCAACGGAACGATGTGGCAGAACGTAAACGACCACATTTTCTAGATATCACAAGGACTCTCATACAGAGTTGGACTCCACATTCTTTTTGGGGTAATGCTGTGATGACAGCTTGTTATCTCATAAACCGGATGCCTCCACAATCTTGGGTGAAAAAGGTACCATTTGGTCTTGCTTTTTCTGATAAAGACATCTTCTCTCTTACCCTACAAGTGTTTGGGTGCGTGACATTTGTCTGTATCCTACGTCCTGGTCATGACAAGCTCGCTCCTCGAGCTGTCAAATGTATGTTTGTTGGTTACTCTCGCACTCAGAAGGATTATCGGTGTTTTGATCATGTACAAGGATAGTACTATGTCAGTGCTAGTGTCACCTTCTTTGAGTCCATCATGTACTATTCTCCTACAAGTGATGGGATGAGACCCTTTGAGTCGGAGGATGTTATTTTCCCATTTCCACCTACACATATACCTCAACTTGCACTCCATGTTCCAACGCCTTCCCCATCATCTAGCACATCCCAGGTAAATTATGAAAACTTGGTTTTGACTGATGGAACTAGTGGTGTGCATGATGTACATAATGAGCATGCATATATACAGGTTGAGCCAAAACCACCGGTATTGAATGATTTAGGGTGGTCCATTGCCTTGTGGAAAGGCAAACGTTCTTATACACAATATCCCATGACAGGCCAGGTGTCTCTGGAGCGGCTTTCATCGACTTCCGGAAATTTATTATAGGATTATCCGTTGTTGAAATCCCATACACATATTAGGGGGCACTTAATGTGAGTGAATGGTGTCTGGCCATAAAGTAAAGACGGTTGCTTTACAGTCTCGTGGCGCGTGGAGTACTATTACAGCTCTCTCACATGTGTCTGTGGTAGAATGCAAGTGTGTGTTCACTGTGAAGCATCGAGCATATGGCATCATTGATCGCTACAAGGCACAACTCGTAGCTTGTGGGTTCACCCAGACGTATGGGGTAGACTATCATGACACTTTCTCTCCAGTAGCTCAACGCTCCACTCATCAGATTCTTCTCTTTGTCGTTGCCGCACAAGACTGACCTTTTTACCAGCTTGATGCGACAAATGCCTTCCTCTATGGGGATCTTCAGGAGGAAGTCTACATCCAACAACCACCTGGGTTCGCTGTTGAGGAGGAGTCTCAAAAGCTGCGCAGACTTTATAAGGCGATCTATGGCCTTAAGAAGAGTCTGAGAGTATGGTTTCAGACATGGTTCGAAAAGGCTAGCCTCGAGGCGGTCGAGGCGTACGCCTCGAGGCGAGGCGGTCCCTTTTAGCCTCGAGGCTTACGCCTCAGACCAGTCCTGTGAGGCGTGCGCCTCGAGTGGTCGAGGCGGTCGAGGCGTTTCATGAGGCGTTTTTTGCTTTTTTGAAGTATTTTTTTATTTTAATGGTTTCCTTAGTAGTTTGAGAAGCTTATCAATATATGTTTATTTAGGATAATGATTATATAAGATGAATGCCTAAATATGATGTTTATTTCATGCCTATAACTTCATATGTACAATTAATGTATCCAACTATTTTTGCAAACTCTTACTATTTCACTCTTAATGAATGAATTCATAAATATTAAATTAAACAATACTTGTAACTTAACAAGATTTGCAATATATCAAGCAAAACAAAATGGATAAGGTTAATGGTTTCTCATGTTGCCTTATATTATATATTAGACACAACATAAATTTCTTCGACCTATATTTAGTCGAACTTTTAATTACAACAATATTTCAAAGATTTGCTCGAAATGGATATGATTTATGGTTTCTCGTGCGATCATATATTATATGTTAGACACATAACATAAATTTCTTCGATGTATATTTAGTCATACTTTTGATTACAACAATATTTCATAGACATATATGTATTGTTTAATTCTTTCACGATATCTATAGTCAATGAATTCCTCTTTGATTGGATGAAAATGTGTAGAAATGTATATGATGTTGTTCTATCTTCTATTTTGGGGTTCTTATCTTTATTATTTCATCATATCTTGTAGTGTAAATTATTATATATTGGGCAGAGAACATATAATCACATAGAGATATATATAATTGTAGTTTTATACATATTTTTCTATATAAACTGAGGCTTACACCTCGACCGCCTCGAGGCTACGCCTCGCCTCGATTCCAAGGAGACCGCCTCTTTCCGCCTTTCGTTTTTTCAAACCTTGGTTTCAGAAGCTCTCTGATGTAATAGAAAAGAAGGGGTTTGTGAGATCCACTGCAGATCACTCCTTGTTTGTTCGGAGGTCCCAGAAGGGCACCGTTGCTATATTGGTATACGTCGATGACATCATCATTACATGGAACAATGCATATGGGATTCAAGCAGCTAAGGCTTTCCTGGATCAGCAGTTTGTGACCAAGGACCTTGGCAGTCTACGCGCTACGCTACTTCCTTGGACTGGAATTCGCCAAGAACCAACGAGGTCTTGTGATGACCCAGAGGAAGTATGTTTTAGATCTCCTATCAGAGATAGGTATGACAGATTGCAAGCCAACTACTACTCCCATGGACTCAAGCATGAAGTTTTATAATGACGACACTGATGAGATCGACAAGAGGAGATACATGGAGCTAGTCGGGAAGCTGCTATATGTGACCATCACCAGACCATGCACATCTTCTGAAGTAAGCAATGTGAGTCAATTCATGGGAAACCAAGACATACCCATATGGATGCAATCCATATGATTTTGAGGTATCTGAAGACCTCACCTGGCACTGGTCTTTTGTTTTGCAGAGAGATATCCTTTGATGTTACAGCTTGTGCAAATGCAGACTACACGGGATGTCCCAAGGACAGGAAGTCAATTTTCGGGTTTGCAATATTTGTAGGGAATTCATTAGTATCATGGAAGAGCAAGAAACAGACAGTTGTCGCCCGATCGAGTGCTGAATCAGAGTATAGAGCTTATGGCACAAGGCAATACAGAGATGATGTGGGTTAGATTAGTTTCTGACTGACCTAACCATTGAGGTGTCTCTTCCTATGCACCTCCAATGCGACAATCGGGACGTATTGTTCATTGCCAACAGTCCAACCTTTCATGAGTGAACCAAGCATATCGACGTAGACTGCCACTACACTTGAGATATGATCCAAAATGGCATCATGTCTACATCCCATGTCAGTTCTAGTGGGCAGACAAAAGACGCGCTCACCAAGGCTCTAGCTAGAGGACTCTTTTAGAGATGTTATGTTGTTTCAAGTTGAGCTCGATCGACATGTATGCTCCAGCTTGAGGGGGAGTATTGAAGAGTTTTATGTTATGTCACTGTTTTACAGTTATTTATTTCTTTTGTCTGTAATATGTAATTTATCCATTGAGGTTTCTCTCTTCTATATAAGAGAACCCTTGGACTCTATGAATAAACACAACAAGTATTCTTTTCCACAAGATTGTTGAGATCTGAAGGATTAGCCTTTCTTTGAAAAGTTTCCAAGTTTGGTACCGATGATTGCATCAAGGAATCCTCCTCGAATCCAAGTAACAGATATTGTTGCTTCACTGGAGGGCTTGAAACGGTGGTTCCAATCACCGGAGGAGGCGGTGACGATGTTGGGAGTACTTGAACCAAGCACGGAACATAGCTTTTCCCACCTGAATGAAACAAATTGACTCCGAGGCACAAGACTCTAAACTTTCCAAGACTACCAAGTCAAAGGGTCTGAACTCGATCGCTGACCGTCAGCAAGAATTCGTGTCCCCCATCCCAGAAGTATCCGCGGTGGTCTAAGAGCTTCGATTGAGCATGAGAGGAAAGGGACGCCAACGACACGGGCCAACCTCATGCTGGATCTTGAAACTTCACCATCTGCGAGTCGTGGAAGATGCCAAGATACCTCAGATTCACGGTTTCCATGCAACAAGAGGGTGACCTCCACCTCCGATAATCCTCTTGCACGCTAAATGTTGTTGTTCAGAGTGACACCATCCATCTCCAGAAAATGAACCACCCAATTTTTTTCACAATCTCCTATACCACATGAACCTCCAGGGGCTTCGTCCAAGATGAGTTAATAAGGAACTTTTGTTTCACATCAGCTTCATGCCTTCCTTCACAAACCATCACCGCACATACAAATATTTGTCGACTTCGCAAACCTACTCCACAAGATTGCGAACATGGTCAACTTTATCCCCTTGCGGACACGAGTGCTTTCGATGAACCACGTGACCACAATAAAAACAATGTGGTTGTAGCGTGCAAGAAGGCACAGTTTCCGTAGATCCCGCCGATACCACCGTAGGCGTCGTCTGCGATGTGAACCAAACGACCAACCTCCCATACCCCTCTCTTCTTGCTCGATGGCCCTCGTGACCCTTTCCTCTCCTTTTTTAGTGGCCCTCCATTCCTTAACCCCGCTTTGCACCTCCCAAAGGAGGCGTTCTCCCTGTTGTCGGTTGCTCTCCATCACCTCGTCAACGTTTTCAAGCCCTTGGAATAACAACAACAACAACAAAGCCTTTTCCCACAATTAAGTAGGGTCAACTACATGGATTCTTTGCCTCCATTCAGATCTATCTTGGGTCAATCTCGGGCTTATATCCAAAAAACTAAGATCCCTTCGTATAGTCTCTTTCCAGCACTTCTTGGGCCTTCCTCGCCCTTCTTAGCCGGCTCAACATACCAACACTCACATCTCCTAACTGGTGCATCCGTTGATCTTCTTTGCAAATGACCAAACCATCTTAAGCGGTTTTCTCGCATCTTATCCTCGATCGGAGCTACACCAACTTTCTTTCTGATTGCATCATTCCGAATCCGATCTTTACATGTGTGTCCACGCATCCACCTTAGCATTTTCATTTCTGCTACAACCATTATCTGCACATGTCTATGGTTTACAGGCCAACATTCAGATCCATAGAGCATAGTAGGTCTCACGGCTGCTTTGTAAAACTTTCCTTTAATTTTGAGAACAACAGAGGCTCCTCTCCACTTTAGCCAGCCTGCATTTATTCTATTAGTAACATTTCCATCAATTTCCCCATCCTGTTGCAAAATAGGTCCCAGATATCTAAAAGAATTTCTCTTCCGAATGTTATTGTCACCAATCATCATCTCAATTCCTTCACCATTGCTCCCATCAAAGGTGTACTCCATATATTTCGTCTTAGCCCTACTTATACGAAATCCTTTAGTCTCAAATGCATGTCTCCAGACCTCAAGCTTCTCATTTACTCCATCTCTAGTCTCGTCAATCAACAGAATATCATCGGCAAATAACATAGACCAAGGTAACTCCTCCTGAATGTGACTTGTCAACTCGTCCATAATCAAAGTAAAAAGAAATGCACTCAAAGCTGAACCTTGATGTAAACCAATGTTGATGTCAAAATAGTCAGTCTTCCCAGACGGGGTCCTTACACAAGATAAATCCCTATCATACATGTCCTTTATGAGGTTAATGTATAGGACATGTACTTGTCTCTTCTCCAAAACTCTCCACAATATCTCTTGTGGGACAGAGTCATAAGCCTTCTCCAAATCAATAAAGATCATATGGAGGTTCTTCCTTTTAGCTCTATAAATCTCCATTGTTTTCTTCAGCAAATGGATGGCTTCAATAGTTGAGCGACCTGGCATGAATCCGAATTGGTTTTCTTTTACATTGGAAACTTTCCTCAGCCTTCTTTCGATTACACGTTTTCAAATTTTCATAGTGTGACTCATCAGCTTGATACCTCTGTAATTTGAACAATTTTGAATGTCTCCTTTATTATTATAAAGAGGCACCACGATACTCCTCCAATTTTCAGGCATTTTCTTACTTCGCTAAATAACATTGAATAGATTCGTAAGCCAAGTCAAACCGCACTCATCTAAAACTCTCCATACTTCTACAGGGATGTCATCCGGTTCTACGCCTTTCTCAGGTCTCATAACCTTCAAAGCCTTCTCTACTTCCTTTCTTTGTATTCGTCTATAGCTTGCACGATTCAAGTAACTTTCACTACTAGCTAGATCACCCAAAGTAATCTCTCTATTTCCTTCCCCAATGAAAAATTTATGGAAGTACTGCTCCCATCTAGTCTCTATGTCCTTCTGAGTAACAAGCGTGTGACCTTCCTCGTCCTTAATGCATCTCACTTGAGAAATGTCTTTGGTTTTTCTTTCTCTTGCTTTGGCCAACCTGAAAATGTCCTTCTGGCCCTCCTTAGAGTCGAGATTTTTATAAAAAACTTCATAAGCTTTTGACTTAGCTTCGCTTACAGCCTTGTTTGATTCCTTCTTCGCTATTTTGTAGTTTGTAACAGTTTCCGCTGTTCTATCCTTAGACATAGCTTTAAAGCATGCTCTTTTAATTTCTAGCTTCTCTTGCACCCCTTCACTCCACCACCCAACCTCCTTTTGACCTGGAGCTCCTCCCTTTGACTCGCCTAGTATCTCTTTGGCTACCTTTCGGATACAAGATGCTACTGCCTCCCACATCTCGTTTGCACTTCCGCTACAATCACAAGATAAGTCTTCTAAAACCTTCTCCCTGAAGCTTGATTGCTTCAATGGAAGATTCCACCATCTAAATCTAGTGATCTTAGGAACCCTCCTTTTCTTTATCAGCCCTTTTGTTTGCACATCCAAGACTAAAAAGTGATGTTGAGTTGTTAAACTCTCTCCTGGGATTACTTTGCAGTCTTTATAATACAACCGATCTCTTGTCCTCAACGCAAAGTAATCTATCTGTGTTCTAGTTGGTCCACTCTTATAAGTAATTAAATGCCCTTCCCTCTTACTAAAGAGAGTGTTTGTCACTGTTTGCTATGAAACAGTCTCGTCCCTGACATTTCATGGGCCCTAGGCAAAAGAGAAGAAAACGACCCCTATAAAAAATAATTTAATTTTTTAATTTGTAAAATTCTTATAAATAAAGTTCTTAAAATTTTACAAAGAATTATGTATGTTTATGATCAACGAGCATCAAACAATATGTAATAAATTAAAATTATAAAAAATAACTTCTACAATCGAAATAGACATCTATGGATATAATGCAACTCAAGGAACATAAATACAAACAAAAGCTATGGGCAATAGCTAGCAAAAAAATGTACAGCATTGTTTTGTTAAGTTAGGATTTTTGAGAACGTTCAATCACAGAAGCACATATATTTATTGACTACAATAACGAAAATATTTAAAAAAATAAAAATTCCACCTTTTAATGTTTATTTTCCATATCATATGGTCTGAAAAAATATGGTTAAAGAACAATAATATTCAAGGAAGAAGCACTAAATAATTAATTACAATAAAAATAATACATGATTTAAACATACAATAAAAGAATAGTTATGGAAAAAATAATCAAGTCATCAGTTTTTTTATTTGACAGTGGTAATCAGGCCAAGCTGATAGTTTCTATTAACGGTCCAAGATCATAACATATAATGTTAATAAAATAACTCCTCAATCACAACTAGCATTAATCTTGAAACCTAAATTAAATAATAAAGATTTAATTTTACAGAAAATAAAATAAGTTACCTAAAAAAAATTATTTGATGGTTATTCACAATCCAACTATAAAATATTCTTACCACAAATATAAAACTAATTATAATGACAATAAAAACTTTGAAAAAAGAAACATATGTCCTGCGATTGAGCAACGGGAGATGATTTTTTTTGTAAAAAAGATAACAACAATTCAAGTGGTTAACGACACATTCCCAATCTCTTACAACGTGTAATAACTTTCAATTTTATAATTTCTTAGAAAAAAATATATGATTTACAATTACACAAATGTGGTGAGTAGATGTGTGAATCCAAAAAATAACCGTGACTTGTGGATCTAAGGGAAAAAATTATAATGCACAAATATAAAAAATACCATTAAATGAGGTCGTGATTTGCAGGTGCGCAATAACAACAACTAGTCATAAATTGAAAGCAGGAGAGATTGCAGCAGTGGCGGAAATCACAAATCACAAGAGGAGGATGTCATATTTGTCTCCAAAGGACACATTTAAGTTCAATGTGGGCATGGCCTCAAATTTCAGCGAAATTCGGTCGAATTTCTATCGAATATCGATATCCTGTAGAAATCAAAATTCGACCGAAATGGCCGAAATGATCGAAATACGGGGGCACCGAAATGACCAAAATTTCCAAAATGTCCAAAATGATCGAAATTTCGGTCGAATTTCCATCGAAATTCGACCGACATTCTGTTTCGGTCGGTCACCGAAACGATGACCGAAACCGACATTTAGGGCCTTGAATGTGGGGTCTTAACTTTTAAGATATTAATATGGCATTGGGGAACCCAAAGGCTTTTTAGGCATTTAAGAATATGAAGAGTCAAATGACACGTGCAAATGTAAATAATTAATGGACCTGTGTAGCCATTTAGACATTGGATTGGTATTTGATAGGGATGAAAACGGATACGGATATATCCGAATATCACCTTACAGTATTCGGAAAAATTACCGGATAGGGATATCCGTATCCAAATATTAATCGAATACGGATCGGATATGGATATGGATTGCAAAATTTTTCGGATATGGATGCAAATATGGTAATGGCTTGAATATCCGGATCTGGATATCAGAATAAAACATTTAATATTATTTTATATATTAGTTAATATAATACAAGGCACAACCCTATGTTATTATATTAATATTATATATTATATAATACAATATATCAATGATATTAATAAACTTTTGTTTATTTGGGGATGGGCACGATCAAAAGTTTACGAAACTATATCCCCCTTTTGATTATGGTTAAGAACGCATATCACCTCGACGATCCCTTTTGTCACGATGCAACTTATTTATATTTCATTATCAATTTTAAAATCATTGTAGACTTTGATTAAATATCAATTCGTATTCGTATGTGATCATGACCCGTACTTGGATTTCGTGTTTATTGGATCCATATTTGGATTCACTTTTCATTGGTTCATATTTGGATTAGCTCTTTTTTTTAATCTGTATTCGGGTTCGCTCTTTATTCGATCCATATTCGAATTCGATAAATATCTGATTCGTATCCGTATCCGTATTTTTAAGGATATGATTTCCTTAATGCATATCCGAATCATATCCGTATCCGTATTCGTATTCGATAGAGATGAAGCGGAATGGATATAGAAATAGGAATATCGGATCCGCGTCCGATCCGTTTTTCATCCTTAGTATTTGAAATAAAAATAATAAAAATTAACTATATGTAGCCAATTTAGAGATGGGCCCCTAAAATTGTGGGGCTCTGGGCCATTGCACCCTGGAACAAGGCTCAGGGACGACCCTGCTATGAAAAGATCATATGCCATTACAAAATCCATAATGACTTTACCCTCTTCATTTCTATCCCCAAAACCACGTCCTTCATGAACACTAGCATACCCTGAAGCATCTTTTCCCACATGTCCATTAAGATCTCCACCTATGCAAATCATCTCTCTTTGTGGGATTCCTTGTAAAATCTTATCCAGTTCCTCCCGAAAAGCTTGTTTAGTCCTTTCATCTAAACCAATTTGCGGTGCATAAGCTGAGATGATATTCAGAATTTCTTCTTCAAGCACCAATTTTAGCAAAATAACTCGATCCCCAAATCTTTGCACCCCAACCATACAATCTTCACATCCTTATGAACAACAACTCCAACACCGTTTCTACCATTATCTTTACCTGAATACCAAAATTTAAAGCCTATCTTCTCGATCTCCCTTGCTTTCTCTCCAACCCATTTAGTCTCTCGAAGACATAGTATATGAATCTTCCTTCTTTCCATCGTATCCACTATCTCCATCAATTTTCTAGTTAACGTGCCAACATTCCAACTACCAATCTGCAACTTCCTTTCCAATCTCTTTTGGGCTAACTTCTTTACTCGCATGCATCCATTATGCGAGAACCCTTGTAAATTTTGGACTGCATCCGGGTGGTGATGCAGCAGAACTAGCTTATTTACCCGCATGCGTTACTCATGCGAGAACCCTTGCAAATTTTGAACTACATCCAGGCTGCGATGTAGCGGCCCTTGCCAATTTTTCATTGCATTCGGGCGATGCAATGCGTTGCACGTAGGGAACGCCCCAACGAAATCTGTCTGTTTGCATAAATCCATGTTGAAAAGATCCGACTGTCATGATGCAACTTCCTAAATAGTATTTAAAAAAATATTTAAGAAGTTGTCTCCGACTGTTTTACGCTAGCTGTCGGCTACCTAATGCAACCGTCATTTACACGGGCTTGGGACCGGCCATGGCTGAGTTCAAGCCCTTGGAATACCAACCTAAAATCTCGAGGTAGTCTATGTTGTCATGTACTTGGTGTGTAAGTGAGATGGTTTTCAATTTGTCCAAACTAAGCATCGTTATGATGCGGAGCACATGAGACAATTTTCTAAACATATGCTTAATATATCACTTTTTTAAACTTCAGCTCTCCAGTTTCTCCTACTTACTAGCATGATCAAGATCCGGCATCATTGTTGAAAAAAACTAGAGTATACGTCGAGTTGATGTGATCTATCTTATCCTCTATCTTATCCTATATGGAATCTTCATACCAACCACTCATATGAGTGCCTCAAAGAAATGGGTGGAGGTCATAAGGGTAGGTAGAGTACTCAATCCTACCTATCACCCCCTTTGTTGATAAAAAGTTTACCGCATGAGACATCAAACAAAAGCAAAGCTATATATGTTTGGTCTCTACTCAACAACCCTTACACGCATAAGAAAACTATTTTCATTATGCCTCAACCACAATAGAACCTTCAATTACATAAGGGCCTGCAATGGAAGGATGACTACCAACCATGTCATAGATCTTGTCCGATGTCCTATGTCCTAGTGCAGAAACGGACCACTAGTGGATGTGTGAAAGAGAGAAAGAGAGCTGCGGTTGAAACTCTGATAGATTGACTTCTCTTAAGGGGATTGTGGGTGTTTGGAACACCTTATCCATCTTAGTACAAGGTTGTGAGCTAAGTCTTCTCAAGATGTACAATTCAAGGTTGAGAGCCAAACTCTCCATAGTAAAAATATTTGCTTTCCTTGATTGTGATTGGCGGTAGTTTTTTTTTTTTTTTGAAGCTCAAAAATGGGGGACGCACTCGATGGTGCTCGCCCCAAATTTATTGAAAAAAAATTAGAGAAAGACTTACAGCGAGTAGGCGGAGAGAAAATGGAGAAAAAAACTCAATGAAAAAAACCGAAGGTATCACAACCTGATACCCCCACTACCGCAAGGACCCCCTAAGCAACAGACCAATCATGGACTAGACGGGAAGCAGAGATAAGGACATTTTCCGAGTAGAATCTCTGGCCAGCAAACAGGGCTTCATTTCTACCAATCCAGATGCACCATAGGCGAGCAATAGAAGTGAGAATGTCGTTCCTAGCCCTTGCCCGAGAACGAACCAAGCTACCACAGAAGGAGGAGGAGTCGGAGACGTCAAGTCAAACCAAGTCCGCCCAAATGTCGCGCGTTTTGCCACAATGGAAGAAACCAAGTTGATTGGCGGTTGTTGTCCCTGCATGTTCTCTTTATCAGGTGATTAAGGAGTATTGTTTGGCCTCCGTGGGAATTCTTCACCCATGTCGAGTCCATATTCCCATGCAACCATCTTAGCTTATCCTCAATCAACTCCAATTTGCCTTCCAAGTATTGTAGCTTAGCTTAAATTGACTACACCGTGTTGGAAAAGAAATCAATAGCACACGCACATGTCTTCACACAAACCTAATGATATTGCGTTTATTTTTGAAGCCGATGAAACAATTCCATAATGTGCTTCCTGACGTGCCTATTTCTCTTATACTTTATGGATCCAAGTTGCAAACAAGCGACATTTATTTACCTTTTTTCTCTTTGCAAAAAGTTCTTCAGTTTTATCTCAGAACTTCTTGGCATTAGTTTCATCAGTTCATTTTTCCTCGTAAGAACATTCATCCATTGGAGTAGATGATTCTTCGTCCCTGTGTGCAAGTTCCAAGTTTATGCATCCCGTAATGAGCATGCCGGTTTTCATCCACACTTGAGATTTGGCCATTCAATCCAAGTCCATGCACTTCCATTTGCATGAATTGTATGAACACCGTCATATTAATGTTTCCAAGAAATTAATACACATATTAAAGATTGCTTTAACAACTTGTTGCTTGAGAAAGTCAGGCTATCTATATTGTCAAGATTTGAATTCAAATCCAAATCGGATTAGCCCCAAAATTTCAAATGTAAGAGTATAAATCCTTGATCATCCAAGGAATCCACATGCAAATATTAGAAAAGAAGATTCACAACTTCATCAGATAAATATATATTTCTAGCATAAGTTTCAAAGATGCATTTGAAATTAATGAGTGAATTTTAATGTGTTACGGACCTTACATCTCTAAGAAAACAATGGTAGTCTCTTCACTTTGGGGACCGTATTTCATGTATTTAATAAATATTGGATAAGTTACCATCTTGCCCATCAAAGAATGCAAACTGCCAATAGGGTTCCACAAATTATTAGTCCATACAATCAGAAATGTAGTTTTGGTCCAACACCTATATCAGACCATCTCCAAGATAGCAAATATTATGTGATTCATATGATATATGTAGATCCACGAATAAGGGTATAGGTGTTCGTTGTAACCATGCTGGATGGATATTCGATCCGGTTGATGTGGTTTTGGCCCCAAGTTATTAGATAGCCTATACGCAAGTCATTTTCATATATCCATTTTGTGCTGACCCAAAAAAATGGTGCTCCATGCGAAATGAGCAGGATATCCATGGGTAGATTCGGTACCATCTCACTGATGCCCCAACCCTCCATCATCTGCTTCTCCCATGCTTCACCTTCCTACCCCATGGGGCCATATCTCCAATGATCTGAACTAACTGAGAACCTTTAAGAGATTCGCCTCCCTTTAGCTATTTCACCCCTCTCATCTCGCCTTCTTTTTTGTAATTCCCATCCGTGGCCACATGAGGAACAAGAATGACAAGAAACCGGAAGAGAAGGCCCGCAGAGACTTTGATATGCGTTTTTGGGTTATTCTTTGCTGATTTTGGCGGATCATTGTAATGACAATAATTGCTTGATGGGTTGGATTTTTTAAATTTTGTGGATAGTGGAAACATCGATTTTCCTATGAGAGGTTTGCTCAAAATGTGTCTTCAGAGTTTATCTTCTTGTGCTCACGTTAGTTAGAAACAGATTGGATTGTCCCCCTTCTTTGATGCTTCTCCAATATAATGTGAATTCAGATTGATTTTGTTATCCTCCCTTTCTTGAATCCGTAAGTTTTCAAGAAACGCTGATGTTTGACATACAACCTGCGCCTTTTTTTGTATGACAGAAATGGTACCAGAAACATGTGCTAAGTTTGTGATTAAAAACCAGAACAAGAAAAATGACAGATGCAGTGGCTAATTTATAATCCCGTGTGCTACTGATTTTTTTATTTGTTTAATGAACCCTTGATTAGATCCTAAATCTAATGCTTGTGGGAAATCTGCGTATAAGATTTCTAATCTAGCATGTTTTAGCATTTTCCCATTTTAAGGGCAGTGAGCTACACGAGTTTGTTGCCTCTTTACTTAGGTTGAACATGGTCATACTGAACTTAGATTAAACGATTTCTCATTTTTGATAGTTCCCTTGAAGTACATCTCGAGCCTCTCTTGCGAGGCTCTTCGTCCACTCCTCACACCATGGATGGGGGTGTCCTTGATTCTTTTATCATATTCTGATTTAACAAAATTTGGTTTCCAAGTTGAACTGAAATTTTCATCAAAAATTAAACAATGGGTTCAGTTAAGAAAAGACAACTTGGGTTCTCTAGTATAGGTCTCTTGCTATGTTCAGGGTTCAAAGAGGAGTTGGACTTCCTTGAAATCTTTATATGCAACCTTACCATGCATATTCGCTGGAGGTTGCTCCTGGTAAATTCATTACGTTATGGTAATATATCACTCTTTTCTTGGTCCGTCGTGTTTCGAGATCTATCCTATACCTTTTATCTTGTAATCCATTATTGTTATTTTTGAATGGAAAAAAAGGACAAGCACCCATAATGGTGCCAGCACCTCTGTATCAACAAGTAATGAACCTAGAATGGTGCCATCCCCGGTATGTTCAGAGATCTAGCCAATGCCTTTTATTTTGGAATCTATTATTATCAATGCTTTAGTATGTCCATGCATGAGTTTGATGAAAGTAAATGCAATGCTGATTGGTTGTATAAAGTGTAATCTTTATGCTTTTTCAAATTTCAGTATTCTTCAAATTCGTCAAGTAGCAAGTGTGGACAACAGCAACATTTTCTTAAGAGCAGGAAAGGTAGCTGCATCAGAGCATCTGTGGAGAGAGCTGATCCGGCTGGACCTTATGCTCCTCTACAGTTGGAATCCCCTGTGGGGCAGTTCCTCTCGGAGATCCTGATTAGCCATCCTCATCTACTTTCAGCTGCTGTTGAACAGCAACTTCAGCAGCTGAAAACAGATTACGATGCTGACTTGTGCAAAGAGCAACCGTCAGTTACTGGCACTGAGCTTACATTGTACAGGTAAATGTCTGATTTAAAGTGATGTTTCTTTTAGACTTCTCAGAAGTGACGGTTAGGAAGAAATGGGTTTTTTTTGTAAAAAAAAGTTACTAATAATTTCAGCCTAATATTCCGAGGGATCTCTATTTGACAGGAGAATTGCTGAGGTGAAAGCCAATGATAGGAAAAGAGCTTTGGAAGAGATACTGTATACGCTTGTTGTGCAGAGATTCATGGATGCTGACGTTTCTTTGGTCCCTTCCAGTGCTCTAGCCTCTGCTAGTGCTGATCAAGAGCCATCTGAGGAGAACAAGCTCGAACAGCTCCATTCTACCGAGGCATTTGAAATGATCAAGAACCATTTACACTTGATATTAGGGCAACGTTTAGAAGACTCCAATTCGGTTGCCCCGATTAGCAAACTCAGAATCGGGCAGGTATATGCTGCATCTGTCATGTATGGGTACTTCCTCAGGAGGGTGGATCAAAGGTTTCAGCTTGAGAAGAACATGAAAACATTACCGTGGGGATCGGACGTGGAGGAAAGTGCCATTGAACAAGTCAGGCCTGATGAACTAAGGAATTCTAAGCAGTTCGAGCAATCTCAAAGTTCATCTTGGTCAGCGCCCAATGGCAGCCCTGGAAAGTACGGTGTTGGGATCAGAACCAGTCCCCTGAGATCTTACGTGATGTCATTCGATTCGGAGACACTGCAAAGGTATGCGACAATAAGATCTAAAGAAGCTTTCAGCATTATTGAAAAGCACACAGAGGCATTGTTTGGAAGACCGGAGATTGTGCTCACCCCTCAAGGCACAATTGATTCTTCCAAGGATGAGCTTGTTACGATGAGCTTTGCTGGCCTGAGGCGGCTTATTTTGGAGGCTGTCACGTTTGGTTCTTTCCTCTGGGATGTGGAGAGCTATGTCGATTCGAGATATCATTTTGTGACAAATTGAGCTCCCCGATCTCCAGAGGTTTTGGAATAACTATAATATAGAGGATGGAGAAAGTGCTTCCCGTCATCCAGTTAATCCTTCTTTGCCTTGAGTTGCATGATCTGCATGGCAGTGGGTACTTGGTCTTCTGTATTAACATGAGCGGTGCTTCCTACAATAATTTGTTGAAATCTTATGGTATTTAGCGTTCCCGATCTAATTTATTTCCATGTTTGTATCCACTATCATGTAGATGATATTATGTTTTTAAACCCTTTTTGATGTTTATTTCATGTCAGAAATTTAAGTGAGCACATTCTTTTGGTGCATTGCAGGTTTTTTTCTCCTCTGGATGATGAGGATAGGTGGGTCGTTAAAGATGCATCAACCGACTATCTGCATATTTTGCTTGTTTTTCCTTTTCTACTAATACTTGTCAGTGTCGATCACGTTTAACTAATTCAGCCAACCAATATGTCATTATCTCTCACCATCAAAAAACGGACCGAAAAAACTAAAATTAACCCAAGTCCAGCAACAAGACCAAAGTGCAGCCAACAGACATCAGTTGCAGCATCAAATCCATCATCCCCGAGCGATATATGGCACTTCTAAGTTTGAGTCGAGTCTGGGGGCTTTGATGGAGAGCTGACTTCTTCCTCCGGGATATATCATGACGAGGTTAAGCATCAAAACCCAGGGGGGAAATCAAAGAAATTTGTTTAAGTTCACACATAATTTGTTTTGTGCGAGTTTCGGATCCTTGACGATCACATCAACAACTTTCTGTCCAGAAAAACCATCGAATTATGGCAATTGTTGCCAGGTTGATGGTATGAGAATCCACCATGTTATTTATTTCTGTCGAGAAGAAAGATTTGAAGGTGCGAATGGTTGCCCTGATGCCGAGTTGATCAAATAGGAATTTAGAAAAAGAACAGGTGCAAAGAATACGATTCATACTCTCCTCGTTTATTTTACATAGTTGGCAACTATTTACCCAAGCTAACTCTCTTTTGAGTTTGAGGTCATGGGTATCGTGTTTGTCGTGAAAGAATGAGCCATGAGAAGTATGAAACCAGAGGATGCAGGGACGAAGCCAGATATATCTGGGGTGGGGGGTTGATGTTTGTTGGATTTTAAATATCATATAACATGTAAGGAAGATAAAGAATTTGGTACAATAATAAAATTGAGATTTTACGTCATTGTCCTTGCAAAAGTTGTATTAAAAATAATATCTCTGTAAAATTATTTATTTTATATGAATGCCCTTCGAACTGTGAGTCGTTAAGTAGCACCGTCATATCTAACTTTTTTAAATATAAAAATATATTTTTCCTGTACTTATAGTCTTTCTTAAACATTTGTTCTTTTAAATACTTTATTTTCAACATACATTCAAATAACCTTTTCCTTACGCTCCATGACCATCGTCAGCTTGATGTTAGAGCTTCATGCAATTGCTGCAAGCTTGTCTTTAAATGGCTTCTCTACTCCACATTAATGTGTTCAATACTTTGAGGTGAAAAATTTTAATACGTGTTCTCATTGCGCCTTTATTATGTGTATTAAGTTAATTGAATGCCAGCTATAATTATAAGGGAAAATGGGGTTGCCCCGCGTTATTTTTCAGCAATTTTTTTTGTAAAATATCACAATATATATCCATCTATATATTCTTCCTATATGTCATTCGAATTTCATCGGAAATGGAGACTCTTACGCCCTCCACTTAGAACAGGTAATTTTAACGATCTAAACATTGTTGTAATGAACATGTTCTAGATAGAGGGCATAGGAGTCTCCGTTTCTACGAAATTTGAATGGCATATTGGAGGGATATGTAAATGACTATACATGGTGATATTTTTCAAAAAAAATAAAAAAAGTGATAAAAAATAGCCCGGGGGCAGCCCCATTAAACCTTAATTATAAATAACAATTCACCTATAAGATTATATTATAAAAAAAGATTCAAAATCTAAGATATAAGGAGAGGTACTATAAAATATTTTATATGTATCGATGTGAACAAAAATAATGCATCCTCATATATTCTTTTATCATATCCATATCTATTATATTTTGATATGTATTCTTATCGAATTTAAAATGGACATGGATACGAATATCATTTATACATCTACGTCTATGTTTTAATGTATAAATATTATTGTACATTACTTATACTATATGTAATGAATTTTTATGTTATTTTTTCTCATATATATTTATTATTGAATAAATACATTTTACATATATGTATCATGTGTAAACCATCCAATACAAATATATATAGCGCTTTCAAATTTGTAAGTTGTGCTACTCGAAACTATTTTTAAGGATATTGTAATACAACTTTCGTATATGTCAACATATCTATCCACAACATATCTATCCACATCTATATTCACACTTTAAATAGAATCAAGACATATTATCTGTATTATACAGATTTTGACATCAGTATCCGTATTTGTTTTAAAATGGATGCGAATATGAATATGACTTTGATATTCACAACACAAGCATTCGTATCCATATCTGTATCTATATATCTGTTTTCATATATAAATATAGATGCAAATTTATTTGGGATTTTTACCCCACGAACCTTATAAACATGTTAAAATTCCTCTACAACCTTTTGCACAACGTAATTACCACATCAACCATGTAAATTACCCCAAGAACCCTCATGAGCTTCAAACAGATTAATCGCATGGTTTATGGGGTAAGAGTTAGCAAGATTACGAGGTCGAGGAGGAATTATGTTGTTTCAAAGATCGAGAAGGTAATTTACAAAGTCTATAGGGTTCATGTGGTAAAAATCTCAATTTATTTTTAACCATATATAACATAATTATTTACTCTCTTTCATCATATTTGGTATACTTTTAGTGATATCAGTATATTTTTTATATTTATCTCATGTATATTTTATTCAGTACATCTATATTTAAGTTAATCTACAGAGTATGCGAAGTATCCATTTTATACCCATTCTATTTTTTGAGGATATGATGATATAATTTTAATATCCGTCAATATCCATATCTCCATCCATATTTGTATTTAAAAGCAGATAAGAATATAGTAACATCTATATATGTATCGGTCTGTTTGCATCCATATTTGGAATCCTTTAGGTGTCTTATTTTTGCGAAGTGCAATTAATCTCTATGTAATAAATTTTGATTATTGTTCTAATAATCTTACTTTATAGATATATCGATACATGTTGAAATTAGTTTGTATTTCAAAATCAATAAGATCCACTATATATAACATCTTCATGATTATTATTTTCAATTCAAAACATATAAACTAGATGTATTATTTGAGATTTTGGGAGAGGGGCCTGTCTCCGTTACTGCGAGAATGGAAAGGCTTTTTTTTCTAAAAGTTCTGATTGAAATATATGAGAAGATGGTAGTTTTTTTGATGTTTTCCCAAACCGTTTTTGGTAGGGAAAAAGATATCATCGTCCTCGTTGACTAGTTGAATTTGCCTAATGGCTCCTTGAGCCGAAAGATTTGGTCCGGTGATGATCACCCTATTATGAGCGGAAAGATATTATTGTTTTGAACGGAAAGTTTTCTGACCATTATTGGTTACTGGGTTGGGTTGGAGTAATCTTATATGAATAGTATTTGCTTGGATGGTTATGAAGGTTGATAAAGGGTTGTAATAAGGAATGTGATGTGATGTCACATTGATTTGTGATGGAATTCCAATCCAAATTTGTGGGGTAGTTTAGCGGATTACCTCGATGTATTTCGGAGCACACCACCAACCAAACAAACCGTATCCAACTTGTTTTGGGTATAAAGCCGAAGATCAACAAATCAATCTTTAATTGAGGGCCCACCCATGAAGGATCAAGCCCAAACATGCTACTTTTTCCTGATTTTAAAATTTTGTGTGTGGCCCCTTTCAAGCCTCTAGATATGTCTTTAACCGATCCCCAGACAATTGAGTTTCTTCTATTATTTTTTAAAGTCGAAGGGATTTGTTGACCCCTAAAGTAGTTTTGTTGTAGCAAGTTTTTAAAAAGTGATTGTTGTCCTTCCATTATCGAAAAGAATTTTTTTATTAACATCGAATAATTGAAGCTTTCTAAATCTATAATACGCCACCAACCGATCTAGGTCAAGCAATAACCCACAATGTAATGCATGAATTTTTAGTAGAGTTTTTTATGCAAATATATATACATTATATGAACAAAGTGATGATGCAATGCTACGCTATTGATAATGCACAACATACAATCATGCTCCTGAATATTTATCAAATAACTTGTACAACTATTTAGGAAATCAATGCATTAAATACATCCAAATATTCAACCTAATTAGTTAGTGGATTTTTTAAACACATGATAAATAATGCTAAGCAAGAACCCCAATTAATTTATTAATCAAGAACTAATGAGCAAAGGATTTAATCACAGTCCTAATTAGTCTTAATGCACTATGTACCAAATCAAGGAATTAAGCAGATCAATACTCCTCAATGAAAGCAATTTTTATTTCAAAATCAAGGTTGAATAGACAAAATTTACACTCTAAATTTTGATACGGGAACAACAGATCAAATCAGTAATTTAAAGGAATCAATTTAAAGAGCATAAAACAAACTTTAAAATGATAATGGTTTCATTTAACTTGGATAAGAAGTCTACAAGTTATTCAAGAAATAATACAGGGGCTTAACTACAATAAAAATAACTTTATCCTCATAGGGACTAAATTGCAAATATGCAAAACTGCTAGATATAAATGCAAATAACCTCGGCGGGGATTTATCTATGATGAATCTCATATTCATCATGCTAAAATCCAATTATTAGTCTCCAAGCTTAAACAATTCAATAAAAATCACTAACAATTCATCATTATTAACTTGTATTATATTGTATATAAACTATGTATAATTAACCTATAAATAATTCTAATTAACTAACTCTATTACGCCTTTTCCATATTTTTCTATGTTATTAAATCTCATAAAAATTAGATTAGTTATTGTCTATTTTTATCTTGACCTTTAAAAAGAAATAAAAAATACAAAAAAATCTCAAAATCAAAAGGAATGTTTTTATCCCATTAAAAATACTCCCAAAATTCACTTTTGTATAAACGACTTCTTTTGGCTTTTTGTTCAACATGAAACATGTAGATCTCATTGAGATCTATAACTTTCATGTTTTGACTTTTCTAATTAGGCCTCTAATTATTTATTTTCTACTTTTCTTTAATTTCTTATTTTCTGATTTTTCTATTGGGCCGCCCACATGGCCCGCTCCTCTCTCTGCCACCTGACCTCCCTTCTGGTCGTTGGATCCTCTCTTCCCCACTTCAATCTCCCCCATCCATACCCTCTCCCCTCACCAGTCGTTGATTACTTCCACCTGATCTCATTTGAGCCACTCCTTAGCACCCTAACAAAGCCGCTGGATCAACCTCCATCCAGCGACTCATGCTTCCCCTCATGCTTCACGCTGGATCACCCTTCGATGAAGCCCACGCTTCATCACAACCATTCGTTATCGCTTCTTCCCTCACCGTCAGATTTGATCTGATCAATCAAATCCTAGCCTCTTATTCGTGCCCTCATCTGGGTCGTTGGATCGCGAGATCCAACGGCCTACGAGTCCTCTTCCTCCTCCAGTCACCCCCTTCCCTCAGATGTTACGACCACGTCCGCCTCACCCCTTCCTATTTTAGCCTTCTTCTCCGTTCACCTTACTGCAACCTAACACCACCCCTCCATAGTCGTTACCTCCTACATCCACGCATAACCCCCAACGTCCCCCGCCTTCGCTCCTAGCCTTCATTTTAGTTGTTTCAAAAAATCCCGCCACCATCAACAACCGTCCTCTTCCTCTGCCTATAAAACCCAAGCTACGCCTCCTTCTACAGTCGTCCACCAATCTCAGGGCATAGGCCTAGCTACCCTTGACCTCTCTGTGACAGAGAGAGGTCAGAGCTTGGAGGCGAAGATGACCCCATCCCTTGGTGTTGACCCATGGTCTTTTGACCATGTTGCAGTTGCTTAAGCGCCGTTGAGCCCCATGCTTAGGCCAAGAATGTTGAGCGACGACCAGAGGTCCTTAGGGACCTCATCCCAAGCCGATCCCTCCGCCGTTGTTATCAACTCTGACCTTCAGGTACATCTCCCCTCCTTATTTTTCTTTATTTTATCCGAATTAATCCCACGCACACCTATCGCCCTTCCGTTCACCGACCACCCTACTAGATCCGCCAACCATCCTTCCTTCAGACACCTCACCCCGATCACCTTCCCTCCCCCTCCATAACCCCCTCCATCTCGCTCCATTTTTTCCGACAACATGTCGGAGAACTCATTTGGGCCTCCACCTTCTCTGCCCCGATCAGGCACCCATTCCACTTTGTCTCGCTCACAATCCACTCACACGCACACACACACACACTTCAGCTATGAGCTAACCTTGCAGTAATCATCAATGGTCAGAGTCTTCACCGCCTCACCGATCTTGAGCACATCCTCCGGCGGTGTGACATCGGTAGCCATCTCCAGTACCCTCACGCCATCACCTCCGGTCAGCCCCCTTCGTCAGGCATCCATGGTCCTCCGGCGAGGATCAGGGAGCACAGGGGAGACCAACGGAGCTCTGGTAGCCTCGCCGGAGCTCTAATTCCGTCGCCTCTTCTCCGGTGGAGGAAGAAGCGCGGGCATCGTTGGGAAGTGCCTCTCGACGGCCATCCAACGGCCCTGATGGAGCCACGTCGCTCACACCGAGGCAAGGAGGTTCGGATCGCCTAGCCATTTTCTGAGCCACCAAAAGCTGCCATGTGCCCCGCCTGGTCAGCCACTCCAAGCCTAGCCTCTCGCGTGTATCGCACGTGAGGGGTTGGGTATTTTACAAGGACACCCTCGACCTTCTTCAGATTTGCAATAAAGTCCCCAGGTGCGTGCATCACGTGCACGCTTGGTAAATTTACGTAAAGGCCCTACCAGATTTCGATATTTGCAAAGACGCCTCCGTGTACAAGGACATATTTCATAAGGGCCCCTCTGGGTTTTGGTATTTGCAAATGGGCCCCTCCAGGGGCATGTTTGCAATATTTATCTTTTATTTCTCATGTATTTTTATTACATTTATTCTCTTGCATTGTTTCTTTCATATCTTGAGCATTTTAGATCCAATCTGCATGATTTTAGTGTCATTTTGAAGTTTATTTAATTCTCTATCTAATGGCATGTTTAATTTCTTGATTTAACACTAAATGAAATATGATAAATTTTGGTGTTATAGTACACTACTCTATAAATCATTTCCATTAATAGATACATGTTCTTGATTTTGACGCTCGAATTGACTCTGAAATTAAAACATATTCTATTGCTCATTGCCTTGGTCTTTTTAGGGCATATTTGTTTATCATTTCTATGTTAGCATAGCATTCATCTTGCATCTCATCTAACTGCATTTAAAAATCAAACAAAAATTACATGCATCATTACTTGCATTATTTTATTTGCATTTTATTATACATCTATTTGAAGATCTAAAACAAGAAAATACCCACTCATTAATTAAATAATGAGATTTGATAAATAGATGAAGTAGCTCGTGGTCTTGTGTTCGACCTTGGTATACTTACCAAGTAAAATAAGTTTCCACATATTCGAAAATGTGGTCTTTGCTGAAACATTTTCACCACTTATACTACGATAAAAGACGACAATTAAAGTGGTGAAAATGCCGTTCATCAATCCACAATTCAGGAAAAGAAGCAGGGTATCTTTGTAAGTTTCCCACCCTCGCGTGCGCATCGCGTGTGCCTGGTAGGTTTGAATTGAGAGGTAGGCTCGAGCCACGTGTTGCGTTATGGTGCCTTAGTGTTAGATCGGGTGCTCCGATCTTATGGTTTGAAGCGTTGCTTCAGAAGAATCGACATGGCAGTATCTGGGTCGTTGGATCTTACCCCAATTGGCTTGATCTAACTGTGCTAGCTCCTTCTCCTCTAGGAAGCTCCTACGATGGAGGACAAGCGATGCTTAGGCGATGCCTATCTACCTCCTTTGTTATCGTCTGAAGTGCTCAAGAGTCGGGGAACAAAGCTGAAGTCTAGGCGATGAAGGTAGAGCCTTTAGCCCTCTATTGAGAATCCTAGAAGGTCCTTATGATCTCTTGTCGAAGGAGACAAAGGTCTGCAAGTCTACTCCAACATAACTCCATCCATTAAAGTACAAGCCAAGATAGACCAAAAACCAAGCGAGTTGTGGCATGGTTTTTGGATGTTTCCGGTTGAAATGGAGGGTTGGATTAAGTGGATGAGATGAAGCTCCAGGTGGGTAACTGGCCTTTGCTAGGTCAGCGAAAGATCGAGATGGGTCAGGCGACGGAGTAGCAATTAGAGGAAGAAGGTGAATGTATGCAGATCTGGAGCAATGGAAGAAGAAGAAAACGGAGCTTGGTTTTGAGTACTTGAGTTCCTCGATCGTTGCTTGAAGAACTTGGCTCAAGATTGAAGCTCGAATAGCCACCAATGGTGTTGTAGCAAGGCAAAGCTCTCCTTGGATCTCAGCGGCGATGAGCTCTCCGTCGTCACGCTCAACTTGACCTCTAACTGTTACTTAGGGGCAAATAGGGTTAGGAGATTTCACACTAGAATGGCGGATAACCATTGGAGGCTGTCGGAATTGGTTTTTGATGGAGGAGGAAGAGAGAGTTGGGTGGTTTCCACCTCCCGATGGTTTACGTGGGGGAGACAAATGTGGTTGGAGGTTGAGCGAGGATGAGGGGGTTACGAGCAACCAATTGGTATATGTCTCATGGCAAGGGGACAAGTGGCGAGGTCAGTAGAAATGGATAAGATCTACAACTGTAGATCTCGATGAGATCTACAACTTTCATGTAGAACTCAAAGAGAAAATATATCAAAAATACAAAATAAAAAATTTCAAGTAATTTTAGAGTATTAAAATTACTTATTTTATTTCCTTTTATTATTTTTTGATTTTATAATTAATGAATAATGTTAAATTAATTATATACAATCTTATTCTAATTTTTTATTGAGTTGTTAATACATAAGGAATACATTAAATATATGCACGGTAAAATATTTATTTGTATACAATAATTAGGTTCAATTATTTACAACATGTTATTTATTGATTAAAGTTAGTTGTTGATTATAGTTAGTGAACTGCTTAAGCTAGAGAGATAGTATATATGAATAATGTTGATAAATCTGGGATATATCCGGTAGCAATCAATCGAATGACTTGTTGATCAATCGATTGGTGACATACACAGTAAGCACACAAGGATAACAACCAATCAATTGGTCATTTTGTAGGTTCAATAGAGGAAAAACAGTCCATTTATTAAGTTATTTAATGAGTGGGTATACTTCAACAAGGATCATAGTCAGTTTATTCCTTAGTTGAGCCAACTCACATTTGCCTGAGGCCTTTCGACAAGAGTCTATGAACTCACAATTGCATGAGTTGACTGATTGCTAAAGCTTAAGTGTCGGTCAACAATGACCAATTCTCCTATCATTTGGTCAGTAATTTGATCATTGTTACATCCGATGTTGAAGGATATACAAGTAAAATAATGATTTATAATTGGATATCTAGCAATCAAACATGCAAAGGAGCATGTAAGAAAACCCCATATTACATCCATAACAATCAAATATAGCATGTTTGGTTTTAGATCGTAGGTTAAACATCAAAACTTAGTCACTTGTCATGCACGAACACTATCTCTAAGATTAGTATTAATAGTGAATATATGCAATGAAGAACTCAAAGCAAAATATTTTGCATGCTTTAATCTCTGTTTAATCTCATGGTATATATGAGAATACATCCAAGTATCATAAAAACGTCAAGAAATCCCTGAAAATCGGGGAGATGAGGTGAGTTTTAGAATATAAACTCTACCTCGATTTGCTTTCCATGTTATTGCTTCTCTTATTTTTTTGATCCATCCAAATCCTCATGATCCATGCAAAGAACATGGAAGAAAACTCCATATCACATCCATAACAATCAAATATTGCATGTGTGGCTTTAGATCTAGATTAAACATCAAAACTTAGACACTTGTCAAGCACGAACATTATCTCTAAAATTAGTATTAATAGTCAATATATGAAATGAAGAGCTCAAAGCAAAATGTATTGCATGCTTTAACTCGGTTTAATCTCATGGCATATATGAGAATACATCCAAATATCATAAAAACATCAAGAAGTCTCTAAAAATCAGGAGCTCACGTGAGTTTTAGAAGATACACTCTACCTTGGTTTGATTTTCATGTTCTTGCTTTTCTTCTTCATTTGGTCCATCCAAATATTCATGGATCATCGTTTTGCATGTCCTTTTGATAGAGAAACATATCAACAAATATCTTTTCTTCCCTCAGGAAAGATCATATGAAGGATTTATCTTGCTCCATAAAGACCTTGGTGAAGACTTTCCGAGGTTGTCATATGAAAGGAACTTTCTTCTTCCTCTTTTCTTATTCAAATCAAGAGGAGAGATCAAGAGATGAACACTCATCTCTTCCATTCAGATAATCCATCTCAAATAGAAGAATTTGTTGCTATATAGAGTCAAAAGTGATGGGCAAATATAACATTTGGTTCTATACACTCATTATTTCAAGCTAAAAGTGAATCCGTGATGTTGCTTTAGTTTGTTTTTCAAAACAACTCTTGAAATGAGCTAATTATGTTTCATGCCTCATTGCACTTCACTTTTCATTAGTTAACCATTGGACTTTCAATAATGTAATCACAGTTTATTTTAGGCCCTCAACTCAATAAAATACAATTTGTGCCTGTTTGAGCTCCAATCACTTCGCATGCTTAGATGAAAATGATTTCCCCCCTTGATTATATAGTTCTAATTGGACTTATTATATCCCATATTAATATTCATTGATTTGTGGTTGGTCAAATGCCTGACTTAAAGCTGTTACTCGAGTATTGGAAATCGAAAAATTGAATTTCATTAGGGTTTTAAGTTAACTATTTTTTACGTGGGTATTTGGGTGAGGAACCAAATAACATCTCAGATGTTACAAAGTACCTGATAATTAATTTAAGTTTTTTTAGTTTGTGTTTTTTCTTTGACAGTGTTGGGTTCTAAAATGCTAATATGGTCTTTCAGAAAAGTAATTTCTGCATGCTGATTTCTTTTGTAATATTTATATTTATATTTATAATTTTTTGTGATGTCATGCAGTTCTAGAAGTGCATATAACAAATCAATAACAAAAAAATTACCTTATCATTATCTCCATGCATGTCTCACTCGTTATTCACTTAAATTAGAGTCAAATCAAGTTGTGAGTCAGGTGTACCACTTCTTTTTCATCATCTCTTGCAGAAGAGATACCTCGTAATCTTTTGAGAGTTTTCTTCTCTACTAATCTAACAAGTAACGATCTTGTCGGATCTCTTTCTTTACCTGAGTTTTCTTATTTTTCATCATCTTGCGATGAAGTCATTCTTGTTATATATGTTTTTTATTTATGGTTTTAGAAAATAATTATATCTTCATCTTATCTTATTCTTCTCAATAGTTGTTGCCTCTATAAGTAGTTCTTGAATTTACAAGTGATAAATGATGTTTCTTTATCTTCAAACTCATCTGAGGTTGTTGTTGCATGGAGTGCTAGACTCATTGGATAAGTTACATCAACTAGTTATTGGCTTTTATTTCTTGTAGCTTCTCGACGTTATAAGTGAGAAGCTTTCCAATCAAATCATTCAATGGAAGGGTATTGATATTATTTTCTTCCTTGATTACAGTGGTCGTGGTCTTCCACTCTTTGGTAAGTGATCTAATAAGTTTCTTGGTCATGGTCTTCCACTCTATGGTAAGTGATCTAATAAGTTTCTTTATAAATACATATCCCTTGATTTCTACATACAAGTTTTGTAGTGAATTCACAATATCTATGAAACATATATCCTCTCATTAATAGTTTCACTTTTGTTCACCATGAAATCTCACATCTTTGTTGCAATAAATTTACTTGGATTTCCTTACTTTAGACGAATCTTCATCTATTATGATAAGTTTATTCCAATTCTTATAAGTGGAGTTGGATATCTAGACATACCTTCATCTATTATGATAATTTCATTCTAAATTTTGTGTGTGGACTTGCATGTGAAAAATTGGTTGGTGTTTATTGCCACAACAAATACAAATCAATCCTTAGAACAATCGCAACTACGATACAGAAGTATTTTAGTGCGGAATCCCATTGAGTAAAAATCACGACTTATATTTTTTGACTTATGATTTCTGATTTGTCCTTATTGATCAATTAACCCATCAACAAGACATTCCCTGCATGTAACTCAATCACTTACAATAACAAGTTACTTCCCTACATTTTATTTAATTGCTTTACAGTAACACTTTGATTTATGCCTCTTCATTCTGCCCCTAGATTCTGGAATTTTGTCGACATGAGAATGGATCCCAGAACTCAGGTTTTCTATGAAGAAAAATCTTTGTCGTGGTTCACACACAAAGGTTTGCAATAAAATGTTAATGTAAACAAAGAGATTGTAATAACATATAAATCTTTAAATACTTATAAAATAATGAGGTTAATTTATACCAACTATATTTATATAAAGAATTTCAATCTCAATGTATAGAAGAATGGCTCTAAATTTGGGAACATTAAGTAGAGAGCGAGCCTTAAATGAAAAGTTGAGACATGAAGGTTTAAAATATTTTTTCTCTTATGTAGGATAAATATTTCTATTGTATATGTTTTAGGGAATATGCCTTTATATTTGTAAGTGAGCCATCAAGTTGAACAAGGTAATTGGCTCCTTAAGAAAATATAATGATTTAAAAATCAAGCAACATAAATAGAAAAATAAATGGATGAAAAATCAAATAATGATTCTTGAGTATATATTTATTACATAGTTAATATGTAGAAAATTTTAGAATAATTAGTTTAACCATATTGATAGATCAACTAAGTTAGGGTGATCAATGCAAAGAGTCAAGTTGTCGGTCGTATAGGAATGATAGATCAAGAACGAACGATCAGTTACTAGAATGAATGCCAAAATGATCGACTAGAAAAACTAGGGTGATCCATTATAATATAGTCAAGCTTTTAAAGTAATAGATTACATCAAATATGATGTAATCGATCTTATCGACGAGTGTGGTCGATCACTTTAGGCTTTTCAATATTATATGGATATTACAAAAGTATTCTTCTTCTTCTTGGATTTGTCCATACATCTTAGCATGCCTTTGAGACATGGCTTTATCATATTCATTAAATTAAGTGCTTGAGCAGCCAAGTAACTTTTCTTTTACCTTTCTTTTTCAACAATTTTGCTTTATTATGATTCATGCTTGAAATCTCCCTATGTAGGGGTTGCGTTAGGTAGTCCACAACTAGCATAAAAAATAGTCGAATCTTTCCACATGGATTTGAGCAAGAATGCACGTAGCTGACCCTACTTATAGTGGGAGAAGGCTTCACCTTTTATAATTCATGCTTGAAGCGAAGCTGTGATTAAATTCATAATACTAGTTATGTTCACGAAGTATGATATGATAAAAAATCATATATGATCATGTAGAAATTTTGTTAGCACACTGCATCCAAGCCCAACGAGAAATCATAGTTAGTAAAAAAATAAGATCCAAGACCACCCATTCAAGTTGTGGGTTTAGGCTTGGAGTGGATTTTATGGGCCTGAAGTTGGTCCGGGCCTGGTCAACTGAGGACTACAAGCCATGAAAGGTGTTCGATGGACCACTCTCAAAGTAACGATTACCTCCATAAGGAGTTCGTTGATGAATATATTATTCATTGTATTATTGCACTTAAATATTTCTTGTATTAAGAAATTATTGCTCAATCATCCATAATTTTTTGTGGTATTTTGTGAGGCAATTTTTTTTGAGAGAGTTGTCTGCTTTTTGATAGAAAAGTCTAAATGTTGACATTAATCAGTGAGGGTAGGCATCACACATGTGGATTGGTTTCTAAATCTCATTGTTCTAGCGATTCAATCACAAACCAAAACAAAAAATCGTTTCATTACTTCATTTGCTTTCACATTTTTTATATAGGATGTGCATAGCCTGTCGATGTTGCCCTAGTTGATGGTTGCCAAATGGATCTACAAAGTGGAGATGACATGGGTAGTTGGCACCAGCCTTTTTCTTAAGGTAAGGGATATAAGGCCCGTATGGCCTTCGTTAGAGACCCACGTGACGGGTCTGATCACGACTCAAGGTGATCCAAAGTGAGGAGGAGTCGGTGTCTCACACCATGATGTTGTCACCACCACGAGCAAGGGGAGTGGTCGTTGACGAGAGGGAGTGGAGGCAGGTAGGCAGTGCTTCTTGAGCTCTCGTTCCTGCACAGATGCAAGCACACTCTCGTTAACACCGAATGCCTTTATGTGGTGAATTTGTTGGACACGTGAGCCCACGTAGAGACATTATGCAATAAATGTTATTGCAAATATCAATCCTTAATCTGAAATGAAGAATAATTAATTTGCGTAATAAGTCCCTTAGTACAATTAGGGTTATGTACCATGGCCATCATAATGATTATACATCTGTTGATTCAACTGTTGAATCATAGAGGCTGGTGCTTGGATGAATATCTAAAGAGTTAGATTGAGGACTCATCAAGCACTGAAACAGCTCCCACTACCCTTGTTAATTCGATCAAATTAATGGTCAAGTTAATTAATATTGTTCGTTGCAGTCAGATAATAAGAGCATATCAAAAACCACTTTTAATTAAAATAAGTTAATCTCTAGCGGCAATTTTTTTTACTTGGACAAGCCCAAGGTCGAACTAAGGGAGGCAGCTGTCTCCTTCGGTAGATATTTAGCAAAGTCCAAGGTTTGATTTTCAGGAAATAATTTTTTTGGTCTTTTTCAGGTTTTTTATGCAAGACACATGCACAATCAGGCCAGTTTACAAGTTAATTCAGATAAGTGATCAAATCAAGTCCAAAAAATATGAAACTTGGCCAGATGATGAAGTGCAATGAAATTAAGGTCCTCTAATTTTTTTGGAATTTTCTGACACTAAATAAATTTATTATGAATTAAAAATGGATGCAATGTGATTTTGACTAAATTAATTTTAATAAATATCAAATCACAATATTTTTGGAAATAAAAATTATCCTAGATAGATCTGAAGGTGAGGAATCCAGGAAAATTATTAAACCTAAATTTATATGTGAAATGATCCTATTAAAAATTAATTAAGGAAATCACTAAATGAATTATTTAGGCCTCGGGATGCGTGCAATTGAGATGAAATTTTTATGCGATGTAAATTTAATTATCTTAGATCTAATTTGGGTATTTTTGGAGTCACGGAGGAATTACTATCAATTAAGAGGCATAAATGGGCAAAATATAGCAAAATTCAACCAATTAATTTATAGAAAAATCCACTGATATCACAAAAATACGCCAAGTGTCACATATGAAAGAGGACAACATAAGATACACAATGCAATTTTCCAAATTGAAAAATGAATTAAAATGAGTGCCTAAATATGCGTGCAAAGATAGGGGTGTAAATGCAATTACAAGAATTAAAATTGATAAAAATAAAACGTACTGACATGGACCAATATACAATTGCCTATAATGTTGAGGGGGTGGATGCAATTTTTCCACATAACACGTGCTCCTCACGTGGGGTCTCCTGGCAGGGACTGAAATGCAATTCTGGAAACCTCTAGGGGCCTCAATGCAAATAACCCAGGACGCACATGCAGATCACGTGGTGGTCCCAGGCTCGGTAGTCTTTGGAGGCTCGGAGCGAGGATCGGGTGGCTCTGGAGGTTCGGATCTGGCTCGGAGTAGCTTCGGGGATCCGAGCCTGGTGGTTGGGGAGGAGGCTTGGAGCGGGCGACGTGGCTCGATGTAGACTGTTAGATCAGGATGATCCAACGGTAGCTGGCTGCGGGTGCGTGGCATGTCCGGATCCGTTAGATCAGGGTCGATCCAACGGTGATGGGTCGCTCCTGAGACGGGGACGTGGTCGATCAGTGACCGTTGGATCTAGATTAATCCAACGGCACCTGGAGCGTAGAGAGGTGATGACGTGGCTCGATCTGGAAGCGTAGGATCCGCCTGATCCTATGGCTGCGGGGCATGGCGACGTGGATGGCTCCTGGTCGTTTGATCAAGAGGATCGAACGGTTGCTGGTTGTCGTCCCCAACGGTCCTCCGCCTCCTGCGACAGAGAGGACTGGGCTCCGGCAAAGCTGACCTAGCTCTGCCTCATCCTCCCGTCGTCGGTGAAGGGTGTTGGAGGGTCTGGTGTAGCTCAGAAGATTCGTGGAGGGGCGGCGGAGCGTCAGGTGGTCTCAGGAGTGGCGGAGAAGCTCTGGGGCGCGGTGGCGGAGGAGCTCGGAAGCAGCTCCGAGGAGTCTCCGACCAATCAAAGTGGAAGTACCTGCAGGGGGTTAGAAGATAGACGAAGCATGTGATGTGTTCGTGGGGTGATGCGGAGTGAGGTGCGAGGCCTGTGAAGAGGTGAGGTGGTCCGATGGTCGAGCTCCGCAACGGTGGCGGAGCTGGCGTCAGTGAAAGGGTGAAGTACGTCGTCAGAGGAAACGAAGGGTAGCACGAAGATCAGAGCTCCCTTGAGAGCTCAAAGGATGGTTGGCGAAGAGAGAAGAGGCTCATGGACGGCGAATAAAATCGGAGAAGAAGAAGAATCAAGAAGAAGATCGGGGAAGAGATGGAGGGATCTACCTGGGATCAGAAGCTCGGAGGGAGCTTCCAGGTCGTCGCTCGAAGGCCGGTAGGGGGACCTGAGCTCGTGCAGAACCTTGGAGGAGCTGCAACACGACAGAATTGGGTTGTGGATCTCGCCGGAGGTAGTTCTCGATCTTCTCTCAACCTCAGGTCAAATTGCTGTCACCAATCTGAAGATGGGAGCTCAGAGATACTCTCCATGGTGGCGGATGGGGGTGATAGTGGCCGGAGGCTACTTATTTATAGGATGAAGGTGACGGCATGGATGGCTATGAGGTGGAGTTGTCGGACGTCGTGGAGCGAGATTGAGGGTCGTCATGGAGATCGAGGGGGTTGGCGAGGATGAGGGACGAGTGGGCTATGTCTTGGTGGTGCTAGGGATCGGAGATGATGATCGGCGTGGAGCCCAAAATAGAAAGGGGGTGGCCCCCTTGCGCACGGTGAAAGACGTGGGCGTGCGGTATGCTGAGGTAGATGATGATTCCTTGGCCATTGGATCAGATGATCCAACGACCCAGATGAAGGCGCGGATCGACGCTTGGGATCAGATCTAAGGCGCGACATCAGAGGGCACAGGATGCGCCACGTAGCGTATGCAGGGTAAGGCGCCAATGGACAGGCATGATGAGATCAGATCTTCGATTGTATGGTGGGGGGTGAAGGCGGTGATGGACGGTGTAGATCAAGGCGCTCTCAGCGAGATCGGATGGCGCGCAGAGTGCCAAGTGGAGGATTGTGGGTGAGGCGCTAGCGGACGGTGTAGATGAGAGCTGGGGATGATCAAACGGTGGAAAACCAAGGGCGTGTGTGGAAGTCACTGGGCCGTTGGATCTAGATTGAGATCCAACGGTCAGGGCTGCGGGCGGACCGATCAAAGGGAGCGGGCCGCGTGGCGCAATCAGAGGGCGCCACGTGGTCAGCTCTGAGTGGCTGAAAAGAAAAATAAGATTAGAGGGAGAAGGAAGCCGAATTTGGAAAAACTCAAAACATGAAAGTTGTAGATCTCAATGAGATCTACAAGTTTCATGTTGACCAAAAACAGAGATGAGGTCAATTGTGATACAAAAATATAAGAATACAAATATACATATGTATAGTATACAAGGAGGCCCAAAAACCCAAGTTTTGCCTACGAGTTCCGAATTGAATGAAATTAGTCTCATTTTAAAGGTCTCTGGATGTGTATTCATCTGGAGGTGAGTAGACCTAATTCGGAGTTTGTAAGAGAGAGATATTGGCATTCTAAGGTCCAGGGGGATTGGGGCTTTATTGGGTATTTTACAAGATAGGAACTCTGGCCTTCTTCCCTATATTATTAATTAATGATGTACACATTATAAGGAAGGTGTTATTTCATTTTGAAGGGGATAAAATACAAATAAATTGGTGGATACTTTACAAGTGGATTTTACACATGGATTGGCTTCTTATTTAAATGCAAATATGGATTCTAAGATGCATATCTTGTGGATTGATGCATGAATGATATTTATGCAAGATAAAGGGAAATATGATGCTAAATACCCAGGGACAAAGCTCTATTTTCAACTTTAAGAGTGATGAATCACAGATTCATCAACCCCCTATATTTAAACCTTGCTCGTCCCTGAGCAACTAAAATGAAATGCAAAAGTGAAATGATTTTGGGTTCCATACCAAGGTCATGAACAAAAGTTGAAAATGGAGCTTGACTCAACCTTTGGATTAATTGTTCAGAGGAACCTCATTGGGATCTGAACTAAAGACCTAACTGACTTCAAGTTTCACAAGTCTTCTATTCAAGACTCCTCAATAGTCAGGTCAGACCAAATCCTCAAACGTAAATTTCTGATGACTATGATTCTTACTTGTACTGTGTAAGTGTAATGTAACTCTCCACATCAGAAATGGCTCAGAACCAGCCTCCTCTAACAAGGTAACTCAAATAACCTGGTCCAGTAACTCTTTCCTCGAGGAGCGGGGTATTCCCTTCTAAGTTCAAGTGTGACCAGCTCAAGAGGAGGGGGTGGAGAAAAGAATGGACGGTAGCCAGTGTAGCTACCTATCCCAGGATGCCTGACCAGTGTAGCCAAGTCATCCAGCTGCAGACTTCTTGCTAAAATACATACTCCGACAGGTATTTTATTTTCACTTTGACCTGTCTTATTTTTCGGAGTTCTTGCATTTTTCCTTTTTTTTCTTCTTTTTTTTGAACTATATACAAGGTGCAGCATGTACATCAGGAGTTTTTCCTCTTGAGCCAGTAAACTATCCCTCTTTTGAAGCATTATTGCAACCTACAGCATCCCGTCCTTAGATGTCAACACCACCAGACTAGATTGAGATGCACTACCCTTCCTAGAGGAGGACGGATGTTTCCACCCGTGTGCTACTCCAAGCTAAAGGATTCTGCCTCCTCACCACAAGATCAATGAAGAGCTGTGTGCATAGTGCTTGTTCAAGTTAGGTCATTATCTAAAAGAATTATGCATGTGCACGAGATATTCTACTTAGACTAATCAAGATGACATGTGAACATAGACTTGCGGACTCAAAGAATTAAGTCACTTGACCTGAGAAATCTTAACTCTAGTTCCTATAAGGTTCCTCTGAAATTAGGTGGATTAAGGTCAAATCAAGTCCATCCTCAATATCTACTCATAACTTGGTTCAGAACCCACTAGCTTTTCACCTTGCATACGCAAGATATGCAGATGAGATGCAGATGACATGCTATGAAATGCAAGACTTTCTTTCTTTTCTGATGTAGAGATGATATGCAAGAGTAAATAAGAAGCCTTTGAATTTTTCACATTTTTTTCAAGAATTTGGTATACCTCCTATGTTACAAAAAATTACAAGGGTTTTATAAGTATTATACAGATTATACAAGTGTATTTTATAAAAAAATTTCTCCAAATTTTACCCAAGCCATAATTATTGCGAAATATATACAAAGATACATGAAAGTACGAGCTATGGGTAAAGTATATATATAATATATACATGCCCCCTATACTTAGTGTGTGCTATATCCTCAGAGCACGAAAAGCGAGGAAAAAGACATAGCTCGTGCTAAGCGTAAGAGAGCCAAAGAGAACAAAAAATGTAAAGAAGTCGTCCTGCCCCCCTGTACTTAGGCTCTGGCAGCCTAAGTGTCGAAGAAGAACAAGAATGGGGCGGACGAGGTCAAGAGGAGAAATGGATGAATATACAATGCGGGCATCGGTCCCCCATACTTAGGCTCAGGTCAGCCTAAGTATAGGACGGAAGTGAGTATGAGAACTAATGTGATCTGGAGGATATACAGAGAACAAACTCAGGTGGCTCATCCCCCCATACTTAGGATATGGTCATCCTAAGTATAGTCCAAGATGGTGATCAATGAAGCTGGGATGAGTTACTAGAGTTGTAGGGGGAAAGGACAGAATGTACAGGAATGATGGTATATACAAGTGAGTCGGTCTGAATCTTACAAGATGTTGCCGATGGCTAGAGCTCATTGTTGCAAGGTCTCATGCGCGGCTCGAGGTGTATCTGCTGAATCTGTCTCGCGCATGAATAAAATCTCCTCAACATGGACTAATTGCTCCTTGGATTCGACGAAGTGCTTCAACAGTTGTCCATTCACTAGGAATGTCGGTGCATCATCTGCGAGATCGGAGATCTCAACACATCCACTATCATGCACCGTACGGACGACAAATGGGCATGTCCACTTGGACTTCAACTTGCCTTGGAAGACCTTCAGCCTAGCATTAAACAACCATACCTTCTGTCCAGGAACAAAGGTCTTTCATCTGATATATCTATCATGCCAACGCTTAACCTTGTCCTTGTACACCAAACTGTTGTCATATGCGCGGTTTTTTACTTCCACAAGCTCATTCAGATCCATTTCTCTGTGCTTCTACCCAAGGTGCGTGTTCCAATTGACCTTCTTGATTGCACATTCTGATTTATGCACTAGTTCTGCGAGCAAATGGCACGGCTTTCCGAATACCATTCAGAATGGGGAGGTTCCTAATGGTGTCTTGTAAGTTGTCCTATAATACCATAGGACATGATCCAAGATCTGAGACTAGTCCTTCCTGTCTGAGCGGACGAGCTTTTGCAATATAGTCTTCACCTCCCTATTCGACACCTCAGCCATACCATTAGTCTGTGGGTGGTAAGGCCTAGCGACACGGTGTTCGATGTTGTAGTCCTTCAAGAGTTTCTTCACCTCTCGGTTTACAAAGTGACTACCCCCATTTGATATCATCATTTTGGGTATCCCGAACCTAGATATGATTTGCTCTCTGATGAATTTACAGACAATCCAGTTGTCTACGGCTCGGGTCGGGATAGCCTCCACCCACCTGGATAGGTAGTCTACCGCAAGAAGGATGTACTCGAACCCATGGCTAACAGGGAATGGGCCCATGAAATCGATGCCCCAGGTGTCAAAGACATCACAAATGATGACATGCTACATCGGCATCTCATCCTTGGAACCAATGGTTCCTCCCATTCTCTGGCATACTGGGCACGACTTCGCAAAGGTTATGGCATCACGAAACAGAGTCGGGCAGTAAAAGCCACACTGAAGTACCTTCCATGCGGTCCTCTTCCCGAAGTGGTGTCCTCTTGCCTCCAAGTTGTGGCATAAAGAAAGGACACTCTTGTATTCCTCCTGAGGAATACACCGTCTCCAGACACAATCTGCTCCTTCAAATAAAAGGATCAGATCCTCCCAATGGTAGTGTCTAGCATCCGACTTCAGTCGATCGATGTGGATCTAGGGCCAACCTTCGGGAACCTTTATGGAGACAAGATAGTTCACGATGTTGGCATACCATGGGAGTGAGTCAACAACAAAAATCGACTCGTCAGGGAAGGAGTCTCGAATTGGTGAATCCTTGGAAGTATTAGGATCTTCGAGACGAGAGATGATCAGCTACTACGTTCTTCTTTCCAGGTTTATCACGAATGTCCAAATCAAACTCCTGGATAAGCAAAATCCACCGAAGAAGGCGCGCCTTCACGTCCTTCTTTTCCATCAAGTATCATAACGCCGTGTGGTCAGTGAACACAATTACCTTGGATCCAATTAAGTGAGATCTAAACTTGTCCAAGGCAAACACTACCGCAAGCATCTCCTTTTCCATAACTGTATAGTTATGCTGAGCGGTATCAAGCATTTTGCTTGCGTAGTGGATTGCAAATGGGATGCCATCCCTTCTCTATCCTAACACAGCCCCAACAGCAAAGTCTGAGGCATCCATCATGATCTCAAAAGGTAGAGACCAATCTGGGGCTTGTAGGATAGGTGTGTCCATGATCATTCTTTGCAATAGCTTAAAGGCTTCAAGACATTTGTGATCAACAATAAACTCCATGTCTTTGCCTAAAAGCTCAGTTAGCGGTCGGGCAATCTTAAAAAATCCTTGATGAATCTCCGATAGAATCTGACATGCCTGAGGAACGACCGCAACTGCTTAACGTTAGTTGGTGGCTGGAGTCGTCTGATCACATCCACCTTGGCAGGGTCAACCTCCATTCCTCTCTTGGAGATGACGAGCCCCAATACAATGCCCTCCGTCACCATGAAGTGACTTTTCTCCCAGGAGAGCACCAGATTAACCTCACAACAGCGTTTGAGGACTCGGTCCAGATTCTTAAGACAGGAATCGAAGAAATCGCCGTGGATCGAGAAGTCGTCCATGAAGACTTCCAGGAATTCGCCGACCATTTTGGCGAATACAGCAATCATGCACCTTTGAAAAGTACTTGGAGCATTTCATAACCCAAAGGGCATGCGCCTGAAAGCATAGGTACCAAAAGAGCATGTGAACGTGGTCTTTTCCTGGTCCTCCGGAGCTATGGTTACTTGATTGTAGCCCGAGAACCCATCCAAGAAACAGAAGAACTCTTTCACCGCTAGTCTCTCTTGGATCTGATCAATGAACAGTAGGGAGAAATGATCCTTCTTCGTCGCAGCATTCAGGTGTCTATAATCCACACAGACACGCCACGACGTGGGTACTCACGTCACGATCTCCTCTCCATCCTCGTTGGTGGTCGTCTGAATTCCCGACTTTTTCATGACCACATGGATCGGGACCACCCATTTAGAGTCGGAAATGGGATAAATGAAACCCGCGTTGTACCATTTCTCTATCTCCTTCTTCACTACCTCTCGTAAATTTGGATTCAAACGATGTTGGAATTCACGAGAGGGTTTGGCTTCATTCTCCAGGTAGATATGGTGCAAACACAGAGCGGGATTTATCCCGTAGAGATCGGAAATGCTCCAGCCTATTGCCTTACGGTTTCCTCCAGGATCTCTAGCAAGCGAGATTCCTGCTCCTCGATCAATCGCAAACTGATGATGACCGGATATTTCTTCTCTTGACCCGCAAGGAAGGCGTATTTTAATGTTGTGGGTAAAGGCTTGAGCTCAGGTAAGGTGTGATCGTTTAGGAAATCTGGCTCAATTGAATCTGGTTCAGTATTGGAAGTGGCTGGATCTTTCTCTGTAATTGCTGCCACCAAGTTATTCAGCTCCGGAGTCGGATCGTCAAAGGTCTCCATGCAATCGGTGAAAGCCACGTCCGACTCATCATCCTCATCTTCCGATTGTCCTAAAGAGGGAAGGACTGACAGGCCCAGCTGGGCCTCTAAGTCATCGAAGATGTAGGGAGCTGTAGGTTCTGAGCTGTACTCGTTACTGAGGACGTCACAAACTGACTCATTGCACGGGATCATCTCCGAAGGGGAGGGACTCGTCGGTGCTGGCTGGGTTCTGTCTCCATGGCCCAACTGTGTCTACATGGTTGCAGTCTGCTTCGGTTGAAGAGTACTCGATGCTGGATTCGGAATCCGGTCTCTGCCATCTGGTTTTCTTCATCTCAAGTTCCTCATCTCCTCCTGGAGTTTGGAACTGAATCTTCCCGATCTTATAATCAACAAGACCCCCGCTGTTCTGAGGAAGGCCTGCCTAATATGATCTCGGAATCTCTCCAATTACGAGGGGTTTCCAATCTAGGATAGTGAAGTCCACCATGTATTCTTGACCCTCGACTTTGATTACAGCATTCCTCAATTCTCCTTGGGACCTCTTGGTTGATTTATCAGCAAACTACAGGAGAGCTCTAGATTTCCTAAGAGATCCGAGATTAAGCTGCTCATAGAGGGTTGTCGGAATTAAGTAGATTGAGGATCCGTTGTCTAGGAGAGTGCATGCAAACGTAATGTCATCGACATGACTCACCACATAATGTGCATCCATGTCTCTTCGTTTCCTTAGAAAAGAGTTCTTTATTGCACAAGTCGTGGCTACTGACAGAACGTGTTTCTCAACACATCTTTTAGTCTTCCTGCTAACCCTAGTAGGTGTGCATCTCACCTTAAGGTACTTCTGAAATGCAGGTGACATTTCCACGTACTTGTCAAAGGGATTGTGACCTTGATATATTTGTTGCAGAACTCTGCCATCTCATGGTCATCTTTTTTAGATTTTTTTAATTTTCTTCTTTCCACCCTTAAGAGCTTGGAGGAAAGGGATTATTGACTCTAACTCAGGTTCTGAAACTGAAATGTTTTCATTGAAAGCAGGAACTGAGTTCTGTACAAGACTCGGACTCTAACTCTGACTAAAAGGAAAATGCTGCTGTGAAAACGGTGATGCGTCTTTCGCGACTTCTGGATGGTCCTCCTCAGATGGAGGTGCGGGCTCTTCATCGGTTTTGTTGGACTCTCTGTTGGTGCGGGTTCGTTGTTGCTTTGAGGACCCAGAAGTCCTCTTCTTCTGCTAGTGGTGGTGATGATGGTGCTACTCCTTTTCTGCCTCCAAGTTCTCCTCAGGTAGAGACTTGGCGGCTCCTTCCTCGGTGCCCATGTCTGATCAGGTATGATCACGGTCCTTCCGCTCCTAAGGGACATATGGTTCACATTATCATACGAAAGAGTCTCATGTTCAGATAAAGAATTATCTGAATAGTATACTAGATCACGAGGTCGGTTCTGGCCTTGGGTTAAGTTGTTCGGGTTGGCCTGAACCTGGGCGGGAATCGGGGTCTTTGGCGCCATTTGTTGATCTTGGGTACGAGAAACACGATTCAGATCGGTTCTCATATCCAGATAGTCATTCTGGATCTGTTGGACACTATCAGACAGGGTCTGGATCGCCAAGGTGAGGGACTCCAATTTGGTGGGCTGGGCTGGCTGATGCTGACTTGCGGATGAGTATCTATACTGGCCCTGTTGGCCATGCCGATACTGCTGCTGCTGAGGGGACAATGATGGGCCCTGCTGACTTGAGTGGAATGTGCACTGTTGTTGGTGCTGATGAGGCTGGTACCCTCGTTCGAGCATGGACTGAACAAAGTGCGGTGCGGGGACGGAGCTATTTTCCTGGTAAGATGGGGAAGGTCGGTGAGGTTGATTGTTCCCCATCCCTAACTGTCTGCTGACGGGGTCACGGCTGTACCACAGCCCGTTGATCTCGAACACCTGTGGAGGCTCCTCGTATCTGGTTTCCACTTGCGGGGGTGCATGCTGGTCCCGCTGGGTGTAAGTTTGCTCCTCTACACAGCCACTCTAAGGCCCCGGTGTCTGTTCCTGTACATGATAGACTCGGTGTATAGGTACATGTGGTGCAGAAGGGGCAGGTAGCTTTATCTTGTCTACCCTCTCAGTAAGTTCCTCCATTTGCTTCGGCAAACGTGAGAGAGACTCAAGGTCAGTGACCCTCTTGTGGATCTGCTCGACCATGGTTAACTTGTCAGCTATCATCCCCATGCTGGGGATGAGGTCCTCTGTCAGATCCGCTACAGTCCTCCTAGTTGTCTCGTTGGATAGGAATGAGGGAGACAACTGATAGGCCCTGGTGGCCTGCGACCTACCTGTTTCCGCCATCTGCTCTAGTATCTTCCATACTGCATTCTCGTTCTTGTTCAAATAGCTTCCTCCACAGGAAGAACTGACTAACCCCTAGACTAAGATCGCCTTAGAAATGCCATGGCAAGGACATTTCTTAATTAGGTCATTAAACCTATCCCAGGCTTCATGGAATGGTTCACTGGGTCCCTGGGAGAAACTAGCGATCTTTATTCTCATTTTATTAGTCCTACTGAGGGGGTAGAACTTCTTCAGGAATAGGTCCTTGAACTGCATCCAGGTTGTACATATCACCCCTAGGTTCTTCAGCCAATGTGTTACCTTATCTCCTAAGGCAAATGGGGTGGCCTTCAGTCGAATGTAATCATGCCCAACCCTAGGATGACTAAGGTTGTTGCAAACCAGCTCGAAGTCTCTGAGGAAGGCATATGGTTCTTCATTGGCATTTCCGTTGAACTTCGGTAGCAGGCTAAGGAAGTGGGGCTTGAGCTCGAATGCTTCGGGGGAACCGCTGGTGCCAACCAGCTATGCATCTCGTTTTCTGCTGGTTGTAGACATCAACCATTGGTCGGTCGATTCCTCCTGCCGCAATGATCTATCCCATTCTATCTGTAAGATCTGCATTCTGTTGTTCGGCTGTGGTGAGGCGATAAGAATATGTCGCAACGGGTCCTCATCTGGTGGCTGCTTAGGTGGCATCTTGTCCTCTAGTCCTGAGTATGAAACATGGTCTGTGTTAGAGGACAAATCAAGGAAGAGATTCTTACCGAGGCGATGGTCTTCCTCGGTAAGCTCAGAGGAGATGAAAGGGTTGGTTTGACAGTAACCACCCTGGGTGTGAGGGAACCAGAACTCAAGAGGGTCATGAGTCCTGGGTGGTCCAAGTTGTGCTTGGTTCGATGAATAGGAGCTTTGTGGGGGGCTCAAAGAGAGATTGGAGAATAAGGAGTCGATATCCCCCTAGTTACTCATCTTGATTTGGCAAGAAGAATCAGGAGTTCTAAGTGAAGATAGGATTTGACTCCTACCTGAAACAAACAATTCATTCCAAGACCCTGGGTTCACACTCAACACAGTAAAGGACCCGAAACCGAGTCCAATAATCTTGTGAATTTTAAGTGTGATTTTTCAAGCAAGATAGCAAGGATTTACGCGACTTATAGGGAAGTCGGCTCAGAGCCAGATGCGTCTTCCCTGTTTAACCTGTCGCCTAAGATACCGCCAGTCCTTCCTTTCTTCGCTCCTATCCCAAGTTGATGGATTCAAAGACTTGCCCCTATCTGCCTGCAAGCAGGCGGAGGCTGACAAGGTCGGAACTTCACCCCGGGGGGGTTACTGGCAACTTGTCGCGAAGTACCGCAATTTCGCCCTATTTACCTGAGACAAGCGGAGGCTACTTGGTACTAGTCAGTGAACCTTAATAAATTCAACTTGTGATATTTACTAGGATTAGTCGGAACGTGATATGGAAGCGGGGGATTTGGGCTCTGCCTTAAGGTGTTCACACACACTCAAGTACCCTCACTCAGTCTGAAAATAAGGTCGGGGATTAGTCCCCCGCAAATAGTTTTTCCAATTTTATTGAATTTTTTTGGTCAATAATGTTAGCAGTCCCGGTTTTAAGTTAAGTTATCACTTGTTAGTCCAACCACATAGCACGCCTATCGTCCAATCCCAATTTTCGTTTAAATTAAGTTTGAAAAATATAGAGGGAAATCGAGAAAAGTTGATGCACGAAAAACAATGATGTGTATGCTGAGTGAAGAATACTTACAGTGACCCCTTCGCTTTTTATGCAGAATGCAAAACAGAATTGAGATCTTTTTACACTATATGCAAATGCAGGCGACAAAATTCCGCTCCTAGACAAGCAGTTCTATTAAAGAGTGAAGCACGGGTTGATTTGACCAGTTCTGCAGTCTAGGTGCATCATTTAAGTGTATTGTGTGGTCCTAAAAATTTACGAGCACAAGCAAATCCTAGAGTGGCTCGAGGAGCCGCTAGTGCAAGCCTAATCTACAATTCAATCCACACCACACGGGGACATGGTTCCACTATCTTTACACACGCGAGAACCCAAATGGGAACTGTTGGAAATAATGCAAAAATAAAGAAAAATAAAATAAAGTACAAGTCCTCTCAAATCACTCAAAGAATTAAAATACAGATTCCTCGACGCGTCTTCGACTCCTCGCGTTCCTCGCACAGAAATAATTTGAGGTCAGATAGAGAACGAATCAAAAATACAAAAATTAAAGACAGAAAATTATTCACATGAAAACTGGGGTCAGACTACCCGGGGATAGAAAGTCAAACACTCAGAATTTACTACAAATTAACCTAAGCTGTGCCTCCCCAGCAACGGCACCATTTTGAAACGGCTCCCACTACCCTTGTTAATTCGATCAAATTAATGGTCAAATTAATTAATATTGTTCGTTGCAATCGAATAATAAGAGCAGATCAAAAAACCACTTTATTTAAAGCAGGTTAATCTCGAGCGGCAAAATTTTTTTACTTGGGCAAGTCCAAGGTCGAACTCAGGGAGGCAGCTGTCTCCTTAGGTAGATTTTTAGCAAAGTCCAAGCTTTGATTTTCAGGGAATAATTTTTTGGTCTTTTTCGGTTTTTTTTATGCAAGACACATGCACAATTAGGTCAGTTTACAAGTTAATTCAGATAAGTAATCAAAACAAGTCCAAAAATAGTGAAACTTGGCCAGATGATGAAATGCAATGAAATTAAGGTCCTCTAATTTTTTTGGAATTTTCTGACACTAAATGAATTTACTGTGAATTAAAAATAGTTGCAAGATGATTTTGACTAAATTAATTTTAATAAATATCACATTTCAATATTTTTAGAAATAAAAATTATCCTAGATAGATCTGAAGGTGAAGAATCCAGGAAAATTATTAAACCTAAATTTATATGTGAAACGATCCTATTAAAAAGTAATTAAAGAAATCACTAAATGAATTATTTAGGCCTCAGGATGAGTGCAATTGACATGAAATTTTTATGCAATGTAAATCTAGTTATCCTAGATCTAATGTGATTTTTTTGGGGATTTTTGACGTCACGTAGGAATTACTATCAATTAAGAGGCATAAATGGGCAAATTATAGCAAAATTCAACCAAATAATTAATAGAAAAATCCACTGATATTACAAAAATATGTCAAGTGTCACATATGAAAGAGGACAACATAAGCTACACAATGCAATTTTCCAAATTGAAAATAAATTAAAATGAGTGCCTAAATATGCGTGCAAAGATAGGGGTGTAAATGCAATTACAAGAATTAAAATTGATAAAAATAAAACGTGCTAACATGGACCAATATGCAATTACCTATAATGCTGAGGGGTGGATGCAATTTTTCCATAGAACGCGTGCTCCTCACGTGGGGTTTCCTGGCAGGGACTGAAATTTGGAAATCTCCAGGGGCCTCGATGCAAATAACCCAGGACGCACGTGCAGATCACGTGGTGGTCCTAGGCTCGGTAGTCTTCGGAGGCTCGGAGTGAGGCTCGGGTAGCTCTGGAGGTTTGGATCTGGCTCGGAGTAGCTGCAGGGATCCGAGCCTGGTGGTCGGGGAGGAGGCTCGGAGCGGGCGACGTAGCTCGAATGGACCATTAGATCAGGATGATCCAACGGCAGCTCGTTGTGGGCACGTGGCGTGTCCGGATCCGTTAGATCAGGGTCGATACAACGATGATGGGTAGCTCCTGAGACGAGGACGTGGTCGATCAGTGAGCGTTGGATCTAGATTGATCCAACGACACCTGGAGCGCGGAGAGGCGATGATGTGGCTTGATATCGAAGCATAGGATCCGCCTGATTTTACAGCTGCGGGGAGTGGCGACGTGGATGGCTCCTGGTCGTTCGATCAAGAGGATCAAACAACTGCTGGCTGTCGTCCCCAACGATCCTTCGCCTCCTACGACGGAGAGGACTAGGCTCCGGCAAAGCTAACCTAGCTCCGCCTCGTCTTCCCGTCGTCGGTGAAGGGTGTTGAAGGGTCTGGCATAGCTCGGAAGATTCGTGGAGGGGCGGCGGAGTGTCCGGTGGTCTCAGGAGTGGCGGAGAAGCTCTGGGGTGCGGTGGCGGAGGAGCTCGGAAGCAGCTCCGAGGAGTCTCCGACCAATCAAAGTGTAAGTACCTGCAAGGGGGTCAGAAGATATCCAAAGCGTGTGATGTGTCCATGGGGTGATGTGGAGTGAGGTGCGAGGCCTGTGAAGAGTTGAGGTGGTCTGGTGGTCGAGCTCTGCCACGGTGACGGAGCTGGCGTCGGTGAAAGGGTGAAGTACGTCGTCGGAGGAAACGAAGGGTAGCGCGAAGATCAAAGCTCCCTTGCGGAGCTCGAAGGATGGTTGGCAGAGTGAGAAGAGGCTCGTGGACGACGAATAAAATTGGAGAAGAAGAAGAAAAATCAAGAAGAAGATCAGGGAAGAGATGGAGGGATCTACCTGGGATCAGAAGCTCGGAGGGAGCTTCCAGATTGTCTCTCGAAGGCAAAAGTTTTCAAGACAACAAAGGATTTTTTACTTTGTTGAGTGAAAATAATTAATGTGTCGTTCGTTGTAGGCGGTGATCGGAATCGGTCAAGAAATAACCACAAATATTATTCAATTTCAATCAAGTGATTTTATGTTTATTTTACTTGGGAAAGTCCCAAGGTCGAACACAAGGAGGTAAAGGAACAACCTAGAGTTATGTCTATCAAAGTTCGTGTACGGTTTTCGAGGCGGTCTTTTTTTGGAATTTTTAATACAATAAAAGGATGCAAAATGCACTTTTAGCCTATTTTAGGGACTAAAATGTAAATTTCGATCAAACGATATCCGAAAAATACGAAACCTGGCCACAATGCAAAAAATGATGAAATAAATGCAATGTAATTTTTTTGGAATTTTTAGATGAAAAATGGATTTTTTTATGAATTTTTCAATGCGAACGGAATGATTTTCTATATTTAATTATAATAAATATTAAACCTACTTGTTTTCAAGCGATAAAATTATCTAAGATCTATCACTAGGTGATGGATCTCAGAAAAATCCTAAACCTCAAAAATGGGGTTTAATACCTATTAAAAATTAAATACTAAAATATGTAAAATGATTTTTACAGGGAAAACTATGAATGCAAATGCAATTCTTTTTGGGCATAATGTCAAGCACAATTAATTCTACAATATATGATTTTTCGAGAATTTTTTAGAACAACGGTTAATCAAATATGAATTTTAGAGCACAGACTGGGCAAAATATGTAAATTTCCACAAGACAATTTTTTATTAATTAACCATCAATCACAAAAATATCCATAATATGCAACAGTAGGGAATTAATGGAATAACATCATGCTATTTTTGGATTAATAAAATAATGTAGAGAAGCAATTTAGAACTGAGGGGGAATATAGGGGTACAAATGCAAATAGAATAAATAATTAAAAATGCAGAGAGAACCTAAATGAAATTACCAATGGTCCTGGGGGTGGAGGTTCAAAATTCTCAGTAGGTCACGTGCTATGGACGTGACCCTGGGTAGATGGACTGGCACGCTAATATAGGCAAACCCGCAGGGGTCTTCCGCAAATTACCCAGAGTCATGTGCGTAGCACGTGACCGTGGAATGGGGAAGACGCTCCCCCTACGCACGTGCCTCGCACGCGCGTGGGGACCTCGGGCCTCACGCCCGGTGGCGAGGCGGAACGGCAGGTGGAAAGGCGGAGGGGCTTTGGGCTATGCTTGTCGACCTCCGGTGGTGCAGCTCTCATGCGAAGTGGAGGAGGTCGGTCCAAGGTGGTGCGTGGGCCGCCCCGATGGAGGAAGCGCGGGCTCCTGGCTGTGAGGAGCGGTGGAGATATCGTTGGTGGCTCAGCCAAGGCGAAGGGAGGCCGAGTCGTGGTAGAGTAGGTGGATACGGGCGGCGGAGACGAAGACGTAGTTGGCGATTGATGGAGACGGAGTTGGCGTTGAGGCGATGATGATGTAGCTCGTCATTGTCGATGAGGTGGAGGCGTAGAGATGGAGGTTGGCGGAGCAGGTCTTGATGATGATACGTTGGATCGACGGCGTTGGGAGTGGCCGGAGCAAGAGCAGAAGGTTGAGGGCGGCGTTGCGACGGCTATAAGGAGGTAGTCGAACCTCGCTGGAGATGGAGGGGGTGTTGTCACCACCGCCCCTCTTTGTGCTATCGGCGGATGGAGAACCTCTGGGCGGCGATGGGTTTTAAATAGGTTAAGGGATTGGTCGATGAAGGTGGGTAATCACGGAGTAATTTGGAGATAGATTCGAAGAGGGAAGGAGATCGGAGACGGATTCGAGGCGGCAGCGAGATACGCGCGAGATCTCCGGTAATTTGAGGCGGCGGCGGAGGTCTGAGATTCGCGGCGGAGAAATTATCGCAATTTGGGAGGGGGCCGATTGGGAAAGAGGTGCCTGGAGACGATGACCCCTGGCCGTCCGATCGGTCGTGATCGGGCATCCAGATGAGTGATGTGTGGCAAGTCGGGGCGCAAGGAGGAGGGCCCACGTGCGGAGCACGTGCCTTTGAGGCACGTGCGATGCACGTGCGTTCCCTTTTATTAATTTTATTTTTTTTATTTTTATTTTTTTATAAAACGAATTTAAATTATGCGAAAAATTGCTGACATGTGGCAGCACCGGGTGATGCCACGTGTCAGCACCAGAAAATTCGGAAAATAAATACTTTAAAAAATTGATAAAAAATAGTAAATGACCTTGGATCAAAAAAGTTTCTTCACGAAAATTGCTCATTTCGATAAGATCTACAACTTTTATGAAGATATCAAAACCAAAATCGATCATTTGCACAAAGTGGTATTTTTAGGGTATCCCATGTACATAGAACACATTGATTTTAGGTTTTTGTAATTTTTATGACATTTTTAGATCCGATAAAAATCCGGAAAAAAATATGATAAATCAGAGATAAATAATTACACATTAATCTAATTTTTTTGGATTTTTTATTAATCAATAAAATATGTACACAAAATATTAGGTCAAAAACCGCTAAAATATATAGTATACAAAAGAGGCTCAAAACCCAATTATCACAAAATGAGCTCCGATTCACTTGAACTTGGTCTTGTTTTGAAGGTAATTGAATATACGTTAGTTCAAAAGTGAGTAAGATCAAAACAGACACTGGATGGGGAAGATATGTGGCTTTTAGTCCGGAAATTCTGAAAATAGGGTTTGGGATTTTGGTCCATTTATTTGGGTTAGTGATTTTTTTGTATTTTTCATTTAATCTTATTAGTGATATATACATAGTGGAGGTGGTTTTGTGTCATTCAGGGTTAGCATGAATGAGTTAAAAATCCGGGAATTTAGGCTATTTACATGTCATTTTAGCTTGGATTTTTGGCTTCTTATTTTGTGCAGAAATTAGTGCTAAAATGTAATTCTCATGAAAATATGCATGCATGCTAATTATGAAGAATAGATGCCTAAATGCTGTTGATTTTTAAGGGATTTGAGCTTAATAAATGAGATTTAGAGTGATGAATCCGAGATTCATCATCCCCTATACTTAAACCATGCTAGTCCCTGAGCATCAAAAAGAAATGCCATGAGGTGAAATGAGATTGGGTTCCGTACCAAGACCATGAGCTGAAGGTGAAAATGAAACTAAACTTGACCTTTGGATTAATAGTGTGGTGGAACTTTTGTGAGACTTAGAATTTTAAAATCAACAACCCTCAAGTTCTACATATCATTGATACAGTTTCGCCTCAGAAATCATCTTAGATCAATCCTCTTCCCAAAGCATACCCTATGAACATTGAACAATCGACTCATGTGTGTGAAAGGTTTTAGCTCTTCCCACCCAGAATGCCGGACTACTGCGCAAACCTCCTCTCCGGTAACTCGTCCTCGGGGAGTCAGGTATTTCCTTCTAAGGTCTGTCGCGTTGTGTTCACAATTGAATTGGGGGAGAAGATAGAAGAAGGGGAAAAAAACTGGAGGGTGGCCAGTGTAGTCACCTCTCCTTGTAGAGATGGCCAGTGTAGCCGAGTCTCCACCAAATCTGCAGGTTTTCTTTGAAACTTGGACCTTTTTGGTCAGATTTTATTTGGTAGTTGCTTCTTTGTATTTGGAATTTTTGGTGGTTCTGCTTGGATCTTGTTGTGCCCCTACGGATATAGAATCTTTTTGTTTCCGTACATTTTTTTGGGTCTTAGAAAAAATTGTGCCTAGCCGTCCATCCCTTTTCCGAAGATTTATTTCAACTCGTACTCCGGTCTTTAGATTTCCACGCTACCAAAAAAACTCACACATTCTTCCAACATCCCGTCTGAGTTGAGCTAAGTGCATAGTGCGAGGTACAAATTAATTCCTTATTCCAGAGTTGTACCCAGAATGAAGAGACCAGGTTAGACACTAAGAGTCAAACGCTGCACATTGTCATGTGGAACTTAAAGAATTAGGTCAACGACCTGAAGTTTCTAAAATCCTAATTCTCGATGAAGTTCCTCTGAAAATTAGGTGGATTAAGGTCTAGTCCAGATCACTCTCGATTTCGGCTCATAACTCGGTTCAGAACCCGATGACTTTTCACATATGCAAATGCGATGTTGGATGAAGTGCAGGTGTGTGAAATGCAGACACACAAATTTTTTTAATGCAAGGGATATTTTTTGCAAAAATGAATAAGAAGCCATTTTTTTCAAAAATTTTGGGCACAGTTAGTGTTAGTAGCAAAACTCTTTTTTTCCCTCTCTTTTTTTGTTGTTTTTATTAAAAAAGATTATCCACCCCATAAATACGTATATACTTACGTGCAAGTACGAGATATGGATAAAATATATACAAAGTATATATACAGACCCCCCCTATACTTAGCGAGTGATGTGTCCTCAGAGCACAAGAAGCGTAAAGAAGACATAGCTCGGGCTAAGCGTAAGAGAGTGAAAAGAAAAAGAAAACGAACAAGATTTACAGAACCGCCCCCCTATACTTAGACTGTGAATAGTTTAAGTATAAAGAAGAGCGCAAAAAGAGGCGGTCGGGATATGTAAATGAGGAGAGTATATACAGGTGGGTGTCGGTTCCCCCTATACTTAGGCTCTGGTCAGCCTAAGTATAAGAGGAGGGTGGAAATGGAACGATCTGGAGATAGAGTGTGATGCACGGAAATGATATGTACAGATGGCATCGGTCCCCCCTATACTTAGGCCTTGGCCTAAGTAGATGAAGAAGCTGTACAAGGGGATCGATGTGGTCGGGAGGGAGGGTGGGTAGCCGATGATTAAGGCGGTTTTCGGCTAATCTTTTTGTGAGCATGCGGTGGGAGATCGTAATGAGTTGGAGATGAAGTATATGATTCCCAACTATTATCAGTGTCATCCTCGGAAAAGTCATGATTGATAGTGGATGAAGTGTTTGAGTCAGATGAAAGATATCCATCATCAGAATTATCCTCAGAGGAATGGTATTTGAAAGTGGACACGCTCCATATATTCATGTCTTTCTGTTTCTTTAATTGTTTCCTCAAAATTCGTTCCTTTTTAAGATCAATCGGTTTGTCCTCAGATGAATATTCATAAGCTCCGGTCTCAGTCAGCTCATAAGAAATAATTCCAGTGTACTTGTGGAAGGTATGAGCATCAGCTTTGGATGAGTAATATTTAGGAATGGGAGTTGTCCAACGAGAATCGAATTTTGGATCCTTGCGAAGATATGGCTTTAGAGCTGCCGAACAGACTTCACTCATGTAGACTATCTTTTCTGGACCTGATGAGGGGTCATTAGATGATTCCTCTTCCGAAAGGTTAAATCTGACTTTCTTTTTCTTATTTCGTGAAGTTGTCGGTTCACTTGAGTATCCAGAGGAGTAGCCATTGGAATTCTTCTCCTTGGTTGGTGTTTGGCCTGCGTGTTTGTACTTAGTCTCCTGAATGTTGGTGCACTCTCGATTTGGGAGGATTTGGTTAATATAATCAGAGTAGGTTGCTCCACGGTGCGGCCATGCATATGTCTCAAGATCATAGAAGAGAGATTTGTCTATTTTCAGATCTGTGGGAATTGAAATACTGGGGAGAGTCTCTAAACCAATAGTCTCATCAACAACTGTTATTTCAGGTGTCATAGCAGGGTAGGGATCTTCTACCGTTTCATGGTTGCGGCTGTCGGGGACTTCGTAGGTTGTCTCAGAAAATCGTGGTTCCTCAAAGACAGGGTTAGATCTAAGTGGTTCCAATGCTATGAAATTGATTTTCCGAGTCTCACAATCAACAATTTCCTTGGCCAATGCCAAGAATGGCTTTCCGAGAATAATTGGAGACTAGGTGAATTCGCCTTGATGCTCAATATCTATGATCGTGAATTCTATTTTGAGCGGAGCACCTTGGAATTTCATGATGACAGAAATGATTCCTCTCAGCTGCTTTATCGATCGGTCCGCCAATTGAATAATCTCTCGTTTCTTCCTGATCGGTCCGAGTTTGAGTTTGTCAAATACAGAGGTCGAGAGGATATTGATCGGTGAATCGTCATCAATTCGAGCATGGGTGAAAATTGTGTCTTTGATCATACAATCAAATCTGGGCAACCGCTTTACTATGCGACTTTTGGTTTTTCTCCTCATCACCAAGGAGGAGGCCATTGACAAGATATGTCTTTCAGTTTTTGTTCTAATCCTTCCCGACTTTTTGACCATTAATTTGTCCATTAAAAATTTCTTAAGGTCGGGGAAGTGTTCAATGGCCTTGATAAAGGGAAGTTCAAAAATCAAGCATTTTTCCAGTGCTTCCCGTACAGTAGGATCCAAATTCCTTAGATCTTCTTCAGTCTCAATTTTTATGAAATTTTCTGGATTTTCGATTTTTTTGTAGTTTTCAAATTTTTCGATTTTTTTGTTATTTTCTGTGTGGTGTGGAGATGTGGTGTCTTCCATAGATGAGAAGGGGTTTTGATGTTTAGAGGCATAGTCACTCCTAGGGGAGTAATATGCAGAGGTGTCGATGTTGGGATCGTCCCTAGGTTTTTGGATATCCTCAAAATTTTCATCATGAGATCCAATTTTATCCTCATTTATTTTTATATCCGAGCCACCATAGAATGAGATTACTCGGTCGGCAAATTTTTGAAATCTATCCTCCATTAATTCAAATCTTGTTTTTATCCTCAAAACATTATCCTCAAAATTTTGTTCATGATCAATTATGGGATCACTCGGTTTTTGTTCAATGATTTCATCTTCCATTTTTCTGTATGTGCGGAGAGGAGAGTTTCTTGGAATATCCATTATATGATCATTTTCTAAGAATTTCTCCTCAAAAATTATGGAAGGAGACTGCTTATATGATCCAGGCATGTGTATCTGATCTGAGTAGAGTTCAATCCTTTCATTATGATTAGTCAGACCTTGGTATTGTAGAGGTAGTATACATGGTGTATGTGTTTCTAGGAGGTCAGTCCACTCCTTTGTATGAGTATCATGTCTGAAGAGGGGTCTATCATGGTCAATCCAACGTTGATGATCATTAAGTGTGTGTCTTTCCATCCGGGCTTGGTTTCTCTGCCAGTTATGAGACTTAAAGTGATTTTGATCTTGAATGTTTCATTGGCGAGAAACTGGGAATAAGGCGGTTCAGTTCAAGATGGTAGGTGGTCATGTGCGGTTGGATGATTTGAGTTAGAATTCAATGAGGAGGCCGAATTCATTTGCGGTTGAAAGTTTCCCACAAATGTTGGAGGATTTTTGAAGGAAGAGGATGTAGTTGATTTGGGCCTAACCGAGACAGATTTATTTTTATGGTATAGCTCTGATGGATTTTTAGATAAATGTTCAGTCAGAAATGATGGGTTGGATCTGCAAGAGTTTTTGGTCAAAAGTTCCATGATAAGAATTAAATCAAGAAATGAGAGAGATGATTGCACGGGATAGTCAAGAGAATTTTTATCAAGTGTGCGGATTTTGATCTTCGGTATCGGTTCACGCACACCAATGCAAACACAAATCAACCTCGGGTTCACCAACTCACACAATGAAGCCGTACGAGTTCGGCTATTATCTTTTCTATTTTAGTTGGTGATAAATCAATCTTGGCAAAAAATTTAGCGAGCTGTTAGGTGCCGAAATTTTCGTAATGACTGGCCCGAATTCTTTGACTAGTTGCACATACTTTCAGCCAGTATGGGTGTAAGTACGGACCGTAGAACAGCTACCCGTGTTACTTGAGGGCGGAGCCTTATGCAGTGTCCTCTAAATCACACACTCTGCTAAGGAAATCCGGACCGTTTACCGGCTACCCGTAGATCCTCACTGAGAAGTAGCTAATCATTTTTGGCAGAATCAGTAGTCAAGATGAAAATCCGGATTTGGGCTCTAACCTTAAGTGTTGTTTCTCGCTCACTCAAAATAAAATAAAATAATCCAAGGTCGAGGTTGCTCTCCCGCAAAAAAATCTTGATTTTATGGGTTCTTAAGATCGGCTATGTTTAGCAGTCTCAATTTTTATTAGGTGATCACTGAAAAATTTAAATGAGCACAAATACACGTCTACTGTCCAGTCCCAATTCCTTTTGGAATTATGTGATAAAACAAGAAGGAGAAATTCGGGAAAAGCCGATGCACGCGGAAAACTATGATGAATGCTCAGTTAGAAGACTTACAATGAATCCTCACAATCTTCATGTGTGATGCAATACAAGAATTGAAAATTATTTTATATGAAATGCAAGCCGATGAAAAACCGAACTAAGCAGAAAGTTCTATTAGCGGGAAAGAATTGAGTTAAATTTGGCACGCTGTAAATGAGTCCAAACAGACACCGTTGTAAATGAGCAATTAATTACAAAAAATAAAATTGTATAAATTAAAACCTAGACTCTACGCTCTCTCATGACTTGACTCGATATTAAATTAATTGCGGCTTTTCGGATGTCGGTGAAGATGCTTCAGTTTCTTGAAAAACCGCTCCACGTACGTCGGGTACCTCGCAAGAAACATAAGAGAGATTTGTGTAAGAGAGTGACTCAGAAAATAATCAAAAATAAAATAAAAGAAATAAATGCTGAAAATAAATGCAGGAAATAAAATGGGATTTTCAGCGAGAAATTTGGGGCTCAGACTACCCGAATGTGGAATACTGAATAAAAGTTTTCAAGATAAAAATCTAAGCCGTTTGCCTCCCCGACAACGGCGCCATCTGACGAGTCCGAAATATAAAACAAAAGTTTCCAAGACAACAAAGTTGTTTTTACTTTGTTGAGTGAAAATAATTAATGTGTCGTTCGTTGTAGGCGGCGATCGGAATCGGTCAAGAAATAACTACAAATATTATTCAATTTCAATCAAGTGGTTTTATGTTTATTTTACTTGGGCAAGTCCCAAGGTCGAACACAAGGAGGCAAAGGAACAACTTAGAGTTATGTCTATCAAAGTTCGTGCACAGTTTTCGAGGCGGTCTTTTTTTGGAATTTTTAATGCAATAAAAGGATGTAAAATGCACTTTTAGCCTATTTTAGGGACTAAAATGTAAATTTTGATCAAACGATGTTCGAAAAATACGAAACCTGGCCACAATGCAAAATATGATGAAATAAATGCAATGTAATGTTTTTGGAATTTTTAGATGCAAAATGGATTTTTTATGAATTTTTAAATACGAACAGAATGATTTCCAATATTTAATTATAATAAATAGTAAACCTACTTGTTTTCAAGGGATAAAATTATCTAAGATCTATCACTAAGTGATGGATCTCAGAAAAATCCTAAACCTCAAAAATGTAGGGTTTACTACCTATTAAAAATTAAATATTAAAATATGCAAAATGATTTTTACAGGGCAAACTATGAAGCAAATCCAATTCTTTTTGGGCACAATGTCAAGCACAATTAATCCTACAATATATGATTTTTTGATAATTTTTAGAGCAACGGTTAATCAAATATGAATTTTAGAGCACAGACTGGGCAAAATATGTAAATTTCCACAAGACAATTATTTATTAATTAACCATCAATCACAAAAATATCCATAATATGCTAAACAGTAGGGAATTAATGGAATAACATCATGCTATTTTTGGATTAATAAAATAATGTAGAGAAGCTGTTTAGAACTGAGGGGGAATATAGGGGTACAAATGCAAATAGAATAAATAATTAAAAATGCAGAGATAACCTAAATGAAATTACCAATGGTCCTGGGGTGGAGTTGCAAAATTCCCAATAGGTCACGTGCTATGCACGTGCCCCTGGGTAGATGGACTGGCATGCTGATGAGCGACCCGAGCGAACGAGGTAAAGGTACTAAATAGGTCGTGATGAGCGACCCGAGCGAATGAGGTAAAGGTACTAAATAGGTCGTTGCGACCTCTATCACTCAGAGTCACTCAATCAAGAAAAATATCGAACCGCGAAATAGAAATAAAATCAATCAATCAAGGCAAGTGGTCCTAGCTATGGGATTAACCTAGTATAGCTCCCAGGGTCGAACACAAGGAGCACGGGTTGGCCTAGGGCCTACGAAGTAGTAAAAAGAAAATAAAATCAAAGAAAAGTATTTTTTGTGGTTTTTAATAATTTTTATATTTTTTAGGATTTTAGAATATGAAGAAAATAAAAGAAGGCAAATATAAACACACTTTGGCAACTTATTTAACACACCAAAAATCAAGCAAAAATTCAAGAAAAATGGTTTTTATGTTTTTTAAGTTTTTAAGTGTTTTTGGTGAATTTTTGGGATTTTTCTAAGGTATATTTTATTTCCTAAAAATCAAACAGTGCTAAAAAGAAAGGGTATTGTCCAGCAAGGCCCAAAACCCAAAGATAAAATATCTAAGGATCTCAGAGGGCCCTGGAGGTAATTTTCCTGTATTCTAGAGAAAATAAGGAAAATTTGGGCACCAAAATTATTGTTTTTGGATTTTTAGATTATTTACTATAATTTTTATGAGTTTTTTAGGGTTTTTAGATTTTTAAGGTTTTTAAGTGATGAAAAATAGCCAAAATTGACTAGAAAATCAAACAACAAACAAAGAACAGTAGCTAATTTTTTTAGAATTTTTGGGGGTGATTTTATATTTTTTTGGGATTTTTAAACCTAGACAGTAGCTAAAAAGGATGTTTTTTAATTTTTAAAAATACTAAATCAAATCAAAAATGTCCTCAAAAATCCGTAAAATTCCTACACCATGGCAGGTGCCATGTGTCAAAATCTCATTGGATTTGGAGGTAATTTGATATTTTATTCAAAAATCAAAAGGGGGCACAGTGCACAGGGACGTAAGTGCAAATACCCGCAAGTCTGGGGGCCAAGGTGCAAAAATCCCAGCTAAACACGCGCGTGGCGCGTGCCTGGGGCACTCAGGGGCCTTTTGGTAATAAAAACCAACTCCTGGGACCTTTTGGTAACTCGTACCAAAAAGTCCACGGGTACGGTTGCAATTTACCCACTAAAATCCGCACATGTAGAAATAAAAGGCTCACAGGGGTATAGATGCAATTACCAAAAAGTATTCATTCATTCAAGAACCCATCAGAACTACAGGATAAAAGATGTAAATAGCCCAACTAAACACGTGACGAAGCACGTGGACTCACATACACAGGGGCATACATGCAAATACAAACAAGCACCAGGTCCAGAATGCAATTTACCCTACGTAAATAAAACTACTAAAGTATTTACAGGACTAGAAATAAAAGACGCAAACTACGAGGGGGCCTAAGTAAATTACCCCTTTATTCATCGACGGCTGGATAGGCACCACGTAGGTGATCGGACGACTCAGAATGGGTGGCGCTTCTCTTCTCTTCCGCACGTGGCCGATCGACGGTGCAGAGGGGGCCACGTGGATGATCCAACGGGTCAGGTGCTGTGGGTTCCCTCTCTCTGATCTGACGGTCCGGATGGCTCCTCTGGATGATCGGATGGATGCTGCTCCTCGATGAACGGACGGACACGATCAAAACTGGAGCGGAGGGGCCATCGGACGGTGCTGGAGGATGGTGGAAGAACACTCAGCCGGCGAGCTTCGCCGGCCTCGTGTGCGTGCTAAGCTCCTCCTCAGCTGCCTCCAAGTATCGGAGAAGATCGGCGGTGAAGTCCCGCAGCTGCTGAAGACCTCAGATGACCCGGCCGAGCCCTGGAGGGGCTCCGGCGAGGTCGGCGGCGCGGAGCTCTTGGCCTGAATGTGAGGGGGCCTCAGATGGCTCCCTCTTGACCTGCAAAGCAAACCAAAAGCTTCGCGGGTCGAGGGCAAAGTGCCTCGACCCGAAGAAGCGGCGTGAGGGTGAACAAGGGATCGGGGCGAACGAGCTCCGGCGAGCGGAGGATGGTGGAACTCGACTCCCAGCTCCAGGGCGAGCTGGGTTGGATGAATGGGCGAAGAACGTGCGTGAGGGAGTGGCGAAGGTGATAGTGTGATCCGATGATCGAGATAGTACGCGATATGGCCGGAATCAGAGGAACACGTCGGAGAGTCGATTTGGGCGAAACTACAAATTAAACGAAATGGGCGAGCTAAAAGGCTACCTGGGTGGAGCGAAAGACTGGGCTGGAGCTTGGCTAGCTCCTGGTCGTCGCCTCGAAGGGTGTCAAGGCCTGAGGCTCGAGCTCCGGTCGGGTGGCGGAGCACGGCGGCGCGAAGCAGCCGGATCGATGGTCGGCCACCTCCTCCTCGCTGCAACAGGTACAATCGCGAGCTGTCACCTCGGTGATTGCTCTGGAGGTCACGGGAGTGAGAATGGGGAGCCAAAGATGCGAGTGGAGTGCGGCAGAGCTCGGCTTTTATGTGGGTGCAGGTCCGGGAAGAGGAGCTCGGGTCCGGCTCGATGGAGCACGGATCCCTAGGATCGATGTCGGGCGAGATTCCCGGATACCTGGGGAGTAATTAGGACCAAGGATTAGGCTAAATGGAGGTCGGATCTGGTTGGAATAAATGGGAGAAGATGGGTCCGCGAACCAGATCCGGCTCTGGTGGTCCTGGGGGAGGTGTTGACCGGGGGTCAACAATCCCCCGTGGACCAATCAGAGCCCGCCAAGGCCTGAGTTTTTATTTGATTTTTTTGGGCCTTTAAATGGCCGAATTTTCAAAAACTTAAAACACAAAATATTTTTATTTTATTTTTTTCTATTTTTTTGTCATTTTTAATTAATTTTTGGAAATAAAAATAAGGTATATACAATATAGGTCTATACATAGGTATATATACAATATATGATTTTTAATTTTTGATTTTTAATTAGTTATTTTTATGCATTTTTATTCCCATTTTATATTTTATTTATTTATAGGATAAAATGAGGAATAAAAGGCTATTTTTATTTTATTTTTATTATTTATATACATGGGTAAAGTAAATAGTTATGTACACTATATACATGGCATATGTACAATATGTTTTTGCAATTTTAATTTTGTAATTTTTATTTGATTTTTGTTTTGTTTCTTGTTATTTATTTTATTTACAATATATACCATAGATTATTTACAAAAAGTTTTGGAAAATAAATGACTTTATTTACAAGGTGAAATAAGTAAAGGGTAATGATCTATGTACATGGTGAAAGGTTCTTTTTGGATTTTTGATTTTTAAGTTTTTATTTTGTTTTTAATAGCTTCTAAATATATACAAAATATATACAAATATTTACAACAAATTTTTGGGTGAGGAAAATATATAATTTATTTATTTACACAAATATGTACACATGAGCCCCTATCTCCCTCTACTTGGCTTTTATGCGGTCAGGCCCATGCTGAGCCCTCCCTTGGGTTAGGTTGCTCAATATTTATTCTAAATATTTCCCTCTTTTTCTTTTTCATCTTTATTCTTTTATTTTTGCACAAAAACATGCTAATTATCTATATTTACAAACATGCATGCTTTTGCTAATTGACCCTATTTACACATATCTACATGCATTTGCATTGGTTTTTGTAGCTAAAATATAAGAATAAAGAGTGATGAATGGGTATTCATCACCCCCCTATACTATACTTTGCTAGTCCCTTAGCAAACACTTATTTGAAAAAGAAGTGAAAAAGAAAGAAAAAGAAAAAGAAAAAGAGAATGTACTTGGATCAAGGTTGATTATTAAACTTGCCTTCATTAAATTGAGGTATGGAGCTTAATCAAATCTTTGGATTATTAATGTGTCGGAACCTTATTTAGACTTAAGCTTAAAACCTAACAGCCTCTAAGTTCCACTATTCTATAACCAAGACTCCTCAATGCTCCAGATCAGAACAAGTCATCAATCACAAACCCTGAAGACCATGAATCTTTTCTTGTCCTGTGAAAGTGAGGTCTAAGCTCTCCACCTCAGAAATGGCAACTTGACAACCCTCCCCAACAAGGTAACTCTATGACCTCAATCTGGCCACTCTTTCCTCGAGGAGCGGGGTATTCCCTTCTAAGTTCAAGTACAACCGGCTCAAGAAGAGGGGGAAGAAGAGAATGGGTCAAGGCCAGTGTAGCCAAGTACCCTTGGGAGCTTGACCAGTGTAGCCAAGTCTCCCTGCTGCAAGCTACAACAGGTGGATCATGAAACCAAGCTTTTCTTATTGCACTTATATACATACTCCGGTGGGATTATCATTTTCTCTCAGACCCACCACTTTTTTGGAGTTCTTTTCTTTTTGCATTTTTTTTTCGAGTGCATCTATACAACATGTACATGTGCAGCATATATACAAGGAGTTTTTCCTCTTGATCCAGTAGACTATCCCTCTTTTGAAGCTTTATTGCAACCCACAACTCCCGTCGTTAGACCTCATGGCAACCAGACCAAGTTGAGACGCACTTCCTTCACTAAATGAAGAAGAGAGGTTCCGCCTAGAAGTACTACCCTCATATGCTACCCCAAGCCAAGGAAGACTGCCTCCTCACCACCTCATCCGTAGAGAGCTCGGTGCATAGTGCGGTTGTCCAAGTAAAGCCATAATCTATATGAGTCATGTGTTGTTGTTAAGTGCTCTACTTAGGCTCATTGAGATGACATGTGATCATAGCCTAGTGGACTCAAAGAATTAAGTCACCATGGACCTGAAAAGCCTTAAACCTAAGCCCTATAAGGTTCCTCTTAGAAATTAGGTGGATTAAGATCTTAATCAAGCTCCATTTCTCAATTTGATTCCAGGCTTAGTTTAAATGTCAACTATCATCCAGAAAACTATATACATATGTACAAAAAGATGCATATTTACACACTATTTTACAATCATGCAAAATTTTTGAAAAATGTTTTGAAATCATGAATGATGATGCATGAAGTGCAAGTTTTGCAAAAAGATATTTACACACATTTACACAAGATTTTTGCAAACTTTTGATTTTCAAAACATTTTGGAAAAATTTTGTACTATATACATAATTTTGATACAAAAATATTTACACAAGCTTTACACACAAAAGATTTTTGAAATCATTTTTACAAAAATAGTTTGTATACTAGCTATGCATGTGCAAATAAAAGAAGATTATGTACATGAAAAATTTTTAATTTTTGTGGTTTTTAGCCATTTTTATTTATTAACACACTCACACAAAGTACGAGTTGTGGCTAAAGTATATATGAAATATATACACACCCCCCTATACTTAGCTCGAACGATGTCCTCGGAGTCAAGAGCGATGAAGAAGACATAACTCGTGCTATGTATAGGGAAGTGAAAAGGAAGGCTATACAAAAGGAAAATGAAAAGTCAAGATGGACTCGGGTCTTCCCCCTATACTTAGGATCAAGTAATCCTAAGTATAGCAGGTTGTACACGAAGGGAAAACCGAGTGGAGAATGTACAGGGTCTACCCCCCCTATACTTAGGGTAAGATATCCCTAAGTATAGGCAGCAAAACAGGGGTAGACAGAAATAAAAGAAATACCCGAAATGTCTCACATCCCCCCTATACTTAGGGTAAAGTGCACCCTAAGTATAGCATAATCACAAGATGAAGAAAGGGATGTGGGACTAAGGAATGTGCTGATATGGAATCTGGATCTATGTACAGCGGAGGATCAGTAAAGCTCAGGCGTGAGATGCATTAGATGTGAGTTAAAGACCACATCTCACGCAAAATGAATAGGGGCAATATCAACGACCCGCGGCTCATGATCTAGAAATGGTTTGAGCCGCTGGCCGTTCACTCGGAAGGTACTCTCAGAAGACAACTCAGATATGTCGATGCTACCGTTGTCGTGTACCTTCTGAACCAGATAAGGTCCTTTCCATTTGCTCTGTAGCTTCCCTGGAAATAATCTAAGCCTCGCATCAAACAGCCATACTCTCTGTCCAATCTCAAAATGTTTGTGGCTGATATGAGAATCATGCCACTCCTTGACTCTCTCCTTATAATGTAGGCTGCTTGAGAAAGCTGAATCTCTAAGCTCCTCCAGGGCAGCTAGCTCTGCCCTCCTCTGGTCTCCTATACCATCTGGATCCATGAGAATGTCTGTAACTGCCCAAAGTGACTTGTGCCTCAGCTCAACTGGTAGGTGACAGGGTTTGCCATATACGAGGCGAAAGGGAGATGTGCCCAAAGGTGTCTTGAAAGACGTCCTATATGCCCACAAGACCGAGTCCAATAGCTGTGACCAATCCTTTCGGTCAGGGCGGACGATTTTCTGCAGAATAGTCTTGATCTCCCTATTCGACACTTCGGCTAGACCATTCGTCTGTGGATGGTATGGTGTAGCAACGCGATGATCTATGCCGAACTCGCTAGCAAGTGCCTTCACCTGGTCGTTGATGAAGTGAGATCCCCCATTAGAAATAAGAACTCGTGGAACCCCGAACCGCGTGATGATATGCTTCCTCAAAAATCTGCAAACTGTCCTCGCATCAGCGACTCGGGCGGGGATAGCCTCCACCCAACGACTCACATAATCCACGACCAACAGAATGTACTCAAATCCCTGACTCTTAGGGAATGGACCCATGAAATCGATGCCCCATGCGTCAAAAACCTCACAGAAGTGAATGGGCTGCATCGGCATCATATCACGCTGTCCACAAGTGCCCATCCTCTGACAGTCAGTACACCTCTTCACGAACTCATCTGAGTCCTTGAAGAGGGTAGGCCACCACAAGCCGGATTGGAGCACTTTCTGTGCCGTTCTCCTCCCAGAATGATGTCCTCCTGCCTCAAGCTTGTGGCAGTAAGTGAGGACGCTATGGTGTTCCTCCTGAGGAATACACCGACGCCAGACGCTATCCCCTCCTCCGTGGTAAAGGATGGGATCCTCCCAATGGTAAGACTTGGCCTTCGCTAGGAAGGTCTCAAGCCTCTGCCTGGGCCACTCTTGTGGGACTTTCCTAGCAACGAGAAAGTTCACAATATCGGCGTACCATGGGAGTGAGGCGATAGCAAGGATCGCCTCATCTGGGAAGGTATCTCTAATAGGATCAATCTGCTCAGAATCCTCAGGCTGCTCTAATCGGGAGAGATGATCCGCCGCCACATTCTTGACTCCAGGCTTATCCTTAATCTCAATGTCGAACTCCTGGAGTAGAAGGATCCATCTAGTCAGTCTGGCCTTGGCATCCTTCTTTGCCATGAGGTACCTGATGGCGGTGTGATCTGTAAATAAAGTCACTCTAGATCCAATGATATATGATCTAAACTTATCCAGGGCAAACACCATGGCTAGCATTTCCTTCTCTGTGACTGTATAATTCCGCTGGGCGGAATCCAATGTGCGGCTAGCGTAGTGTATAGCAAATGGTACTCCATCCCTCCTCTGTCCCAGCACTGCCCCTACGGCAAAATCGGAGGCGTCCGTCATGATCTCGAATGGGAGAGACCAATCAGGCGGCTGGAGGACAGGAGCCTCAATCACACACTGCTGGAGAGTAGCAAACGACGAAAGACACTTGTCATCGACAAGGAACTCGGTGTCTTTCATCAAGAGGTCAGTCAACGGCCGGGCAATCCTGCTAAAATCCTGAATAAATCTCCTATAAAATCCAACGTGCCCCAGAAATGACCGTAACTGCCTCAAATTGGACGGCGGTGTGAGTTTTCTAATGATATCAACCTTGGCCGGATCAACCTCCATGCCCCTGTTGGAGATGATATGGCCAAGCACCGTCCCTTGAGTCACCATGAAGTGACTCTTCTCCCAAGATAGCACCAAGTGATACTCAATACATCGCTGAAGTACTCGATCTAGGCAGTCAAGACAAGAATCAAATCCGTCACCGTAAATCGAGAAATCATCCATGAAGACCTCTAAGCACTCCCCTACCATGTCCAAGAAGATCGACAGCATGCACCTCTGAAAAGTCGCAGGGGCATTGCATAGCCCAAATGGCAAGCGTCGAAAAGCATATGTGCCGAAGGGACAGGTAAAGGTGGTCTTCTCCTGGTCCTCAGGAGCGATGGCCACTTGGTTGTAGCCCGAGTACCCATCCAGGAAGCAATAATGGCTCTTCCCTGCCAGTCTCTCAATGATCTGGTCAATAAAAGGCAGGGGGAAATGGTCCTTCTTGGTGGCTTGGTTGAGTCTCCTGTAGTCAACACAAACCCTCCAAGAGGTGGGTACTCGTGTAGCAATCTCCTCTCCCGACTCACTGATCATAGTCGTGATGCCCGTCTTCTTGGGCACCACATGCAAGGGGCTGACCCACTTGGAGTCGGAAATGGGATAAATAAAACCTGCACCCCACCACTTCGATATTTCCTTCATGACAACCTCTCTCAGGTTGGGGTTCAGACGCCGCTGGAACTCACGCGACGGCTTCGCCCCATCCTCGAGATAGATGTGGTGGGAGCACACTGATGGACTAATCCCATGGAGATCTGCTACGCTCCATCCGATCGCCTTGCGGTTCTTTTCAAGAACCCCCATCAAACGGGATTCCTGCTCTCCAGTCAACTCGGCGGAGATGATGACTGGGTACATCTCTGGATCGCCCGCAAGGAATCGATACTTCAGCGAAGTAGGGAGCGGCTTCAGCTCTGGAATGCTGGGTGCCGGCAAATCTGGCTGCGGAAGAAACTGAGTGAAAGCTGCAAGGTCTGCCAAATCTGCCTGGGAAAGTGAAAGCATACTCTCGCAAACTGGATCGGGAGAAGGCGGCTCTACTGCACTGTCTCTGCTCGGCTCTGCATCTACCTCCTCCTCCTTAATAGGCTCAACTGGACTCAAGTCTGGCATCTGATCATAGCAATCGGCCCAATCAGACTCTGAATCCGAGGGATCTGTATCAGAAACGGTGGCATCAGTACCACCGGGAAACAAGGTGGCATCAGCACCACCACCACTAGTCATCGTGCTGCGATCGAGGACCGGCTCCGCTGCCGTAATGGTATCCTGAACCAGGTCTGTGCTCTCCAGACTCTCCTCTGCTATCATCTCTGCCTCAGCTGTGTCTGAAAGTGAGAGGGGGGTCTGTGCCTCAAGGTCTGCCCAAGCTGCCTCATCATCTGTGATCACAAAATCGCAGTCCTGGTGGACGTCTGGCTCTGCGTCTGTCAGCTGCTCTGAATCGGTACTCGCATCTGAGCGGGATCTGAATCTGGCTCTATAGTCCTCGACCGTCTCTATTTGTATACTCTCGCCCTGGACGCGAAAGTACACCTTCCCGCTATCATGATCAGTCACCGCCTTGGCTGTGGCCAAGAACGGACGACCGAGTATGATGGGGGTATCGGTCACTGACTCAGGGGTCTCCATGTCCAACACTACGAAGTCCACGGAGAATTGTAGACCCTGAATCGTGACGATAACGTCTCGTAATAACCCCTTCGGCCTCTTGACAGATCGATCAGCGAACTGAAGGACTGTCCTGCTCTGTCGAAGAGTGCCCAACTCGAAGCGGTCGAGAAGGGCTGCCGGAAGAAGGTTGATCGACGATCCGCTATCTAGAAGAGTACGGTCGAACCACTGCTCACTAATCTGGCATCTGACATACGGGGCCCCTGCATCTGGCCTCTTGGCTGGCAGTCGGTTCTGGATCGCAAAGCACGTGGCTTTGGTCAGCACATGTATCTCTGAAGTGTGGTTCCTCCTCCTCCTCCTGACTGTAGTCCTCTCTCTCAAAGAACGCTGGAGAAGGGGGATGTGCTGCAAAGCCTCCTGGAGGGTCAGCTGAATGTGAAACCGATCTATCATGCTCTGGCTGAACTCCTCAAGCTCTCTCTTTTTTGGATCATTTTTCTTCCCCTTCCCCATCTGAAGGGCTCTAGGGAAGGGGATCACTGGGTCCTTCTCGGATGAAGGACTAGGAAAAGGTCTAGACGGTTCAAGGACCGGATCCACACATACATCATGCACCACAGTGGGACCAAAAGAATGTAAACCTTTTCCTTTATTAATATCAGAATTCTGAGATACATAACCACGAGGAAAAACATCAGATCTCTCTCTACAAACACCGGTGGCCTCAGTACCACCACGGGTTGGCTGCTCTGCTGCTGCTGAAGGAAGACATCGCGCGGCATCAGTACCGCGGGCTGGCTCGGCTGCATGGGTGGCATCAGTACCACCTCCTAACTCTGGTGAAGTGGCGGCCTCAGTACCGCCGGTGGGATCAGCATCCTTGGTGGCCTCAGTACCACCGTCATCATCTGGAGCGGCCTCAGTACCGCTCTCTTCCTCCTCCTGTGGCGCCTCGGGATGGTGCTCAGATGAGGCGCCGCCGCCTGCTGGGGTCCTACCGCTCCTAAGTGTGACAAAATCAGCATCAAATAAATCCGAAGATGTATCATCAAATGGGTCACTAGGAGTGGCTGACTCAGTAGGTACTACCTGCTCAGACTTCCTCTTGAGGCTGTTCGGATTGGGCTCTATCTGGGCTGGTATGGCGGCCTTCCCTCTCACCAGGTCCCGCATCTCCTGGCAGAACTCGTCCATCTCCCGTCGGAATGTAGCCTGCTGGTCCGTGAGGAGGCGGGCGATATCATCCAAGGCGGGGCTCTCATGGGAGCCCGACGGGTGGTCTCTCTGTGGGTGAGGCTGCTGGAACTGCTGTGGGTGAGAGGGGTAGGATGGAGGGTGCTGCTGGTATCCCTGGTGAGCCTGCTGCTCACGTCTCCAAGGCTGTCCCTGCTGCTGATAGGGACGCGGACCGTAGGATGACTGCTGCTGATACGCTGGGGGCTGCTGCTGCGGCTGGTGCTGGTCTCTCTGATGGGAGTACTGCCCTCCCTGTCCTGATGGCTGCTGCTGGGGCTGGCCACCACCACTCCCCCACCTGAATCCGGGATGGTCTCGTCGGATCCCAGGCTGGGGTCGGCCGTACCAGATCCCGTTGACATCCATCAACGGCTCGGCATCAAAGGGGGCTGGCGGGAGTACTGCCAGAGGCTGGTCCGGCTGGTAGACCACCATCTGCATCTCTGGAGATGGTGGAGACTGGTAGGTGGGCTGCGGCTGCTGGTACGGCTCCGCCTGTACAAGGTGAACCTGTCTAGGCTGCACTGGAGTGCTGGAGCGCTGGGACGAGCTGCTGCTGCTGCCGGCGTCGCCTCGCGACTGAAGACGGGGCTGAGAAGCCGTCTGTGCCTCCTGGAGACACATGAGCTGTGTCTTCATGTCGCTCAAGACCTGTGCCATCTGATCCATCTGTGCTATGCCCTGGCACTGCTTCTTCTCTATCAGCTCCATGCGGTCCAACTTCTCGCTGATGATACCCATGTCCGCAGCTGATGACTCTGCTGCTGCTGCTGCTACGGCTGCGGACGAACTGGAAGGACCTGCATCTACCCGTGCTATCTGCTGGTACTGCACGGGTCCTGGCTGATGTGGCTGGGTCTTCTGAGTGTAAAGCCGGGTCTGGGACATCACCATGTAGTTCTCTGCCATCTCCTCAAAAATAGCCCAGACCTGGTCGTGGTCCTTGGCGAAGTAGGACCCGCCACAAGAAGCATTCACCAGGCCCTGTAGCTCTGGTGACAGTCCACTGAAGAAGCTCTGAACTAGGTTCGGCTTCGTGATGTCATGGTGCGGGCATCTGTCCAAAAGCTCTCTGAACCTCTCCCAAGCCTCGTGGAACTGCTCGTTGGGGAACATGGAGAAGTTACTAATCAGGGCCCTCGCTGCATTCGTCCGCCCGAGTGGATAGTACTTATTCAAGTACTCGGTGCGGAGCTGCTCCCAGGTATAGACAAATCTCCCCAAATGCTTCAGCCATGTGGCTGCTCTATCTGCCAGTGAAAAGGGGAATGCGATCATCCTGATCGTGTCCTGGTCCACATGTCTGTCGTGGACAGTGCTGCATATCATAAGAAACTCCTAGAGGTGGAGGTGGGGCTCCTCTGTAGCAAGTCCATGGAACCGTGGGAGCATCTGCAAGGTGTTCGGGGGGAACTTGAAGTCCCCCACGATAGCTGGAACCACCACCCAATGGTGCATCAGTGTAGATCCGGGATTGTGTAAATCCCGCATCGGTCTCGGTGGTCCTGCTCCTCCTGCGGCTGCTGCCGCTGCGGCGGCGGCCGCGGCTGCTGCTGCTGCTGCGGCTCGTGCCTGTGCATCTGCATCTGGGATCTCCTCGGGCTCGCTCTGTTGGTCTCTCTCTGCTCTGAGCCTCTCCAACTCACGCCTCATCTCCATCATGAATGCTCCCTGATCGCGGAGCTGCTGCTGAACTGTATCAAGTGATGCGATCAGGGTGGAGTTGATCGCTCCCTGGCCGAGTACAATATGCTCTGGTCTACGGGAGTGATCATCAGAACTGCCTGCTCCGGCCATCTCGACGTCTGCAAAATCAAATGAGCCCAACTCAGGTGCCGTCAAATGAATCAGTCTCTCCTCGGGCTCATGTCTCTCGGGAAGATCAGAAAGGGGATCGAGGGAGAACAGGGTGGAGTCGTACTCGGGCTCGGAGAGCGGGTCTGAGCTCTCACGAGCCAACCTAGATGATGAGGTAGACGCGCCCGAAAGCGGTGCAGCCAGAGGCTGCCTAAGAGACCGTCTACCCATCATCTCGATCTAGCGAGTAAGGCGGATGAGATCTGGAAAAACTATGATCTGAAAACAAACCCCCGGTTCACCAACGCAACGCGAGCTGAAGACCGTGAAAGTTCGGTCAAATTATCTTGTCGATTTTATTTTGGTGAACACACAAATATCAGAGCGCTTACGTGACCTGTTGGGATATCCGCTGCTAACCCCAACCGACTGTCCCGCACGGAAGAGTCGGTATTCAGTCGAGTTTAGCAACGGGGGGCTCTACCTAGTGTTCGGGTCACTCCCTCGCGCATACAAACCAAGCAATGAGGGGGTTGCTCTCCCCAAGACAGAATTTTTAGGGTGAGCGAGTTTTAAGGTCAATAGTCTTAGCAGTCCCAATTTTATGGTTACACTTTTTAGGTATTTTTCAAATCAAACAAGAACGCCTAACGAATTTTTCGATTCTCCTGATTATTAAGTCAAAAACAGGGGGGAGAAGTCGAAAAAGCCGATGCACGAGAAATCAATGATGCATGCAAAGTCAGAAATGCGTACCTTGCTCCAGCTCTCTACATGCAATATGATCCGCGCATAAAATAAAGACAGAAAGTAAACTAAGCTAAATGATGCAGCGGGAAGCCGAGTCCTAGACGAGCAACTTCTAGCGAAGAACCGTCTAACCGGTCACCTACCTCCAAGCCAAAGGGTCCGGTCTTGGCTCGTCCCTCCCCTGCCCGACAAATCGGGGGTAGGAGTAAGCGCTTTACAGGACGAGCTACGGCACGTAGGCTACGGAAGCTAGCGAGTCGGTTATTTTTATTATTTATTTTAAGTAGGTCCAATTACGGTCTATAGGAACAGATATGCAATTAAGTGTGTGGATCCTACTCAATTACGTCACAATCACCAGAAAGTCCTAAATCTAGGGGCTCGAGCAAAAACCGCGCAAATCCGGAAAATGACAGTAAGTAATAAAAAGAAAGCCGCGAAGAAAACTGCGAAAAACCGCAAGTCCTAATGGGTCCCCCGAGCACACCGGTGCTCGGCGAAACAGACCCGCTACGGTAGTGTCCAAACAATCTCAGAAGTGTCCTGTATTATTACAATTAATAATGAATGAACTGAAATAAAACTATCCTAATACCTCACCCACTCAACTCTCTCTCTCTCGCTCTCTCCTGCGGCTTCGTAGAGAAAGAAGCCGCCTCCAAGTGCCGCGGCTGCACCGGCTCCTCGAAAGTAGCCTCCGCGGTCCTCGGGCCCTCGCAAGATAGACAGAAGAGTGGTCAGACCAATAAAAATAATCAAATAAAAAGAAAAAGAAATAAAGATAAAAGTGAGGGTATATGTGCAAAAATGGAAATAAAATAATCACACAAAATAAAGCAAAAACAAAAATAAAAGAAAATCAAAATAAAACAAAATAAAACAAAATAAAACAAAAAGAAACTATAAACAAAAGCCGCGAAAAGCCGCGAGCTCCGAAGAGCCGCGAAAAGCCGCGAAAACAAAAACGAAAGTAAAAACAACACTACTAAGTTGTGCTCCCCGGCAACGGCGCCATTCTGATGAGCGACCCGAGCGAACGAGGTAAAGGTACTAAATAGGTCGTTGCGACCTCTATCACTCAGAGTCACTCAATCAAGAAAAATATCGAACCGCGAAATAGAAATAAAATCAATCAATCAAGGCAAGCGGTCCTAGCTATGGGATTAACCAGGTATAGCTCCCAGGGTCGAACACAAGGAGCACGGGTTGGCCTAGGGCCTACGAAGTAGTAAAAAGAAAATAAAATCAAAGAAAAGTATTTTTTGTGGTTTTTAATAATTTTTATATTTTTTAGGATTTTAGAATATGAAGAAAATAAAAGAAGGCAAATATAAACACACTTTGGCAACTTATTTAACACACCAAAAATCAAGCAAAAATTCAAGAAAAATGGTTTTTATGTTTTTTAAGTTTTTAAGTGTTTTTGGTGAATTTTTGGGATTTTTCTAAGGTATATTTTATTTCCTAAAAATCAAACAGTGCTAAAAAGAAAGGGTACTGTCCAGCAAGGCCCAAAACCCAAAGATAAAATATCTAAGGATCTCAGAGGGCCCTGGAGGTAATTTTCCTGTATTCTAGAGAAAATAAGGAAAATTTGGGCACCAAAATTATTGTTTTTGGATTTTTAGATTATTTATTATAATGTTTATGAGTTTTTAAGGTTTTTTAGATTGTTAAGGTTTTTAAGTGATGAAAAATAGCCAAAATTGGCTAGAAAATCAAACAACAAACAAAGAACAGTAGCTAATTTTTTTAGAATTTTTGGGGGTGATTTTATATTTTTTTGGGATTTTTAAACCTAGACAGTAGCTAAAAAGGATGTTTTTGAATTTTTAAAAATACTAAATCAAATAAAAAATGTCCTCAAAAATCCGTAAAATTCCTACACCATGGCAGGTGCCATGTGTCAAAATCTCATTGGATTTGGAGGTAATTTGATATTTTATTCAAAAATCAAAAGGGGGCACAGTGCATAGGGACGTAAGTGCAAATACCCGCAAGTCTGGGGGCCAAGGTGCAAAAATCCCAGCTAAACACGCGCGTGGCGCGTGCCTGGGGCACTCAGGGGCCTTTTGGTAATAAAAACCAACTCCTGGGACCTTTTGGTAACTCGTACCAAAAGGTCCAAGGGTACGGTTGCAATTTACCCACTAAAATCCGCACATGTAGAAATAAAAGGCTCACAGGGGTATAGATGCAATTACCAAAAAGTATTCATTCATTCAAGAACCCATCAGAACTACAGGATAAAAGATGTAAATAGCCCAACTAAACACGTGACGAAGCACGTGGACTCACATACACAGGGGCATACATGCAAATACAAACAAGCACCAGGTCCAGAATGCAATTTACCCTACGTAAATAAAACTACTAAAGTATTTACAGGACTAGAAATAAAAGATGCAAACTACGAGGGGGCCTAAGTAAATTACCCCTTTATTCATCGACGGCTGGATAGGCGCCACGTAGGTGATCGGACGGCTCAGAATGGGTGGCGCTTCTCTTCTCTTCCGCACGTGGCCGATCGACGGTGCAGAGGGGGCCACGTGGATGATCCAACGGGTCAGGTGCTGTGGGTTCCCTCTCTCTGATCTGACGGTCCGGATGGCTCCTCTGGATGATCGGATGGATGCTGCTCCTCGATGAACGGACGGACACGATCAAAACTGGAGCGGAGGGGCCATCGGACGGTGCTGGAGGATGGTGGAAGAACACTCAGCCGGCGAGCTTCGCCGGCCTCGTGTGCGTGCTAAGCTCCTCCTCAGCTGCCTCCAAGTATCGGAGAAGATCGGCGGTGAAGTCCCGCAGCTGCTGAAGACCTCAGATGACCCGGCCGAGCCCTGGAGGGGCTCCGGCGAGGTCGGCGGCGCGGAGCTCTTGGCCTGAATGTGAGGGGGCCTCAGATGGCTCCCTCTTGACCTGCAAAGCAAACCAAAAGCTTCGCGGGTCGAGGGCAAAGTGCCTCGACCCGAAGAAGCGGCGTGAGGGTGAACAAGGGATCGGGGCGAACGAGCTCCGGCGAGCGGAGGATGGTGGAACTCGACTCCCAGCTCCGGGGCGAGCTGGGTTGGATGAATGGGCGAAGAACGTGCGTGAGGGAGTGGCGAAGGTGATAGTGTGATCCGATGATCGAGATAGTACGCGATATGGCCGGAATCAGAGGAACACGTCGGAGAGTCGATTTGGGCGAAACTACAAATTAAACGAAATGGGCGAGCTAAAAGGCTACCTGGGTGGAGCGAAAGACTGGGCTGGAGCTTGGCTAGCTCCTGGTCGTCGCCTCGAAGGGTGTCAAGGCCTGAGGCTCGAGCTCCGGTCGGGTGGCGGAGCACGGCGGCGCGAAGCAGCCGGATCGATGGTCGGCCACCTCCTCCTCGCTGCAACAGGTACAATCGCGAGCTGTCACCTCGGTGATTGCTCTGGAGGTCACGGGAGTGAGAATGGGGAGCCAAAGATGCGAGTGGAGTGCGGCAGAGCTCGGCTTTTATGTGGGTGCAGGTCCGGGAAGAGGAGCTCGGGTCCGGCTCGATGGAGCACGGATCCCTAGGATCGATGTCGGGCGAGATTCCCGGATACCTGGGGAGTAATTAGGACCAAGGATTAGGCTAAATGGAGGTCGGATCTGGTTGGAATAAATGGGAGAAGATGGGTCCGTGAACCAGATCCGGCTCTGGTGGTCCTGGGGGAGGTGTTGACCGGGGGTCAACAATCCCCCGTGGACCAATCAGAGCCCGCCAAGGCCTGAGTTTTTATTTGATTTTTTTGGGCCTTTAAATGGCCGAATTTTCAAAAACTTAAAACACAAAATATTTTTATTTTATTTTTTTCTATTTTTTGTCATTTTTAATTAATTTTTGGAAATAAAAATAAGGTATATACAATATAGGTCTATACATAGGTATATATACAATATATGATTTTTAATTTTTGATTTTTAATTAGTTATTTTTATGCATTTTTATTCCCATTTTATATTTTATTTATTTATAGGATAAAATGAGGAATAAAAGGCTATTTTTATTTTATTTTTATTATTTATATACATGGGTAAAGTAAATAGTTATGTACACTATATACATGGCATATGTACAATATGTTTTTGCAATTTTAATTTTGTAATTTTTATTTGATTTTTGTTTTGTTTCTTGTTATTTATTTTATTTACAATATATACCATAGATTATTTACAAAAAGTTTTGGAAAATAAATGACTTTATTTACAAGGTGAAATAAGTAAAGGGTAATGATCTATGTACATGGTGAAAGGTTCTTTTTGGATTTTTGATTTTTAAGTTTTTATTTTGTTTTTAATAGCTTCTAAATATATACAAAATATATACAAATATTTACAACAAATTTTTGGGTGAGGAAAATATATAATTTATTTATTTACACAAATATGTACACATGAGCCCCTATCTCCCTCTACTTGGCTTTTATGCGGTCAGGCCCATGCTGAGCCCTCCCTTGGGTTAGGTTGCTCAATATTTATTCTAAATATTTCCCTCTTTTTCTTTTTCATCTTTATTCTTTTATTTTTGCACAAAAACATGCTAATTATCTATATTTACAAACATGCATGCTTTTGCTAATTGACCCTATTTACACATATCTACATGCATTTGCATTGGTTTTTGTAGCTAAAATATAAGAATAAAGAGTGATGAATGGGTATTCATCACATGCTAATATAGGCAAACCCATGGGGGTCTTCAGCAAATTACCCAGAGTCACGTACGTAGCACGTGACCACGGAATGGGGAAGACGTTCCCCCTACGCATGTGCCTCGCACGCGCGTGGGGGCCTCGGGCCTCATGCTCGGTGGCGAGGTGGAACGGCAGGTGGAAAGGCGAAGGGGCTTTGGGCTATGCTTGTCGACCTCCGGTGGTGCAGCTCTCAAGCGAAGCAGAGGAGGTCGGTCCAAGGTGGTGTGTGGGCCGCCCCGGTGGAGGAAGCGCGGGCTCCTGGCTGTGAGGAGCGGTGGAGATATCGTAGGTGGCTCGGCCAAGGCGGAGGGAGGCCGAGTCGTGGTGGAGTCGGTAGAGACGAGAGGCGGAGTCGAAGACGTAGTTGGCGGTTGATGGAGACGGAGTTGGCGTCGAGGCGATGATGACGTAGCTCGTCGTTGTCGGTGAGGTGGAAGCGTAGCGATGGAGGTTGGCGGAGCAGGTCTTAATGACGATACGTTGGCTCGACGGCATTGGGAGTGGCCAGGGAAAGAGTAGAAGGCCGAGGGCGGCGCTGCGACGGCTATAAGGAGGTAGCCGGACCTCGCCGGAGATGGAGGGGTGCTGTCACCACTGCCCCTCTTTGTTCTATCGACGGATGGAGAACCTATGGGCGGCGATGGGTTTTAAATAGGTCGAGGGATTGTCCGATTAAGGAGGGTAATCATGGAATGATTTGGAGATAGATTCAAAGAGGGAAGGAGATCGGAGAGGGATTCAAGGCGGCGGCGAGATACGCGTGAGATCTCCGGCAATTTGAGGCAGCGGTGGAGGTCTGAGATTCGCGACGAAGAAATTACCACAATTTGGGGCGGGGCCGATTGGGAAAGAGGCGCCTGAAGACGATGACCCCTGGCCGTTCGATCGGTCGAGATCGGGCGGCCAGATGAGTGATGCGTGGCAAGTGGGGGCGCAAGGAGGAGGGCGCACGTGCGGAGCACGTGCCTTGGAGGCACGTGCAACGCACGTGCTTTCCCTTTTATTATTATTTTTATTTTTTATTTTTTATAAAATGAATTTAAAATATGCAAAAAAAATTGCCGACACGTGGCAGCACCGGGTGCTGCCACGTGTCAGCACTAGAAAACGAAAAATAAATACTTTAAAAAATCGATAAAAATAGTAAATGACCTTGGATCAAAAAAGTTTCTTCATGAAAATTGCTTGTCTCGATGAGATCTACAACTTTCTTGAAGACATCAAAACCAAAATTGATCATTTGCATAAAGTGGTATTTTTGTGGTATCCCATGTACATAGAACACCTTGATTTTGGGGTTTTGTAATTTTTATGTCATTTTTAGATCAGATAAAAATCAAGAAAAAATATAATAAATCATAGATAAATAATTACACATTAATCTATTTTTTTGGATTGTTATTAATCAATAAAATATGTACATAAAATATTAGGTCAAAAATCGCTAAAATATACAGTATACAAAAGAGGCCCAAAACCCAATTTTCACAAATGAGCTCCGATTCACTTGAACTTGGTATTGTTTTGAAGGTAATTGAATGTACGTTAGTTCAAAAGTGAGTAGGATCAAAACAGATACTGGATGGGGAAGATATGTGGCTTTTATTCCGGAAATTCTGAAACTAGGTTTTTGGTCCATTTATTTGGGTTAGTGATTTTTTTGTATTTTTCATTTAATCTTATTAGTGATATATACACAGTGGAGGTGGTTTTGTGTTATTTGGAGTTAGCATGAATGAGTTAAAAATCTGGAAAGTTAGGCTATTTACAGGTCATTTTGGCTTCGATTTTTGGCTTCTTATTTTGTGCAAAAATTAGTGCGAAAATGCAATTCTTATGAAAATATGCATGAATGCTAATTATGAAGAATAGATGCCTAAATGTTGTTGATTTTTAATGGATTTGAGCTTAATAAATGAGATTTAGAGTGATGAATCCAAGATTCATCACAGGTAGGGGGACCTGAGCTCGTGCAACGCCTTGGAGGAGCTGCGACACGGCGGAATTGGGTCGTGGATCTCGCCAGAGGTAGTTTCGGTCTTCGCTCAACCTCAGGTCAAATTGTTGTCACCAATCTAAAGATGGGAGTTCGGAGATACTCTCTGTGGTGGCGGATGGGGGTGAAAGTGGCCGGAGGTGACTTATTTATAGGATGAAGGTGACGGCATGGATGGCTATGAGGTGGAGTTGGTGGACGTCGTGGAGCGAGGTTGAGGGTCGTCATGGAGATCGAGGGGGTTGGCGAGGATGAGGGATGAGTGGGCTATGTCGTGGTGGCGCTAGGGATCGGAGATGATGATTAGCGTGGAGCCCAAAATAGAAAGGGGGCGGCCCCCTTGCGCACGATGGAAGACGTGGGCGCGGGGTGTGCGGAGGTAGACGGCGATTCCTTGGCCGTTGGATCAGACGATCCAACAGCCCAGATGAAGGTGCGGATCGACGCTTGGGATCAGATCTAGGGCGCGACATTGGAGGGCACAGGATGCGCCACATGGCGTATGCAGGGTGAGGCGCCAACAGACGGGCGTGATAAGACCAGAGCTTCGATCGGATGGTGGGGAGTGAAGGCGGTGATGGACGGTGTTGATCAAGGTGCTCTCAACGAGATCGGATCACGCGTAGAGTTCCAAGTGGAGGATTGTGGGCGAGGCGCTAACGGACGGTGCGGATCAGAGCTGGGGATGATCAAACGGTGGAAAACCAAGGGTGTGCATGGAAGTCACTGGGCTGTTGGATCTAGATTGAGATCCAATGGTCAGGGCTGCGGGCGGACCGGTCAAAGGGAGCGAGCCGCGTGGCGCAATCAGAGGGCGCCACGTGGCCAGCTCTGAGTGGCTGAAAAGAAAAATAAGATTAGAAGGAGAAGGAGGCCGAATTTGGAAAAACTCAAAACATGAAAGTTGTATATCTCAATGAGATCTACAAGTTTCATGTTGACTAAAAATGGAGATGAGGTCAATTGTGATACAAAAATACAAGAATACAATATACATATGTATAGTATACAAGGAGGCCCAAAAACCTAAGTTTTGCCTGCGAGCTCTGAATTGAATGAAATTAGTCTCATTTTAAAGGTCTCTGGATGTGTATTCATCTGGAGGTGAGTAGACCTAATTTAGTGTTTATAAGAGAGAGATATTGGCATTCTAAGGTCCAGGGGGTTTGGGGCTTTATTGGGTATTTTACAAGATAGGAACTCTGGCCTTCTTCCCTATATTATTAATTATTGGTGTACACATTATAAGGAAGGTGTTATTTCATTTTAGAGGGGATAAAATACAAATAAATAGGTGGACACTTTACAAGTGGATTTTACACATGGATTGGCTTCTTATTTAAATGCAAATATGGATGCTAAGATGCATATCTTGTGGATTGATGCATGAATGCTATTTATGTAAGATAAAGGGAAATATGATGCTAAATACCTGGGGACAAAGCTCTATTTTCAACTTTAAGAGTGATGAATCACAAATTCATCAAGCACCGTCAAATGATTATTAAGAGATGATCTCTAGCCTGAGTAGGAGACGGTAATCCTTTCTCTCATGTGTTGATATCTAACCGACCTCTTGATGCAGGTCCTTTGCATAGGAATAGAGATTTAAAGGTGTCAGATAAGTCAGGTCAAAGAGTTGACTTATCAATATCCATATAACCAAGTCCTATGTCGTATGCTGTCACTATATAGGCATGCATCCTCTGACCAAAAACAGATGTGTTGTTATATGTCCAAGTATGTACATTTGGCAGACCGATAGGTTGATTGCCTAACTAAGGTATATACATCGATGAGCTAGTGTGCATACAAGGGCATATGAGTAATATGATCCAATGGGATCATACATGTTCAATACTGAACTAAAAGACATGAGCTAACTCATGAGATATTGAGAATCAAATTCGTGCACGGTTGTCTTGCTTTGGAAGCTTGACAGAAGTTATAGGTTTGATATATGCTTTTGGAAAGTATATAATCAATACCTAGGTACGATATTTGCTTTTTTGGAAAGTATATGATCGATACCAACTCCCAATGATCAAATGAGAATCTTAGTGATAAAACAATAGAAATTGATCTAAATCGTCAGGTTTATACTGGGTCTTCCAGTATGCAAGATGTACATGTATTAGGAATACCTGAGGGTATTTTGATCATAAACGATTGTATAACCATGACACTTCCATTCCAAGGGAGTGATGAAATAGGTCTCAATTTTAGTGACTCCTCTCACTAGAGAAGTAACCAAATCATGGTCCAAATGTTGGACAGTAATCTGAATATGATTCAGATGCAATAAGAATATTAGATTTATGGCTTTGATTTAATCAAACATCTAAGGGATGTCCCCAAGATGGAGATTTGAGATTTGATCTCAGTATCCAAGTCACTATACATGGAACGTACAATCGCCTTGTCATTATCACCATGTATCTGCGGAGAAAGCACATTATTTTTGCATGAATTCAAGAATAATTTTATTGATGAATGTATATTTGGGCATTGAGAAATTGATAATTAAATGTGATTTAATTATCGTAATAATGTGAATGTGATTCATATTATTTAGTTGCATGAGAATGATGATCCCAGATAATTAAATGTGATTTAATTATCAAGGATATGAATAATGTTGATAACATTATTTATATTAATCTTATATATTATAAACATGATTTATAATATATTAGAGAGAGAAAGCTTATTGTAAATAGTATCTGCAAATTAATTATTGAAGTAAATTGGATTCATATTGGAAATACAATTTACATTTTATTTTGAGTTGTGAATATGATTCAAAATTATTTAATAGCATGATTGAAATATTCACAAAATTAATTTGAAATTATTGTTGTGAATTAATTTAAAACAAATAATTGTTGTAAATAAATAAAAGATTATGCGAGATATAATAATATCACATAATTGGAATGGAACCACCTTCCTAATATGGGATGTGGATGGTCACCCTTGACTTGTTCAAGGTGGTCGTCCCCTCTATATGTGGAAGGTGGCTGGATACCTTCCTTATCTTTTATTGGATGTTGATTTAGTCAAATTAAATTATATTGATAATATCTCTATATATTTAATTTGATTTAAAATAATTATTTTTGTATTTTTATACAATGAAATCATGGCCATTGAATAGAAACACAAATCAATCTCAATCATTGATTTTGTGTTTCACATGGATTGTGATCCATGAACTCCCATAATACTATAAAATAAGAGGCGACCTTAGCTCTTCTTTTTAGATAATGCTATTGCAAGTCTCTCTCTCATTCCCACGTGCCCTCTCTCTCTAGAGTGGCTATCCACTCTAAACCCTAGAGAGGAACACCGTCATCACCATGCCCTTATGTCGTCGCTTCGACCGCTTATAGATCTCCATCTCCTTCGGTGCACCTCGCTCTTGAAGAAGATGTCGGATCTCGTGAGACGAGATCAGGATATTCACCGCTTGGATTATCAACTTAGATTACGAGGAGCACACATTTCATCAACGCACTCACAAGCGTCTCCTCCATCGGGTTGGACTTGAGACAAGAGGTCTCTTACTTTAGAGATGCAATCGCAACCATACCTCAAAAGGTATTCCTATATCTTCTTTATGATTTAGATGAAACTATTCGAGAAGTGTTCTTTGATCATGTGGTTTCATCGTTTTATTTTTTTAAATTATGTTGCCTTGAGCAACTAGTATGACTAGTCGCTTCCGATAACATATGATGTGATCTTCACGCTTCTGTGATGTGCTTAAGGTTTTTCCTATAACCTTTAAGTGGCACCAGAGCCATAGGTCGGAGGTTTCGAATATGATCCATAAACCTAAGATGGAATGGGATTTTTTTGTGCAAATTTTCATCACTTTTTGTTCACGCAACCCTGCTTAAGTGCCTTAGAACATGAGTTTATCACTTTGATTATGTTCCCCATCTTATTAACATATCATTGGACTTGAGTTTGTGTGATTTGGAATCTGTTTGCTCAAGCTATGATGACATGTGTCTGCTATTACATGAATGGTATTTTAGAACGTAATCAAGAGATAACCATGATTTTAAAACACCTAAACATGCATGTCTATCACTTGGATTCTGTTGCAAATCAAATTGGCAAACGAAGAAAATTTAGTTTGCATGATTTGGAGTTTATTTGCTCAAGATTTGTTAGTTTTAATAAACATGTGTCACTGTTGGAAACTTAACAAATTTAAACAGGAATATTGTGATTGTCATTCAATTAATTCATAAAAATTAATGGTTAATCTCATGGAATAATTAGTTGTTAAATATTTGTGAAATACTTAATAAAGATAATTATTTTTGAACGACCATAACCAACATGATAAGATAATTGATCTTGATCAATTCGTTTTAATGAACCTTCTAACAAACATTGATACTTGAATAGGATAGGGGATTTATTTAACAAATTTCCTTATAATATTAATCAAAATGATTTTGATAAATATTATATGGTATAAATTTTATTGATAGACCAAATATCATCTCAAATACAATACGATAAAATTACATTATCTTGACCTGAGGTGGATATGGTGTATAGTCAGGGGTCGTTGGGACAGTAAGTTGCTCCTTGAGCAGTCTATCCCACATCCGGTGTGTACCGACCATGACAGTGGTAAGGAAAGGATAATAATTGAAATAATCATGAGGTATTTTTTTAATTATTAAAATTTGAATAATATGTATTTTGAAATTATACCGTCCTTCAAATAACAATCAAGATTGTTTGTTTGTTATTTGAATTGGATTGATAATTGATTTAATATGATTAAATAAATTATATGCAACTAAACACTCTATTATAAATAGATTAGTATTTCCTTTGGAAGAATTAATTATGTGAATATGATTCATAATAATTAATTACAATTTGAACATGATATGTAGGATCACCTAAGTAACATCCATGGTCTCCCCTCAAGATGAAGGGTTTCGTCGCCATGGATTGAATGTGGGAGACGCATGTCCGAAGTAACAGTTCCTACATACAAGTGCACATGGATCGGGCTCTTTGCTTCTCGAAAGAGTAAGGACATATGCGTAGTGACCCCAATACCGAGTCCTCGTATATTGGGATGATATTGGATTGCGCATAGCGAGTGTTATTCGTATTGATGGTTGGTTCAATTAACAACATGTCAACATCACCTTAGGGGTGGTCGGCTTGGGTGTTAAAGACATAATTGGGAAATGCAAGTTGGACTTGCAAGACAGAATGAGTTTTCGCTTCTTTTTATCCGAGTTACATGTTCTCATATTATCAGGATGTAACAAGGTAGAAGGAGATCTCAGATCTTGCTTGAGATATAATGGTAAGTATATATCTTACTTTGAAAGTGAATAAGGGAATGAACTTTCAGAGTTGATAAGGCAAGACAACTTTGATATAAAAATCTTAAATCAAAGTAAAATATGTATTTATGTAAATTATCTTATTTCAGATAATCTACATTAAAACACTCAAAATTATACTCAATAATGACCAGTAAAATCTCGCGAATTGGATTCATGATCAAGATATTGTACTTGTAGTTGGACACATAATGTATGTGTTTGCATTGTTCAAGTTTTCTCATAATAATGAGAAATGACAATTAAATAGATAATATGACAATAACCTAGGGTTTGCGTGTCTCTATAGTCTTGATCTCACATCGAGTGTGCTTTGGAAGTGTCATATCAATGATGATTGTAATTATCGAAAATCCTTATAAAACCTAATAAGATGTTTTAGCATACATATGCACTCTCGACATTTAATCATGAATGATATGGTTCACTGCATTTTGTAGAATGGTGGATTGATAGAAGATGATGTACTCAAAATGTTTGAGTACCTTCCTGAACCAAAAGTCTTTAAGATTTAAGATGGATGTAGATATGATGAGTGTCACCATTCTACTATCTATACTCTATGAAGCTTCATAATATCCATATTGTATGGATTGAATGAAGCATGTATAAATGTTGAAATACTCTTATATTGAAATATTTTTGAATTTAATGTAAGAGATCCTTTATCTTAAGCAATGGTTGTTTATAGATGAAGGAAGTGCAATGGAAGCATGGGTCTAACACAAGTAAGAAGGAAAGTCAAAGAGTTGAATGTACTTCTATGTTTTCCATATAACATCCAAAGAGTTGGATGAATGCCAATACTACAATAAGCCTATGTATTGATTGTATGACTATCTAGACTATCTAAGATCCTCATAGAAGGATACGGATGGTGCATTGATAACACGGGCTCAGCAAGGGTCTAAATATCTCACACAAGGTGGAGACAAGAGTCGCTGCGGCGACCGCTCACTAAACCCATATCAATCAACAATCAACCCACGACAATCAAATCAAGCAATGAAAATAGAAGTGGAGTCAAAATTTATTATAACTCTACAAAAATGTGTATAATGTGCAAGTGTGTAGAGGTCGAACACAGGGAGCAAGCAAGATAGATCAAGGAATAATGCACAGAAATGAATGTGATCAAATACCAACCAATATGCAAATTTTTGTGGGTTTTTAATTTTTATTTTTTTTATTTTTAATTTTATATTTTTATATTTTGATTTTTAATTTACTGATTTTATATTTTCTTTTTATATTTTTTTTATTTTTTTAATAGAACATATACACAATAAGAAAAAGAGAAAGATAGAGTATTTATAAAAATAAGTAAAAATATCCAAAAATCATGAAATGAAATGTTTTTGGGCTTTTTGTAATTTTATGTTGTTTTTTGTGATTTTTAGAGATTTTCCTGATTTTTTAGTATTTTTAAAAGGGATTTTTTCCCGACAGACCCTATAAACTTTGTCAATTACCTCTACGACCTTTGAAACAACATAATTCCTCCCTCGACCCTGTAAACTTTTCAACTCTTACCCCATGAACCCTCCGGGTAATCTGTTTGAAGCCTATGGGGGTTCTTGGGGTAATTTTTAGGGTCGATGGGGTAATTACGTTGTGCAAAAGGTCGTAGAGGTAATTTAAAAAGTTTATGGGGTATGCCAGGTAACAATCCCTTTTTAAAAACAAAAGTACTAGAAAACAATGAATTAAGCTACTTATCAAAATTAAAATTAGGATGAAAAATATCAAATAGTGTCCAAAATTCCTCAAATTAATTTTAAAATAAAGGCAATAAAATAAGGAAACTATAGAAACTGAGATTGTATTATTAGGATTTTCTTGAATTTTTTAGATTTTTATGAAGTTTTTAGGGGTTTTCTAATTTTTAGGAGTTTTACTTTGATTTTTTTAGTGATTTTTGGACTGACACTAAGAGATGCTAAGACATGCAAAATATAATTTGTTTTGAATTTTTTAAAAACTTTTACTAATTTTTATGGATTTTCTAATGCATACAGTGCTGAAAATGCATGTTTTTTATTTTTAATAAATATGAAAATGCAAGAAAAATGTAAAACAAAAATATGGAGTGAAACTAGGATGCAACAGGAACCTAACCTAATTTTTTGGTGATTTTTAGCAATTTATAGATGCATGGAACAAATAGAAACAACAAAAAGAAATTACACTACTGGCAATGGCATATATGTAAATAGGCAAACATCCAAGGGCCACAGTGCAATTTTTCCACAAAATGTATAACTAATAAATATAGTTCCAGGACCGAATACAAATAACACAACCCGCTAGGGCACGCCTGCAAAATACCCAACCCCGCGCGTGACTAGCACGCGCTTGGGAAGGAACTAAGCGCAATATCCAAAAACTTCAGGGGTTGATATGCAATTTACCCAAAAATATTACATGTGACAGAATAGTTCCTGGACGAAAGCAAAATAACCAAACTAGCAGGGAGTCCAATGCAAAAACACCACCACCCCACGTGCACAGGTCACGTGAGGTGACGTGGAGTGGACCTAAATGTAAATAAATAAAGTGCAGGGACCTAGATGCAAATATTACAGAAATATTTAAACTACAGATGAAAGTTTATGGACTAAATAATAAATACAAAATGGCACGCGGTGGAAGTGCAAAATACCCCTTTGCGCATGATCCGACGGCGGAGAAGAAGCCACTTGACACGTGGCGCGTTCTGAACGACCAATGACGCTTCGCGGATGGACGGTGGAGATTAGATCTCTTGGCTTAATCTAACGGTGGAGGTGCGGGAGGATCCAACGATCGCGGTACACCTGGAGCTTGGGCCTCGATCCGAAGACGCCGAGGGTCGGAGCAAGAATAAGGGAGGAACGCCGGTGAGGCGAACTTCCCCGAGCTCTAGCTCCATCCTCTGGTGATCTCTTGGGCTTCAAAAGTGGCCTGGAGGCTCCTAGCGGTCAACACTATCTCCTGGGGGCTCCAAAAGGCCTCGGCGACGGCCGAGGCTCGCAAGGGAGGGCGGCGGAGCTAGGAAGCTCTTCAGAACTCCAGCAAGAGTCAAAATGAGCCCTAGGCTCGAGTCAAAGCTCCTTGACCTGCAAAAAGGGGTGAAAGGGTCCAGGGAAAAATGCATGGACCCCATGGTGGTGAAAGCAAAGCGAGAGGTGGTGGCGCACGGTGGTGGCTGGAGGAGTACTCCGGCGAGGGGTACGTGAGAGCGATTCAATGGATGGAACTCAGAATTTCTTGGGGGTTTTACTCCTAATGATACGACGAACAAAATGCAAGGAAAAAAATGGGGGAAAGTGGCTGCCTCGATGGTCGGAACCAGAGGGAAGTATACCTCGACGCCGGCAAAAGGCGGAGGTGGTGGAGCCGCCTTAGTGCTCGCTCGACCCGCCTGAAGATCTCCAAAGGAAGCTGTCACCTTCCTCTGTCGATTGGGCATGAAAGGGGGAGCGGATCTTGTGGAAGAGGGGTTCAAAATAGAGAGGAAAGATCGTGACTCAATATGAATAGTTTGCCTCTGTGACTCTGATGCTCCAAGGGCCGAGGAAGATGGCTCGAATCGCCGCTCCTCGGCCCTAGGAGAGCCTAGGGCATGAAAGAGGGCAGATCGAGGAACAAAAGTCGTTCAGGGATCGACAAGAATGGATGCAAGCTTTGACCTCAGAAAAATCAAGAAAAGGGGGCGAAACGAGGTCTGACACGAGCGCAGAGGAGGGAGGACAGCCAGTTGACCCACCGATCAACGTGGACTGTCTCATGATTGGTCCACGTGGACCAACCAAGAAAAATCCCTAAAAAATGATTTGTAAATTCAATTAAAAATAGAAAATGAATTAATATATTTTTTATTATTAAATAAAAAATGTATGTTATTTTATAAGGTATTTTAATATAATTTTTATTTATCTTTATGAGGTATAAAAATAAAGTTACCTTTTTAGGTCTATATAGGTGTATATCTCTATGTATTGTAATATTTTTATTTTATTTTGTATTTTTAATTTATTTATTTTGGTCTATTATTTTATAAATTTACAAAATATTTTATACATTTAAAAATATTTTTATTTTATTTTTCTAAGGTATTTTGTGCACTTAACAAAATATAAGAATGAATTATATATGTATACAGGTATTATACCTATGTAAGCTTTTTGCACAAGTATTTTATTCTATGTTTTCTTTGAGTTTTTATTCTGATTTTAATGTACAAATATATTATAAATAATATTTACAAAATTATAAAAATAAGAAATTATAAAAATAATGAATAAATAATAAAATGAATATTTTAATATGTATAAGTATACAATAGGGGTCCAAAACTCAACTTTCAAACTGTAGCTCCGCCAAATGCGAACCACTGCCATTAAATAGCTTATTTTAAATTGTATACAATTAAAGTTGAATTTGATGCATTTCGAGTTTTTATTAGGGAGATACAGGTCTGGGAAGTTGGGATTCTGGAATCTTATTCAGATCATAACTTTTTATATGTACATTATTTTTGAGTGAAATCAATTTTGTATTTTTTATTTAATTATCTGCAACTTTCATGTGCAAAGTGTCTTTATTTGAGGTGTAAAAAGTGGAACCAAAAATAGGTCCTAAAAAGTATAAAGAATGAATAAAATGAATATGTATTTTTATTGTATTCTGACCCTTATCTCCCCCTTCTTTATTCCTTGTCGACCTATTCATCGAGATGCCTAGGTCTCGGGGTTTCGGGTCATAAAATATTTACAATATTTTATTCTTTTTCTTTTCTTTTATTTATTCTATAATTTTGATATTAAAAACTGTATTTTATACACTATTTACATGCACATGTATGGATGCTAAGATGCGGGAATTAAGGGCATTTACATGGATTTGCCAGGGTTTTTAGGCCAAAATAATAGAATAAAGATGATGAAATGTGGATTCATCATGCATATGAATATCATACATCTACATTTAATCATTGAAATCGACTAGCTTATTAGATAAGATCAAATTTTAATAATTATATCTTATTCTTCTAATAACACTTGCAATTGGTTGCATATGTTTTAGAAGATTAAAAAATTTGATCTTAAGGTTTAACAATCATCCACATAGATATTGATACAATTGTTGCAACAATCTCTATTGGATAAATAGACTTCATATTTTCAGTGGGAGAGCCCTTAGTCTTAGAGAATGTCTTTATGACCTAGATATTAGAATACACTCATTATTTATTTCTAAATGTTGGAAATAAATATGAATTTTGGAATATACCTATCATAAAGAGTTATAATGGATATATTTCAGATCGTAATATAACATCTAAATGATTCTATTAAATTAGAAAATTAATGAATGGTTCATTAACATTTCTAGATACTGAAAATTTTAGCCTTAAAAGATCAATAGGAGGATGAAGATCATTTGCCAATGATCTGGCATCAAGCCTTGGACATATGTCTATTGATGAAATGAATAGATGAGTAAGAATGAAACTTTGGATTGTCTGAAATTTCAAATCTTATGTACTTGTGAATATTGTATTCAAAGTAAAAATGTCCAATGCACCCTTCTCTGGGAATGGTGTTAGATGCCAAGGTATTCAAGATCTCATACATATTTATGTATGCGGATCATCTATATTATAATAAACATTAATGATATGTGATATTAATTGATGATTATTTATGATATGAGACTTCTTCCCTTCACTTTAGAAACCTTTGAAATGTTCAAAGATTTCACAATTTCATTGAGAACCAAAGTTAGAAGGAAAATGGAATGAATTTGATTTCATTAAGATAGCAAGTACCTATTAGAAAATTTCAAGAAATACCTTATAAAAAAAGGAATATCATTCCTATCTCACCCATCCTAATACACCTAAACTCAATAGAGTTGTAGGGAGACGCAATTGAATCATGTCTGACATGATTTGATAAATGATGAATATTAGCATAATTACCTCTTAGTTTCCAGGTATATATGTAGTAGAGACTACAATATATATGCTTAATAAGATTCCATGCAAATCTAAACCCGAAAATTCTCATAAGCCATGGTTTGGAACATAGTCTAGTGTTGGACACTTGAGGATTTAGGGTTACTTGGTCCATGACTATATTATGGATGCAAGTAAGCTGGAATCTAGCACCTGATAGTGCTACTTCATTAGGAAAATAAAGGATGGTATTGGATACCTACTTTATGACCTTGAGATTCTTAAATGATTTCATCTCTAAGGATACAATTCTTAGAGGATGATTTTTTTTAGAATCAAGATGAAAATGAAGTGAAGGAACCCATTTAATCTTGAGAAAATAATGAGGCTCTTGATAGTGGAAACTAAAAGGACAATTAAAGACGAACCACTCATACCTCTTCAAATTAGTTTGAGGCTGGTAAGACCACCTAAAGGGTATGGATTCCATGTGTTAGTTAAATCTGACAATGATCTGACTTCATATGATGAAGCTTCTGAGGATCATGACATGGAAATATGTATGTTAGTAATAAAGTCTAAAGTAGACTTCATATACAAGTGTTGTATATGGACCATCGAGGATCCACCTATATGGATAAGACCCGTTAAGTATAAATGAATCTTCAAGAGAAAGTGGGAGCCTGATGAGAAGGTAGCGACCTTCAAAGCACAGCTCATAGCCATGAGCTATACACCGAAGAAAAGACATCACTTGCGATGAGACTTGCTCTATGGTGACCATGCTTAAACCCATCAGAATATTGCTAACTATAGCTATACAACTTGACTTTGACATCTACAAGATGGAAGTCAATAATGCATTCGTCTATGAATACCTCTCCGAGGACATTCATATGAAGTAGCCGTAGGGATTCATAGTTGAGGAAAGCAAGATGTGCTATCTGAAGAATTCCATCTATGGACTCAAATAAACTCCTTATAGTTGGAACATTAGATTTGATGAAATTATAAATGTTATTATCTCAGATAGATTCTTGATGAACTAGATGAAGCTTACTGGGAGTGCCATCGTGTTTATCATGCTAAATGTCGATAAATCCTAATTATCTAGAATGATATAAGGATGATAATGAGTGTTTTATAATCTGGTTGTTCCATACCTTGAGATATGATCTCAATGATGCCTCTTATATCTTAGTTCTGAAGTTGTTAAGAAGCAAAGAGAAGAGGGCATTGGGACCACCACATTAGTGGTACATCTTGGACATATTAATTTTGAAAAACTTCAAGGAAGGCTTCCTTCCCTTAAGATATGGTAGGGACCTATCTGAAGGGATAACACCTCAAAGTGTTGAGTAAGTGAATAATGAAACTGCTTGCCCTTGCGTATCAGTTATGAGAAGCCTTGTGTATGCTAGATGTTTACAAAATCCAGACGTCTGCTATGCAGTGGGAGTAGTAAAATGTTACTAAACCTAATGAAGATTGATTGCAGTAATAACAATATCTTCAAAGATGACAAGATTTTTGAGATAGTGGTCTTAAAGTCTTATCTTCAAGAAATTAGGACTTTATAGAGAGTGATCTAAAAGATCTTAACTGCAGATGCCTTATAAGACATAAGACTAGGTCTTAGTCTTATGGGAATAAGGTTATCCTGATAAGGATAATCGAAATTACATACTTATTATAATGATTATTGATTTGTAGTGTCAATGGCATTATAACTACTTCAAAATTAAGTATTGGTTGCATTAGGTGTAACATTCACATTAGATGCGAGCACTGTTACTAGGAGATACACAATTATCATAAAAGGACTTGGCATAGTCTCTCTGGAACATAGTGACTAATCAATTAATGGCTCTTTGGGCTAGTGGGAGATTGTTGGACATGCGAGCCCATGGCGAGCTATTATGCAATAAATGTTAATGCAAATATCATTCCCTGATCTAAAATGAAGAGTAATTGATTTGAATACTAGGTTCCTTGTTGCAATTAGGGTTATGTATCATGGCCATCTTAATGATCATACAATTGTTGATTAAATTATTGAATCATAGAGGCTGGTGCTCGGATGAATATCTAAAGAGTTAGATTGAGGAATCATCAGGCACTGTCAAATGATTATTAAGAGATGATCTCCAACCTGAGTAGGAGATGATAATCCTTTCTCTCATGGGCTGATATCTGACTGACCTCTTGATGCAGGTCCTCTATAGAGGAATAGAGATTCAAAGGTGTCAGATAAGTTAGGTCAAAGATTTGACTTAGCGAGATCAAGATAACCAAGTCATATGTCGTATGTTGTCACGATATAGGCATGCATCCTCTGATCAGAGACAGATGTGTTGCTATATGTCTAAGTATGCATATTTGGCAGACCGATAGGTTGATGTCGTAATCAAGGTCTCTACACCGACGAGTTGATGTGCATACCAGGGCATATGAGTAATACAATCTCTCAAATGGATCATACATTTTCAATACTGAATCGGAAGATATGAGCTCACACATGAGATATTGGAATCAAATTTCGTGCACGGTCGTCTCGCTTTGGAAGCTTGACAGAATTTATAGGTTTGATTTATGCTTTTGAAAAGTATGTGATCAATACCTAGGTATGATATATGCTTTTTTGGAAAGTATATGATCGATACCAACTCCCAATGATCAAATGGGAAATTTAATGATAAAACCTTGAAGAAGATAATTGAAACTGATCTAAATTTTTTGGTTTATTCTGGGTCTTTCTGTATGCAGAATGTACAAGTATTAGGAATACTTGAGGTGATGTGATCATAAAATATTGTATGACGCTTTCATTCCTGAGGTAGTGATGAAACAAGTTTGGATTTTAGTGACTCATCTCACTAGAGAAGTAATCTAATCTTGGTCCAATTGTTGGACAATGATCTGAATACGATTCAGATGCAATGAAAAGATTAGATTTTTGGCTTTGATTTAAAACATCTCTGGTAGGTCCTCGAGATCTGGATATGAGATTTGATCTCAAAAGCCAAGTCATGTCCTTATCTCCAAGTATCTGTGGAGAAAGCGCATTATTGTTGAAAGAGTTCAAGAACAATTCTATTGATGAATGTATATCTGAGTAATTGATAATTAAATGTGATTTAATTATCATGAATAATGTGATTGTAATTCATATTATTTAGTTACATGAGAATGATGATCCTAGATAATTAAATGTGATTTAATTATCAGGGATATGAATAATGTGGATAACACTGTTCATATTAATCTTATATATTATAAATGTGATTTATAATATATTAGAGAGAGTTTTTTTGTAAATAGTATCTGCAAACTAATTGTTAATGTGAATTGGATTCACATCGGAAATTAATTGAAAATACAATTTACATTTTATTTTGGGTTGTGAATATGATTCACAATTTTTAATGGAATGACTAAAATATTCACAAAAATAATTTGGAAATATGTTTGTGAATTAATTTACAACAAAAAGTAGTTGTAAATAAATAAAGGATTATGTGAGATATAATAATCTCACATAATTGGAATGGAAACACCTTCCTAATATGGAGTGTGGATGACCACCCTTGACTTGTTCAAGGTGGTCATCCCCATCATATGTGGAAGGCGGATAACCAACTTCCTTATCCTTTATTGGATGTTAATTTAGTTAAATTACATTATATTGATAATATCTATATATATTTAATTTGATTTAAATTAATTATTGTTGTATTTTTACACAACAAATCATGGTCATTGAATAGAAATACAAATCAATCTTAATCATTGATTTTGTATTTCACATGAATTGTGATCCATGGACTCCCAAAATACTATAAAGGATGAGACAACCCTAGCTCTTCTTTTTAGATAATACTATTGCAAGTCTCTCTCTCTCATTCCCTCGTCCTCTCTCTCTAGAGTGACCGTCCACTCTATACACTAGAGAGGAACATCGTCGTCGCCACATCGTTGTGTCGTTGCTTCGACCGCTCGTGGATTTCCATCTCCTTCGGTGCACCTCACTCGTGAAGAAGACGTCGGATCTAGTGAGACGAGATCAATAGATTCACCTCTTGGATTATCAACATGGATTGCGAGGAACATATATTTCATCAACGCTCTCGCAAGCATCTCCTCCATCAGGTCGGACTTGAGACAGGATGTCTCTTACTTTAGATACACGATCGCAACCATGCTTGAAGAGGTATTCCTATATTTTGTTTTTGGTTATGATGAAATGATCCTATATCATGTGGTTTCATCATTTTAAATTTTTTAAATCCCACAACCCCGAGTGACTAGTTTGACTAGTCACTCCTGATCGCATATGATGAGATCTTCATCCTTCTATGATGCGCTTAAGTTTTTCCCATGACCTTCAGAATTTGCATCTATGTTTAAATAGGGGGCACGGTATGGACAAAGGCTAGATTGGTTATTAATATATATTCTTTGCACGGGATGTTGTGGTTGGTGTATGCAATCTGTGTATGGTTGTGGTTCTCAATGTGCATAAAAGGTATGCCATGAGTACGACAATGGCCATTACATGCGGTTTCCAATCTAGTATGATGGGACAAGAGACCAAGAGATATGGGCCAGAGCTTAAAAATGATGCCATTATCATTGTGAGAAGACGAGGTATGGGCACTGCTTGTAGAATACGAGTTGTTACAACTTGCATAATTCTTGTGCTTCTCTCTATTTTATTCACCTAAAGACTATATGGATTTTGAATATTGCATGTGAGACTTCAAAGAAATGCATAGCATGTGCATATTCATGAAGATAAGATATGGCTATCAATATTTAAAAGGATGTTATGTTTGTAGTCGTCAAACTTGGAGATGAATTGAGGTCTTGTTTACACTTAAAATATAGATCCAAACAAGGTTGAATCCTAAAAATTCCTTCTTAGCAATTTTAGTTCTATCAATTATCTTTCATATGCCACCAAAATCATCAAGGTTCGTCAATCAATGAGAATCGTTTCATGAAGATCGAGCGGTATGTTGTACATTAGCAGAATCAAAACAAATTTGCTAATTTTGACCTCTTGAATCGAGGTCGATTCAAGATGGATTCTCACAATTATCAACTCTATTGTGCAGAGAATCATAATATCTTTGTAAGAAAATCAAAATGAACAAAAATCATTCTCAAATGTGCTTGGAATCTTTATTTTAAGGAGAGTGTGTTCACAACTCTTAGTGCAGATTTTTGCAGCAGAAGATGAGATTGGGTTGACTTTGAGCTAGCATTTCGGTCAAAAAGATGTGATATCACAAAGGTTCCTTAATAGAAATTGTAGTTGATTGTAGGATATTTCTTAGGCTCCATAATCACTTAAGTTCGTTAAGAATCATAGCGGGAATCTAATTTCAAATATAACTACTCGAGATAGTTTTGCAAATAGTAAGTGGAGATGTGGAACTTAGTCCCATACTGCCATGCACAAGAATATTGTGTTTTTTATAGGGTTGGGGATGTTGATCAGCATCGAAGATTTTAGAGGCAAGGAGGCTCAGTGCTTGAGTTACCTAGTCTTGTTCTTGTAAGGATGACTTTGGCTTAACTATGGCATGTATAGTGTCTTTGAAATATAACAATGGTTATCTTTTTCCTTTGGGTTTATAATTGAGTTGATAGAACAATTAGATTTAGAAACCAATCCACATATGTGATGCCTACCCTCGGTGATTAGTGTCAACATTTAAACTTTTTGATAAAAAAGAAGACAACTCTCTCAAAACAATAACCTCACAAAATACCACAACTATTATGGATAACCGGGCAAAATTTGCTCAAGACAAGCAATATTTAAGCACGATAATATGATGAATCGGAGATTCAACACATCCCCATGCTTACATCTTGCTAGTCCCGAGAAAGACCCTTATTGAAACAACACAAAATCCAAACTCACTTTCACATGAATCACATATGCTCTTACCCCAAACAGTAGGGTTTTAAACCTTTAAATTTCTAAAGAGAAGGAGTTATAGTCTCCTGAGGGTTTCAACAGACGCACCCACAAATTCTTGGAAAATTTTACCAAATTTCTGCCAAATATAAAGCATGGATCATGATCCGACCTTTGGATTATCAATGTGTTCTGGTTTCAACTAAGATCGAGATTTCGAACATAATAACCTCCAAGTTCCCTAAACTTTTATTTGAGTTTGACTTCCAGTCAAATCAGATCACGTTGACTATATGTATTCTCTATAGACTTCAAATCATAAGCTGAGCAGTGTGTGAAATGATTAAGCTTTTCATAATTAATGAGACAAGCTTTCGTATAATTCAACCTCGATACGTCTAGATTCCTTTTATCTACCTCCTCAGTCCTCTTTAGATTCATGCATTCCTCTTTGTCAGTCTAAGCTTGTTAACAAGGTAAAAGAAGGCTTTTTGGTGGAGAAAGGAGTTCTTGAATCGAAGCTGAACATTGTAATCTTATTTTTTTCTTCAAGTGCTATTTTTTGTAACTTTGTAGCACATTATTGGCCCTCTTCTATTTTGTTTTTATATTTATGGGGCTCCGAATTTTTTGAGTACATATTGTGGTATGTTTGGTGGTTCAGGCTTTCTTTGACTTTTCATGTCCTTCTGGAGTGGTGGATTTTGTTGCTGATGTGCAACTATTTGGTGGTAGGATGAAAAGTGTGTACAATATTCTTTTGTTGCTTTGTACACATCTAACCTTCCTGACAAAACTAAACTTTCTAAGGAATGTTGCATCCTAAATCATCCTTCATTGAACTTCTCATAAAATAGACAAAGTTGAAGCATTGCCGGTCTGATAAGACGACAACTCCTCACCTTAATTGGATTACATAAACTTTCATCTTACCATTTCAGTTGAGTTTAGTGCACTGTCCAAGTGTTCATCATTGACTAAAAGTCAAAGCGTAATACTAATGTCAAGATGATCTTGTTAGACATGTGAGTCAAACTCCAAACACAAGTTTTGGAACTCGGAGAATGGAGTATTCAAATTTCTCATGCTTAAGAATCTCTAAATAGATTAAGTGAATTAAGGTCTAGATCAATCATTATCCTGAGTATTGCAAAAATTAAACTAGTTTCCAATGATTTTTTTTTCAAAGTTTTCCTCAAAATAAAGGGATTAAAAAATTTGGGGTATTTTTGAAAACTTTTGCAAAGATTTTTTGAGTGAAAATTAAAATTTAGAAGTTTTTTAGTAGAAAATACTAGGGAAGACCGTGCTTGGAAGGCCTATGAACTTGTAACTACCCTCCCCCCATGCTTGAGATGTACCGCGCCCTCGTAGTGAATTACATGCATTTTAAATAATCGATGATATATTAGAAAATAAGGTGGGGTAGTTATTTTTTTAAAAATCCACAAAATAATTTAAAAACACACAAATTTTACTAAAAAGTGGGTGTTTGTACAAGGGATATGATAATTTTGAAAATATTTTTCACAAAAGGGCTTGCACAAAAAAAACATTTTGAAAACTTGAAAGCTTACTTGAATGCATGGATGAATATGTACAAGGGTGGGTGGGTGGAAGGGAAATACGTCTTCATCTTCTTTTTACAAGATTTTTGTTTTTTTTTAATTTTTTGGGTATAGGGAATATTTGCATCTCCCCCCATGCTTACCTGTGGCTTACTCCTCAAGAGGAAATAAGTTAAGCATGAGAGATGGGGAAATAAGAAGGATATGTAAAAGAGATGGATAAAGAGTAAGAAGATGTGTGGGTTGCCTCCCACAAAGCGTTACATTACACATCTGCAACCAGACGCAAAACACCCTAAGAGTCGATTAAAATTTCATGTCTGGAAACATGTAAAGAGTGAATATTTTCAAGACATGGCTTTAGTCTCTATGCCCATTGGTATTGAACAATCGTTGAGATGTTGGATCAAAAATTTTCACAGCTCCATATGGAAACACAATTCGTACAATGCAAGGACCTGTCCACTTAGATCGCAGCTTGCCTGGGAAGAGTTTTAGGCACACATCGAGCAACCATACTTTTTGATTTGGCTCGAACATTTTCCTCGAATTATGCTTATCATGCTAGGTTTTTATTTTCTCCTTATAGATACAGGAGTACTCATATGCCTCCATCTGAAATTCCTCTAAATTAACCATTTGAAATTGTCTCTTTCTCCTGCAACCTCTAGGTTCATGTTGCATTCTCTAATTGTCCACATGGATTTGTGTTCTATCTCAAAAGCGAGGTGGCATGCTTTATCGTAAATCAATCGAAAGGGAGACATTTAAGAGGTGAGTTGTACGTTGTCCTATAAGCCAATAAGGCATCTGTTAATTTCTGGGACCAATCTTTCCTATCAGGCCGTATAGTTTTCTTTAGGATCTTCTTAATCTCCCCGTTGGATACTTCAGCTTGTCCTTTGGTATGGGGGTGATATGGCGATCTTATGTATGATACCATAACTAGCCATTAATTTTCTGAATTGGTGGTTAGTAAAGTGAGAGCCTCCATCACTGATAACTGCTCGTGGAATACCGAACCGTGAAAAGATATTCTTTTCGATAAATTGTAATACAACATTATTATCGGCAATTAATGTGGGGATGGCTTCTACCTACTTGGACACATAATACACAACAACTAAAATGTATTGATATCTTTGGGCAGGCTTGAATGTCCCATAAAATCTATACCCCAAACATCAAATATTTCCACAACCAAGATGGGGTTTAGAGGAATCATATTTTTCTTGGAGATATTTTCCAAAGTTGGTATTTTTGACATAACATGGTGAACTCATAAGAATCCTTGTGTAAGGTAGGCCAAAAGAATCCACTTTGTAGTACCTTGATGCTTGTTTTCTTTACAGCAAAGTGGCCACCATACCTTGAGCTATGGCATAGGCCGAGGACACTCTGCACCTCATCCTCACGTATACGTCTTCTGATAATCTAATCAACACATATCTTAAAGAGGATTGGGTCTTTCCATACGTAATACTTAGAATCTAAAATCAACTCGTCTCGATGATTCTTGCTTAAATCTTCTGGCATTTTATTCACGGCGAGGTAATTGACTATGTTGGCATACCATGGCATGTGGGTAACAACTAATAGTCTCTCATCTGGGAATGAATCTCTCAACGACACAAGCTGAGTGGGGGACTTGGAGGTGAGTCGGGACAAGTGATCGGCTACGACATTCTGCTTTCCAGCTTTGTCTTTAATTTCTAGATCAAATTCTTGTAACAAGAGGATCCACCTAATGAGTCTAGACTTGGCATTCTTTTTAGCCAAGATATGTTGTAGAGCCGAATGATACAAGAAGAGTGTGTTCGCAGCTCTTAGTGCATATTTTTGCAGCAGAAGATTTTTTTTAAGGAGAGTGTGTTCCACCTAATGAGTCTAGGCTCAATGCTTGAGTGGCCTAGTCATGTTCTGATTATAGCTTTAGCACTAACGATTCGAAGTCAATCATTCGTGTCAACCATCTCCTCTGCCATGCTCTCCTTCCCATGTCACCCATCATGCAAGCTCCTCTGTGGTTGTAACCTTCCATTTGCAGTATCCCTCCGTTCCCCTACCCCAAATAGATCCCCATCATCATCAACGAGATATGCGCAGGTTCTTTCTACACGCCCATTCCCGATTCAGTCTGCATCTAAATGTTGATTCTTGTGGAGACCCTCCAATTAGCTCTATCTCATAGTAAATAGTACGGTTAAGTCTATGATATTCTCAGTGTTACGGAAATCAGTAGAATTTTGATAGTACATGAGTAGAAATTGTAAAAATTTCTCAAAGTGGAAAGGGGGAAGTGCCATTGTAGTGTAATTGTGCTGTTTTTAAGGATTATTTATAAGAATTGTGCATTGAAAGGAGATCCTCACCCGCCAAAACCCATCTTACCAGTCTACCAAAACCCATCTTACCAGTCTATACCGTCTGCGGTAAGGGCAGAAAGGAAATGCCAAGAAAATATTTACTGATAATGCATATCCCTTCAACCCGTTTGGCAGTCTTTCGCCTCGCCCTCCTCCCCTCCGATGCAATATGCAATCCCCTCTACATCGCCTTTCATCCTCCCCTATGCGGCCTCTCCGATATGTGCATCTTCCTCCCGTTCCCCCCTCTGCGCGGCCCAAAAATCTCACTAGGGCTCCCGCCCCTGTCGCACAACGACGTCATATCTTTGCTCGGGGACCGACTGCTGTAGCTCACGGGGACCATCAAGTTGGGGCACGGGCAGCTGCAGTACCTCGACAAGTTGCAGGTGAGGTTGGATTTTGGGGGTCGTGATGGAGTCTTTGTAGTAAAGATTGAAACTTGCGATGTGGGTCTGGTTGTTATAGATGAAAAGTTGTGTTCTTATCAAGATTCAGAATCTACTCAATTTATAATTCGGGAGTATCTACCGTCATAAAATGTAGGAGAATCACCAGCCTAGCCATCGGTGTTACCTTCTTCCATTCGTTAGAGAAGCATCGCAGCTGTGCAACTTCCTGCCTACGTATTCGAAGGGCATCCTTTCTCTCTTCTCACAACAAGAGGGTAGGACAGAGAAATACCTTCTAAGAAAGCTTTGGGGAATCTGGATCGAGGGCATGACATCAGTCGCTTTTGGAACTGTCTCTACAGAAACCATAAACCCAAGTTTCACATGATCCATTCTGGCGAAGACAGAAGACGAATTCTTCACCTAAGACTGATTCTTTCCATCTCTTCGAGGCACATTTGAGCCAGGTTTTAAATCTCGATTTCGATTTCGTTTCGAGACGGTGAAAAACGAAACAATTTCGAAATTTTGTCGAAATTTCGACGAAATTTTGCCAATTTTGGCCAAAAGAGGCCTAGATTTGTGAAGAAAGGTTATATATCGAGATTTCGATTTCATTTTTGGTAGAGTGTCGAAATCGAAATTTCGGCGAAATTCCGCGAAATTTGAAACACTGCATTTGAGTAGATTATGAAACCGTCTATGAACTCTAGCTAGGCAGAGACTATTGACATCGTCACAAAGGCCCGGTATGAGGGACAGATCGTCTTCATCCCTCGGTCCAAACCATTCAGGCATTTCCTTTGGAGTGATCATGCTTTATACTGATAGACTGCACAAAAATAATTAAACTGTTTTACTACCATATGGAATCTTTTTCTAGCTTGAATATACTAGAAAATAGGAAAATACCCCTTAACGATCCAACTTTGTGAAAGATATTATCATATTATAGAAAAGAACACAGAACAGTTTGTTCATAAGTAGCCAGTAATAACCTCTCTTCGTATCGTGTAGGGGACCCTGATTATGATTTGGTCAAACATTACCAATCATTTACAAGACTCTGATTATGACTTGCATTATCTTTCCATTATCTTCTGACATAGAATTTTTGATACTTGATCTCTCAAAACTTGGATTGCCCCACCAAATAACTGTCGCATTTTACACCTAATCGAAAAAGTTATATTTTTTTCTGATGTCCATATCTATTTGTAATATGAGAGAGATAAGATGGGTACTATGTTAATGTACAAGACCATATTTGTCCTGATAAGTAAGCTCCAACTTCAGGCAAATAACCTGGGGAGCCAAAGAAGCTCTCCCCATCTAACAGCCGCTAAGCCCAGGCAACAGGAAGGACAGAGCCCTTTGCTGTCCTACCTCCCAACACAGGCAGCTAGCCTAAAGGCAGATGTACTACACACATGCAAGCAATGCTTTATATCCTTTTCAAGGAAGATCCTATTTTACAAGATCCTTATGATTGTTTTATTTTAAAGTCCCCCGACAAACAAGTATGCCACTTAGATGGATTAATCTAAGTAGTTTATTCAAAATTGGTTGTAAGTAGGATAAAATATTGAGCTCATTACACATATAAAAAATGTTTGATATATATTGCAAGTGAAGTGAAGATTACCTCATCTAAGTTGTCATCTGACTACGAAAATCTCCAACTATGTGCCTTGATTTATACATTTTAGTCTCAACTGACTATGAAAAGCTCACTATTACTTTGCAGTCCCTTCTCTTGAGGGTTTTTCTTTACTATCCCCTACCTTTCATCAATATGAAGGTTTAAAAAATGGGGAAACCTTCTCTCACTAGAAGTAGGGTCATCTACATGGATTCTTGCTCAAATCCATGTTGAAAGGTTAAATCACCAAAAAATATCTCAGTTCTTACTATAAATGATTTCCCGGTGATGACAAGTCACAAGAAATGTATCAGGAACTAACGATCAAGATCAGTAATTATCTACAACCCTAGGGCCCTATAATGGCATGACCAACCAATCCTCTTTTCTAATATGAAGACTGGTCCATCCATATTCCAAAAAATCCTGACCCAAAATATATAGTGCGTCCGTTCAAAAATTAATAGAAAAAAAGGAACGGAACAAAACAAAGCAAAGCAAAAAACAAAGCACAAAAGCATACATAAACAAGAATTATAAATAAATTATCTCCAAAGAAAAGACCTTCCTAGAACAGATAGTACAAATTACATAAGCTAAACATACCACCTTTTTTGCGATAAAATCTTCTCCAAAAAGACAACCAAAATACAATCAAGCTATCAACTTGATCAAAACCACCATCCCAGAATCACATCCAGTCCAAAAAAAATCATTATCACCATAACACTTCCCAAAAAACGGAGCAGCATGTGATCAGAAAAAGCTAGGTTGAAAGGAAGCTCACCTCGATTTGAGGGTTTACTAATACAGATATCTCTTGCCATATATGTCTACACTGTTACTCGATGAATAACATTGATATAAAACATCTTGAAAAATATCTTTTTAATTTTCTTTTACTATTGTTGCTCTTGAATATATTTTATTTTTCAAATATATCATCGAAATCAATTGATCTTACATCGTTGTCCTATTGCTCTTTCTTAATGTATATGTGACCCTTAGCTATTTTCCCAAGATGACATTTATTAGAGTTATTGATCGTTCTATTTTATTTACGTCCTGTAACCCTTCGGGCTCATATATACACTTTCTCCTTTTTTCGCTCTCTAGGGTTTCTCTCTATATAAGAGACCCTAGATCCATGGAATAAACACACCGATTCATTCTATTCTCCACATGATATCATAGCTATGGTCCTAGACCGGAGTTTTAACTAACACCATCCTGCCGCCACCTTCGAGCCTCCCCTCAGCTTGCACGCCTCCTTCCTCTCCTAGGGCCCTGCGCGAGGCCTTCCCTCTTCTCCAAGGTTGCTGTAACCCCTCCAGGGGTGCCTCCAGCTGGTTTTGCACCTTTTCTAGGGTGACGCTAGAGGTTGCAACACCCTCTATGGGTGCTTCCAGGAGACCATGGCTGCTGTAGGCCCTCCATGGGTGACTTCACGGCTTCCACGACCACTGGCCAATCGCTGCAACACCTCCAGGGGTGTCACCAGTCACCCAGGCCGCCTCAAGAGCGCCCCTACGGCCTCCACGGGCCACCAGCTCTCTAGGGCCGATGCTGCTCCTTTTTCAGGCTATCAGGTCCACCACTGCCCTGCTAGGGCTCCATCCATCACTTTTAGGGCCTCGTCCTAGCCACCTAGTGCTGTTTTCATCCGTGTTCTCCTCCTAATCTGCCTTGCAATGTGTTTCTCAGCCCCCCTTATATGTCCAAACGTGAGTTCTAGGGCATCTCTTAGCCCTTGTATGCACTTAGTCGATCACAAGTTTTTTCTTCATCTTTAAGACCATCATGACACCTACTTCTTCTACTGAGACAATGCCCTTGGCCACAAACATGATGTCACATGGCACTGCTATCAATCTTAAGGGAAAAGAAAATTATGTGCTCTGGTCTCGGTCCTTCATGGTGTTTATTGGTGGTTTCTTGACTCAAAAACCTCCAGATGAGGACAAGGACTACGACAACTGGCAGATAGACAACTATCTGGTTATCAAATGGCTGAGCAATAGTGTTGAGGTGCACATTGTCTCGAATCTTCTCTACAAGAACACAATCAAGGAGATGTGGGAGGATCTTGAACATACATATTCCCAGAAGTAGACAAAGTCACATCTTGCAGATATTTACATGCGGTTTTGGTCCGAATCTCAGGGTGATTCAACCCTTGTTAAGCATTGCATGCATCTCACTAGCATGTAGGAGGAGCTCGCATTATTTCAGCCTTCATGTTGTACCAACCAAGTACAAGAGCGTTCAGAGTGACATGTATATTGTTTTCTCAATGGCCTGCATTCCAGGCAACAAGCATCGAAGGAGCAACTTCTTATATCAGAAGCCTGTAACAATGAAGGCCATTTTTGGGCGCCTTGAAGAGATGGAGAGACCTGCTGCCCTGCCTCCTACCTTGCCGTGGACAAGACTTTGGACGTGGACATGATCGTGATTCTACTGCTCTCCAGTTTCCACAATGCATTCACCGTGGTCGCTGGAATCATTCATCTGAATGATTTTGGCAGAAGTTTGGTGTATCTCCCTATCATGCCAATAGTGCCTATGAGGGTGCCTATTCTACTACAAATCCCACTGGCTAGACCATCCATATCAATGATGCAGATTACTATCGTCTGATATAGATTATCTAGACTCCTGAAAGCTCCTCTACTACCTGTCAATGAGACTACCACTGCTTCTCTGGCTACTCCTTTAGGTACTGTAACCAATTCTGCTATCACTCCTGGTCTGCTACAGTTTGGATTATTGATTCAGAAGCCTCTACTCACCTTACTGGAGAAGGTAGTGTACTGATATCCTCCGCTCCATCTTCCTCGGTGAAGTCAATTCGAGTTGCCAATGGGACTCATCACCGATTGCTACTATCGGGTCAATGGAGTTCTCCTCCAAGCACCGATTATCTGGGGTTCAATGTACTCCTGATTTTCCTCTTAACTTATTGTTTGTCCATAAGCTTTGTATTAAGCTTAATTGCTGAGTGATATTTGATGAATTCTATTGCTATCTTCAAGACATCCGGACGAGGCACTTTTTTGGTGGGGGTTATGAGAAGAAAACAACCTATATTATCTCAGCATACCATCTTCTCAGTTTGTTGAGGCTGCGTCCATCTTTGAAGACCCGCGCTTGTGGCATTTACGCCTTGGGCATCCCTTTTCCAAGGCTCTCTCCTTGATGTTCCATGAGCTCTCTACTCTGAAATCCTTTCAATACGGGGCGTGCGAGTTCTGGAAACATCATCGAGCTTCTTTTCCTGTTCGTTTTGAGTCCCATAGTATCGATCCTTTAGTTTGATTCATTGTAATGTATGGGGACCCTGTCTGGTCAAAACCTTATGTGGTCATCACTACTTTATTATTTTTGTGGATAAAAATAGCAGATCTTTTTGGGCATATCTAATAAAGGAGCGTTCAAAGATTAATAAAGTTGTCCCAAATTTCTTTCAATATGTGAAAAACAAAATTTTCTACTTGTGTTCAGATCATTCGAACTGACAATGCCCTTGAATTCATCCAACATGACTTGTCAACTTTCTTTGAGTCTCAGGGGACTGTCCACCAAACCTCACGTCCCTATACCGCGCAGCAAAATGGAATTGCGGAAAGGAAACTCTGACATTTGCTTAACACTGCCAGATCTCTTAGCCATATGAACGTTCCCAAGCACTACTGGGGGGATGTGATCTTTACTGTTGTCTGTCTCATCAACATAATCCCTTCATTTGTTCTCAAAGTGGGGACACCTGTCTCTCTTCTCTACCCTACTACATCTACATTTCCACTACCTCTGAGATTTTTTGGTTGCATTGTTTTTGTTTACAATTTTCATGCAGCTGATGAATTATCACATCAGGCCATCAAGTGTGTCTTTCTTGAGTACTCTCGTACTCAGAAAGGCTATTGGTGTTATAATCCTGTTGGACGCCGATACTATGTGTCTGTCGATGTTACCTTTTTGAGCAAACTAGCTTCTTCAAATAGGCTATGGGTGACATTCCTTTGGGTCTTCCCCCTCCACCAATCGTTTACACTTGTCAGCGCACCACTACCACTGCACTAGTACCTTTGTCTTTTCCTTTGCCTGTCCCCTTCTTGTAGGATAATATGTCCACTTCAAGTGGTCCCACCAATGCTGCCTTGGATGTACCCGATGAGCTTCCGATAGCTCTTGGCAAGCAAAAGAGGCAATGTACGGTTCACCCTATGTCACATTTTACTTCAACTAATGGTTTATCTATTTTTGACGAGATTTGCAGATGCCCCGAATGTCATCTCCATTCCCAGAGATCATCAGAGTGCGATGCATGTTCTGGGTTGGTGACATGCCATAGATGAGATTGATGCACTTACCTCCCGGGGCATGTGGGATCTTGTACCGTGCCCCCTCGGGAGTCTGACGCATGGCTTGCAGATGGGTCTTCATGACCAAACAATCGCATGATGGGTCTATGGATAGATTGAAGGCTAGCTTTGTTGCCAAAGGCTTCATGCAAACCTATATGATCGATTACTTTGAGACTTTCTCTCTAGTTTCCATAATGCGCTTCATAAGCACCATTCTTTCTATTGCTGCAAACAAGGTTTGGCCTATTTTCTAACTTGATGTGAAGAATGCATTCCTCTATGGAGACCTTGATGAGGAAGTTTACATGATGTAGCCTTCGGATTACGTAGTCGAGGAGGAGTGTGTATATCGACTACGTAAGGCCATCTATGGCCTGAAGCAGAGCCCTAGGGCATGGTTTGACAGACTTACTACTGAGGTCAACACTCTTGGATTTCGGATGACGATATCTGACTACTCTGTCTTTGCCAAAGGATGGAAACTTCTCTTTCCACATCTACTGATCCAACGTTTGAGGATACTATACGATATGGAAGCCTAGTGGGTAAACTTCTCTTTCTCACCGTTCATATGTTGTGAGCAGAACCAGCCGCACATGGAGAGGCCTTTACAATCATTGGTAGGATGTTCTTCTGATCCTTCGATACTTGAAGCAATCTCCCGGACGTGGACTGTTCTATGAGGTGAATGGACACACTAATGTCTCCGCATATATAGATGCCAACTATGCGAGTTCTCATGAGGATCGCCGGTTCACTACAGGCTATGCCATGTTTGTTGGTGACAACCTGTTCACTTGGCAAAGCAAGAAGCAGACAAAGGTCTCCAGATCAAGTGCAGAGGCAGAATATAGGGAAATGGCTCAAGCCACCTGTGAGATCACATGACTTGTCTCTTTCTGCAGGAGCTTGGACTTTCAGTTGCTACTCCAGTACCTTTATGCCGTGATAACAAATCTGCTACATACATCACCAATCCTGTTTTCCATGAGCGGACTAAACACATTGAAGTTTATTGTCACTTCATCCAACGATGCGGTACGAGGAGGAAATATCATCACACCACACATCTCCACTGAACTTCAGCTTGCAGATATCTTTACAAAGGCCCTACCAAAAAAGAGTATCTTCTTTTTGATTTTCAAGTTGGGCATGATCTACAGATATGCTCCAACTTGAGGGGGAGTGTTAGACTTATTGTTTGTTCTATTTTATTTAAATTCTTGTAATCCTTCGGGATCATATACGTGCTTTCTCCTTTTTTCGCTCTCTAGGGTTTCTCTCAATGTAAGAGACCCTAGACCCACAGAATAAACACGGCGATTCATTCTATTATCCACAATATTTTTTATATGTTAACTAGCATATATGTAGGGATTCCATTAGATATGAACATATTCTTAATCTTTGTTATCGTATCAGGTTTTAAATGAATGTGAACGATTTTTTAGTTTTTAAATGGATGTGGACGATTTTTTTTATTTTGATTGCATCATATATGAACAACATTACAATTTTTTATTTTTTTTGCATATATGGATATTCATACATAGATGAATACGAGTATGATCATATATGGTCAAATTCTTACATATATGTTGTTCCTATATTGGGAAAAAAATAAGTCTCATATCCATCATGAAAGAAGGATACATATATCACAAATGAGGTCGTGCAAAGTTGGATGTAGTTTCAATATAACCACATCCCCATCCTTCTTAATTTCTGATTTGAATATCTAAATTTATTTATAGACAACTTTGCGTTTACATTTTTAAGAAAATGATAGGGGACATGTATATGTTCCACGTAGAGAGATGAGGACGTGTGTATGTCAAATAATAATATAGTCATATAGATGTTGTTATCAGAAAATTAGGGTTGTGAAGAGTGTAAATGGTTGTTCGGATTATTAGTAGTTGTCCATTTAGTCATAAAAGCATATTATCTACATATGCACTTTTTCGTTATAATTCTATTATCACTGATCATCAATTTTCTTGACATATGTATAATTAACCATTATGAATAATACTCATATTTATTAATATTGGATGTCTTTGATGATGTCATTTTAGATTTAGTTACATTTGGTTATGTATAAGGTCAGTTGGTTTGTTTTCTAGGTATATACAATTTTAAGGTATTTAATGTGAATAAAACTTGCTTTCCCATGCAACGCACGAGCTCCTACTAGTTTAACTTGTTTTTCGTTGCTTTAACATGCATTTTGATCACGACTAAGGCATATAGGGCATTTTTTGGGAGTTTTAGGTAGAAAGTGACGCAACAATATCATTCTAATTTATAGGAGCAGTTTTTCGACAGTATATGGTTATGCTATCTTATTTGATTTTATTTGTTTGACTATAGTAGAGGACAAGGCCTTAAATGTCGGATTTTAGTTTCATTTGGAAAGAGAAATTCGATGCAATTCCGGTGAAATGGTCGGAAATCGGGGAAGTTACTTGAAAACTCATTTTAAAAAAATAAAGAATTCTAATATTTTTAACTCAATAAATGAGATAGAAAGACGATATTTTTGCTAATATTGAGATATTAACATGATATGTTACATTAGATTTCCATCCAATAGTCGCAACATTAAAAAAAGTAGCCTATTGCTCAGGACCAGAACCATATTTGGAACCGTAATTAGAAGCCATTGGTTTCTCCTCTTAAACATGAAGATAATAGTGACATGTACAATAACAACAGAGAAGAACATTGGCCAAGAAAGAGCACATCTTTAATAAGAATGAGGTGAAACCTATGATAACTACTAACGTAAGCATATATATCAAAATAAAGGAAAACTAAAAAATAAAGATCTTCAATTTAAACTTGAATTTAACTCTTAAATCTTGTGTCTAACTGATTTGGTTGGAATTAAATCTAAAATTTAGAAATTAACTAAAGAAACTTCTTTAAACAATGTAAAGCAATCTAACAACTCAACACATTAGTGAATAAATGTAAAAATTCATAAATATATGCAAATTTCGATGAAAGCAAAGGGTAAATTTCCTTATTTTTGTTGTTTCACTGAAATGACATGGAATTTCGATGAACTTTCGTTGACATTTCGTCGATATTTCGTTGAAATCCTAGAAAAAGAAATAAGATAGCGTTTTGATTTCGGTGACCTAAAGAAATGGAAATTTCGGAGAATTTCGGTGGAATTTCGTTGAAATTTGAGGCCATGGTAGAGGATATTAAATTGGATGCAAAAGAAATTTCCGAGTTCGATGTAATTCTCTATTAAGTTTAATGATAACTGTTGGGAAAAATGAATGGCTTATCTTATTCCATCAGCCCTAGGCTCTCTTATATAGGAGAGTAGCCTATGGGTAAATTACATAAAGAAGACAACTGAAAAATAAAACAACGAAGAGGTACAGGTACTCTATATGCGTTAACACTCCCCCTCAAGATGGAGCATAGATATCAATCATGCTCAGCTTGGACGCACACTTCTGGAATGGACCTCGGAGTAATACCTTGGTGAAAATATCAGCAGTCTGATTCTCTGATGTGACGTGAGATGTAGCAATGAACCCCTTCTGAATCATGTCACGTATGTAGTGACAGTCAACCTCAATATGCTTGGTCCTCTCATGAAAGGCTGGGTTGTTTGCAATGAACAAGGCGGCCTGATTGTCACATTCCAACATCATAGGAAGGGGTATATCAAGACATAGATCTGTAAGTAAAGATTTCACCCACATCATTTCTGTGCTAGCGTGGGCCATAGCCCTGTATTCGGATTCAGCACTGGATCTAGCTACCACTGTCTGTTTCTTGCTCCTCCACGAGACTAGGGCATCTCCAACATAGACTACAAATCCTGAGGTGGACTTCCTGTTCTTGGGGCATCCTGCATAGTCTGCATCAGCACATGCTGTGATAGAGATCTCCTTTCCCTTCTTAAATAGCAAGCCTGCACCTGGAGGTGATTTTAGATATCTCAGAATCATGTGTATTGCATCCATATGGACCTGACGTGGTTGCTCCATGAACTGGCTCACACGACTCACTGCAAATGATATATCAGGTCTAGTGACCGTGACATACAGTAGTTTGCCTACCAGTTCTCTGTACCTTCTCTTGTCCACCTCTTCTGTGTCATCATCATAGAGTTTCATGCTGGGATCCATTGGTGTCGTAGCAGGTCGACACCCTAGCATACTTGTCTCACTCAATAGATCTGTAACATATTTTCTCTGCGACATTACTAATCCATATGGATTTCTAGCAAACTCCAGCCCCAGAAAATATCTAAGGACTCCCAAGTCCTTGGTGACAAACTCGGTCCCCAGCCTTTCTTTTGCTTGCTTAATGCCCTGCTCATCATCTCCTGTAATCAAGATATCATCAACATAAATCATGATTACAATGATACCTCTAGCCGTCTTCTGTACAAACAAGGAATGATCAGCATTGGAGCGTTTATATCCTTGTTTCTCAAAAATATCTGAAAGCTTCTGAAACCACGCTCTGGGGCTCTGCTTAAGGCCATAGATGGCCTTATGTAACCTGCATACCTTGGAACACTCCCCCTCAACAGCAAAACCAGGTGGCTGTTGCATATAGACTTCCTCCTGCAAGTCACCATACAGGAATGCATTCTTCACGTCCAGCTGATAAAGCGGCCAGTCTCTAGCAACTGCAACTGATAACAGGACCCGCAAAGTGGAATGACGCGCCACAGGCGAGTGTGTCAAGGTAATCTACCCCGTATGTCTGTGTGAAGCCACGTGCAACAAGGCGTGCCTTGTATCTGTCAATGGAGCCATCTGCATTGTGCTTCACCGTAAACACCCATTTGCAGCTCACCGGGCTGACATCTGGAGGTATAGGAACCAAGCTCCAAGTTCCTCTGGACTGAAGGGTCGCCATTTCTTCTTCCATTGCTAGCCGCCATCTAGCATCCTGCAAAGCATCATGATGATTCCGTGGAATGTCTGTAGCTGAAAGTGCCAACGCAAACGTCCTGAAGTCTCCAGATAGCCTCTCAAAAGACACGGCTGCTGATAATGGATATTTGGCACAACTTCTCTTCGGCTTCCTTAGAGCAATTGGAACATCCAAATCATCTGTATTCTCATCAGGCTCCTGCAATACATCCTGCTGAGAAATGTCGTCAGATCCATCAACATTAATATTTTCATTACATACCATAGGCGAGCTAGTTGACGAGTCAGGACCATGAGCTAGAGGAGGCCTGCGGGTGTAATGGAATGGTAGTGGTGAGACAAGCGGTGGCGGTGGTGGTGGCGGTGGTGGTGGCGGCGGTGGTGTCGGTATCTGAGGTGGTGGTGTCATGTAGATGGCATCAGGAGGTATAGATGGTAGCTGCTTGTCTCCTGATGTTGAAAAATATATAACAGATTCAAAAAATGTAACATCTGCACTGATCATATACCGCCGACGCACAGGATCAAAACACTTGTACCCCTTTTGAGTTCTGGAGTACCCAACGAAGACGCACTTGATAGCCCTAGGAGAGAGCTTGTCAGTACCAAGCGACAACTGATGGACGAATGCGACTGACCCAAACACACGAGGAGTAAGAGTGAACAAATCCTTGTCAGGATAAATGAGTGAAAAAGGAATCTGTTCATTCAAGACAGACGAAGGCATACGGTTGATTAGGTAACATGCAGTAAGAACTGCATCACCCCAGTAGGAGTGGGGAACATGACTTTGAATAAGGAGTGATCTTGTGACATCAAGAAGGTGACGGTGTTTTCTTTCAGCAATCCCATTCTGTTGAGATGTATGAGCACAAGATGTTTGGTGAATAATCCCTTTTGAGGAGTAGTAATTGGCCAGAATGTTGGTGCACAACTCTAAAGCATTATCACTTCTCACAAGCTTGACAGATGTGGAGAAAACATTTTGAATTTCATTAAGAAAGTGGATAATAATATTTCCTGCTTCAGATTTATTTTTCATCAGAAACACCCATGAGACTCTAGAGAAATCATCCACAAATACAATATAGAACCTGTGTCCCTGATGATCGGGAACACGACTCGGACCCCAGACATCGACATGAAACAACTCAAACTTGGAGTTACTACTCCGACCTAGACTACTGGGAAAGGACGACCTGTGATGCTTTCCCAACTGACATGCCTCACACTGGATAGGTGTGTGAGAGAGACCATAGGGCAGAACTCGACGCAACTTCTGAAGCGGTAAATGACCAAAACACAGATGTCACAGTAGAGGAGATACTTGTCCAGCAGGAGAGGATGTGGTTCCGGCAAATGGGGTCTGATTCAGACGGTAAATGCCTCCTTGCTCATAGCCACGACCAATCACGTTGCCCGTACGGATGTCCTGAAAAATCAAAGAAGATGGATCAAAAACTGCCCGACAATGGAGGTCCTTCGTAATCTGACTAATTGACAACAAATTCATTGAAAAATCAGGTGCATGTAGCACATTCTTGAGCTGCATAGAAGATGTCAGTCTAATCTCCCCCTGACCAGTGATGGGGGAATATGTGCCATTGGCAATCACTACTGTCCGTCCTGGAGGGATCTGAGTGTATCCTGTAAGTAGGCTCTGGTCGCCACATAGGTGATGTGTCGAGACCGAGTCCATGATCCATGGCAATGTATCAGATCTACTACTATGGAGTGCAAGTATACTACCTGAAGCACTGGTAGATGCAGAGGCAGAGGCAGCGGCATCAGAATGACTCTCTGTAGTCGGTGCTGGACCAGATGGTGGGATAATGCCCCTCAGACGGGCAACTAAATCATCGAACCGTTGATCCAAGGTAGCAGCAGATGGGGGCTCTATCTGCTCAGCAGCTCGTGCGGATGCAGGAAATCCGTGCTTTGAATAGCATGTATCTTCATTGTGTCCAACACGGTGACAGTAGGTGCATGTTGGCCTAGTGCGGCCACCCCTCCCACGGGGTCCACGTCCACGGCCCTGGTGATGAAAACCGCGACCTCTGGTTGCTGCCATGGCTGAAGAATTCTGACTTGCAGCAGTTGAGGGAACTGTAATCCGACTCAGTCTATGGAAGGCTTCCTCCATTTGCGGAATTGTAGAGTCGGCCAAAATCTGTGATCGTGCTGCTTCGTATTCAGGATCAAGTGCAGCTAGGAACACACCCACCATAGTAGCGTTCCTGTATGTCTTCTGCTGCTCTGGCGTGGCTGTCAAGGGCATGAAGCTATATAGCTTCTCAAACATCCCTCTCAGTGATGTATAGAGAGAATGTAGGGGGGCGACCATTCTGCTTGATGGTGAAGATATCATGCTGGAGTTGCAGAATCTTTGTTTCGTTCTTCGCCTGGGAATATGTGGCCGCCAGAATGTCCCACATATCCTTCGCTGTGGGTTGATGGAGGATATCATTGGCAATCTCAATTGCCAACGTGCTAGATAGCCAGACTTTGGCGTATGCATCATCAGCCTCCCAGGAGGCATAGGTTCCAGTCTTCTCAGCAGGCTCTGGTTCGGTAAGAATGTGCTTCTTACCCGTAGACTTCATCATGCTCATGAACTGCATTGCCCACAGTTCATAGTTGGTACCGTCCATCTTGACAATAGGCGCTGGACCACGGAATACGCCAATAGATGGGATATCTGCCTTGCTCTCCGACATATTGAAAAATGAAGACTGGAACGATTGACAAACAATGTGTCTTGTCTACAATACCATAGATGGGGGTAGTTGCATGTGTAGACTTCAAGCAACTATCCCCATGAAGATCTTCGTTTTAAGCCCTACACGCACGCAGGAGTCACGCACAGGCACAAGTGCGCACGCAGGAGTCACGCGCACGCAAGATGCACAGGTGCGCGCGCTGGATGCACATGTGATCACGCGCAGGAGCCCACGGTCACGCGCAGGTGACTGCGCACAGGATCGCTATGCGCACAGGCGCTATGTGCGCACTGGTGCTTCAAGTCGCGCACCCACACACGCCACGCTAGGTGCGCACGCGCGCTGTGTGATGCGCGCAGGTGTGCTACACGCACAGGCGTGCTACGCGCGCAAGAGAACGTGGCGCACACGCAAGCAGATGCGCACAGTCGTGCGCGCAGGCGTGCTACACGCTCAGGAAGATGCGCAGCAGTGGAGCGTGGCGCGCTGGAGAAGGTGCGCGAGCAGCGACACGCGCAGGAGAAGGCGCTGAAGCAGCTACGCACGCAGGAGGAGCGGCGGCGTGGAGGCGACGCCGATCGAGAGAGAGAAGGAGAGGGAGAGGCCGACGGGTGGGGTGGGTTAGGGTTAGGGTTTCGAGAACTCCGGTCTAGGACCGTCGCTCTGATACCATGTTGGAAAAAATGAATGGCTTATCTTATTCCATCAGCCCTAGGCTCTCTTATATAGGAGAGTAGCCTATGGGTAAATTACATAAAGAAGACAACTGAAAAATAAAACAACGAAGAGGTACAGGTACTCTATATGCGTTAACAATAACCATGGTATATCTTGAAAGAAAGAGGCGAATATTAATCTTATACATAAATAGTAAGGATGGATAAGTTCCTTGATAACAAAATCGTTAGTTCTCTTGCTCAATTGCTCGCTCCTAATCAAAATTGGTTTCTCAACCAACGAACCGGTCAAGCTATTTGGTGAGCTGTCAGGGCTAGTGCTGAATTTAGATAAATCCAAAGACATTCCTTTTGGTTATTCTATCGAGGAGGTGCATGAATGCTGTGCAGAATTGAGTACAAAAAGTGGCTCTATGCCTATTCACTACACTGGGATCCCTCTTATTGATGGGAATTTAAGAACATGTGATTTGTTACCTGTTATTGAGAAAATGGAAAAGAAACTTTTAGGTTGGAAGGCAGCTATTCTTTCACGGTGATGTCATATGGTTTTACTTCAGGCAATGTTGTCTGCTATTCCGATTTTTTTCATGTCTACAAGGCTCCTTCCAGCTGGTATCAAGCACATATTGGAGATACTCATGAGGAAGTTCCTTTGGGGAAAAATGGTCAGGAAGGATCGGGCATGCACCTGGTTGATTGGGAGATGGTTACTCTACCAAAAGCGGAGGGAGGTTTGAGAATTTCTCGTCTGATATATATGAACAAGGCTTTTCCCATAAAATGGGTGAGAAAGATTTGGTGAAGAGGGGGCGAGCTATGCTGCTGGCTAATCCGTCCTATATACAACATTGGCACCAATGACAATATGCCACTTCCTACTTGTTTTCGCCCGTCAGCTTTGTGGAAGGGGATCAAGGTAGTGATGCCTGATTTTCAGAACCTTTTCCGTAGTGTGCTTGGTGATAGTAAGTCTTTCGCATTCGGTTAGACAATTGGACAAATGAAGGTCCTATCGGTGAAAGATTTCCTCGTCTTTTTGCATTGGCTGCTGATCACGAGGTCTGTGTATCAGATTGCTGGATTGATGGTAACTGGATACCTCCGTTCCTCACGGATTTCTCCGACCAACGGCTAGAGGAGTTTCTCCTACTTTTACAATCGTTGTTTTCAAGACCCATCGTCAGAAGGTTGCGATCATTGGATTTGGAAGGATAAAGAGTTCTCAGTTAAACGTGCTTATAAGGCTATATCTAGACCTCCTGCACCCTCGAATGAAGCTGTGCTGTGGTACGTGACCGCGTGTTTGTCTGGACCTTGAAGCCACCAAACCGAATCTCCTTTTTCTTGTGGCTGCTGCACAGAAAAAGAACAATGACAAGACGGTTGTGCTAGGCTTCTCCCAAACATCTCCAATAGATGCCCCCTTTATAAAACTCACATTGAGACAACTGATCACTTGTTCTTCAACTGCACGAAAACATCCGACATCTAGAGGGATTATGATGCTCCTTGGATTATTCTAAATAATCGGGATAGTTTTTGGGATTCGTTGTATCAGGGGAAGTAACGAGCAAGGGAAGAGAATCTAAGACCTTTAGCGCTATTGTGGGCTTTATGGTTAGCTCGAAATGAGTTACTTTTCTCACATCGACGTTTTTACTCTGAAAATGCAATTTTCCATTCTAAGACTCTCCTTGAGTCCTGGCTTTTGTAAGTTTTTGTGTAATTTCCCCTAATATATAATTTTATTGGGGCAAACACCGCAACGTGTTTCCTCCTTTTTTGATCTAAAAACATCGCAGAGTTCTTGGATGTAGATATTGTCCCACATCCAAGATGATGACTATAGAGACATCGCTATTTGTTTTATTTAGTTGCAACACCTCAAGGTCCTTTTATGTAATTTCTCGTTTATGAGTGCTCTAGGATTTTGGTCTATATAAGAACACCTAGACCTCTTGAACAAGATTACCACATTGCTCTCTCTCTCTCTCTATCTCCCTCTCTTTCTCCACATGGTATTAGGCGACGGTCCTAGACCGGTATTCTGACCTAGATCCTGCTGCCACCACCGATCCTTGTCTCTCCACAGCCCTTACGCGGGCGCATTCCAATGACGAGGACCTCGCACAAGGTCTTGCCGGCCCTCTCCTCGCACGCACATGCCCCTAATGGCCTCTGGCGGCACCGTCGAGGCCTCCTTTGCCTTCGCGACACCTCCACGAGGGCCCCATCGGTTCTGCCTTGACATGCAACACCATTGCCTGGACCTACCAGGGCCCCATCAGCTCCGCCTGGACCTACCAAGACCTGCAACACCTACGACATGCCTCTACAACCACCTCTTGGACCTGCCGCGCCACCGACAGGGCATCATCGCCCCGGTAGTACCTCTATTGGACTAAATAGCCTCTGCTTGGACCCGCAACAACTCATCCAGCCATCGCCTGAACCCTAGCAACCCCCATTCAGGTGTCCAATAAAGAGATCTGGGTCCCTAACATCTTCTGTGAGTGTCCAACAACTGCTATGTGACACAATTTCAACTAGCAAATCTGATTTTGTGGCATCACAACCACAATTTGCATACCGATAAACCTAAAAGGGGTATGAAATAGTGATTTTGGTCATCCATATGGTTGATTAAGATAACAATATCTTCTTTTAGGTCACTTTTTCTTGACCTTCTTGACTACGATGGCATCTTCTAAGATCAAGTCCCTATACTTGACTTCTTCTGTGATGGTACACGATATTTCTGTCAATCTGAAGGGCATGAAAAACTATGCGCTATTGTATCGATCTTTCAAGGTGTTCATCAGTGGTCAACGCAAGAATCATATCGTCAACAAGGATCCGCTCAAGGAGACAAACAAGGAATATGACACATGGTATGCAAACAATTGCCGGGTCATCACTTGGATGACAAATAGCATCGATCCAAATATTACAATGAATCTTCTCTACAAAGATTCTCCAAAGGAGATATGGGAGAATCTGGAATGAACTTACTCCCGGAAGAAAAATAAGTCTCGCCTCTCAGATATTTATACGAGGATCTAGTCTGCAACTCAGGGGAAGTCTAGTCTCATCGAGTACTACATGCTTCTAAGTGGTCTTTTTGAGGACCTTCAGAATTTCAGCCAGCCTGTTGATAAACAGGGGGAGAGCGATCTGAATGGCAAGTTTATCGCTTCCTCTATGGAGTACATCCACGATACAAAGCTGTGAAGAATCAGTTTCTGACAGCTGATACCTTGCCATCGATTGGGACCATCTTTGGTCGTCTACAGGAGTTTGAGATATCTGCTGAATGTCCTTCTGCTCTACTATATGCATAGAATTCTGTTCACTATGCATTGTCCGAGAACAAGGGATGACAAAGATTCTGAGGAGGTCGAGGCCGTGACTTTGGTCGTGGTTGTGGCCATGAGTCAGGATGTGGACGTGACTTTAGCCGTGACCATGGCCTTGATTTCAGTACTCCTCAGTATCCAACGCACATCCATTGTGGGTGCTTGAACCACCCGTCAGAGTGCGTTGTTGGGCAAAGTTTGGCATACAGTCTAATGCCAACAATGCCTATAGATACATCTTATGATGCTACAGGGACTTTCCTGATCAACATTCTGGTGGGATGCCATTACCTTTTAATGCTTAAGAATACTCCCTCCGAGGCAACTTCTACGGAACTCCAGCACCTCCACCAGTGACAGTACTACTACTGCTCCCACTGCTAGTTTAGCTACAACCTCAAGTACTATAGCCAACTCTATTTCTCCTTCTGGACTTGCATTGATTATTGACTCAGGGAGATCCATGCATTTTAATGAGAGAAGGTAGTCTACTTACTTTCTTTCAACCCCTTACATATGTGGAGACAATTCGAGTTGCTAATGGAGCCCGCTCTCCATCACTGCTATTGGAACTATAGAGTTCTTCTCCAAACTCCGACTGACCGGAGTCCATTGTGCCCCAACATTTCCTCTTAGCTTATTAGCTTAATTGTCAGGTTATTTTTAATGAATTCTATTGTTATTTTCAGGACGTCCAGACAAAGCAGATTTTTGATGGGCGACATGACAAGAATGACCTCTAGTATCTTGACATTCATTCCGATTCCAGTTTTGTTGATGCTGCGTCTTTCTTCAATGATCCTTTACTTTGGCATCTTCGCCTTGGACATCCTTTTGTCAAGGCAATCTTGATGTTCCTAAACTTTCTACGTTGAAGCTCTTTGAGTGTAAGACGTGTTAGTTCGAGAAACATCATCCAGTATCCTTTCGTGCATGTGCTGAGCCACGTCGTGAAGTTCTTTTTCTCTTGTCCATATGGGGACCTTGTTTGGTCCGTACTCTGAGTGGACACAAATATTTTGTTATTTTTCTTGATGATTATAGTCGATCATCTTGGGTCTATCTATTAAAAGAACGTTGGAAGATCAATAAAATTATCAAGAATTTCTTTTAGTACATCAAAATTGTCCTCTCTACTTTTATTAAAACTTTTTGGATTGATAAAGTGCTTTGGAATTCACCCAACACAATTTGATGACTTCTTTTGCTTCCCAGGGAACTGTCCACCAAACCTCGTGTCTGTATACCTCTCAACAAAATGGGGTAGCAGAAAGGAAACTTAGACATCTTGACATTGCTCGATCCTTTTTCACTCAGATGAAGGTTCCGAAGACCTACTGGGGTGATACTGTTCTTACTGCTGTCCATCTTATCAACATGGTTACTCTTCAATTCTAAAGGGGTCTACTCCTTTCACATTACTCTATCCTAAAGAGTCGCCCTTCCCAATACCTCTGAGAATTTTTAGGTGTATGACATTTGTCCACAATTTTCATGCTGCTGATAAGCTATCACCTAGGGCGATAAAGTGCGTTTTTCTTGGTTATTCTTGCACCCAAAAGGGTTACAGGTGCTATGACCTTGCTGGGCATCGATACTATATTTTTGCGGATGTTACTTCCTTTAAACATACTAGTTTCTTTAGTTAGTTTGTCATGGATATTCCATTAGATCTTCCTCCACCACCAATTGTTTATAAGCGCAAGCTTACATCTGTGCTTGCTCCTATGCCTTTGCATGTTACTTTTCTACAGGATGAGATGCCATCTTCAAGTGCTCCCGCCATTGCAGCTCTGGATGCTCCTCAAGAGCTTCCTATAGCTCTATGCAGAACAAAGATGCAATGTACTTTGCACCCTATGTCTTATTCTACTTCTACTGCTAAACCTTGAACGCCCAAATCAAGGTAAAATATCTCCAAGCAGTACAAAAAGCCATTTCTGACAAAGCTATGTTCTGAGACGGCTTTATCATTTTTATAAAATAATAGGTATTGAGATAATGAGCTGCAAGGTGAATAGAACTATCTAACATCCCTCTCGACTTTGAGTCAATGACATTAATGTAAGGCTTATATGAATGCTTACCATCTTTAAAAAGAGTCTTCATCATCTTCTTCGCATCTTCAAGCCCTCCCATACACAAGGCTCAACGATGGTCTCCAATCACTATCAACAATGCGCAAGAGACGAACGCACGGGGAAAAGACCTTCAAGGTCAAGGAAACTTGGCTCCAAAATGATGTACTAAGAGCAATTGATCCAACCATTTTATTTTCGTTATTTTAGACCACTTTCACTCTCTCCATTCATTAGAAGAAAACATCAATCTCAGCTTCTCTTTCTTTTCAAAGATACTTTGTAGCATGAGAAAACACATGACAAATCTTGTTTGCCGTGGTCTGACTATCTCGTCCTTTTGGGTAAAGTGTCACATCAAGTTGAGTGTCTTTGCGTGGCCGTAAATGAAAATAGTCAGTGTTGTGGCCTTTGCTATGCAATTTTTGACCTTCAGATCTTTGCCAATTTCTTCAAGCATGAAATCTATGCAGTGAGCAACGCAAGATGATCAAAGTATTTTTTGATATCTAGTCTTGGGGAGCCTCCCAACCACCATGTTAGCAGATGCATTGTCAGTCATGATTTGCAAAACATTGTCCACTCCAGCCTCCTTGATGCTATCCTCCATCAAGGAGGATATATATTCAGCGATATGTGCATCAACTGAAGTGTCCACGGACTTCAGAAAACATATGCCTGAGGTACAGTTAACACACAAGTTCATTATGCTTCTTCCCATCATGTCAGTTCATGTATTTGTCATGATGGAGCATCGACTGTTCTTCCATGCATCCTTATGCCCTTTCAAAAACTATTTTATTTTTTCCACCTCATCCCTCAACAAAGGTTCTGCAACTTCATATTAAGATGGAGACTTGTAGCCACTTCCATATTGGCCATTGCTTTGCACATGCGTATAAAGGAGTTCTTCCTCATCATGTTGAAAGGAATATCACAGTCATAGAAGAATTTGGCCGCAAATTTGTTGACATGCGTACGTTCCTCCTTGGCTAGTATTTCCTTGATAACGGTTTGACGCATTGTGCGAAATGACGCAGTATAATCATTAGATAATCGTGATCTTTGTACTGAACATGTTCCTTCACAAGGTGTTGTGGAAGAACCTATAGCTGTAATCACCACCTTTCTCATTTCTTTCAAACTAACACTTTTCTCATTTTTCTTTTCATAATCCTCTCAACGTAATCACACATCTCCTTCTGCACTTCAGAGTCCACCTTGGGACGTGATTTGCAATTCCCTTTGATATGCACAAGATGTTTCATTCAGTTGATTTCTCCTTTCTAGACCTTGCCACACAAACATCAACTTACAGAATTCGGATCGATCTTCTTTATGAGATACATATATTTCCATCCCGGATCAATAGATCCAGGTGGAACAAAAAACACATGTTTCGCAACATGCATGGGTTCTGAATCCATGATAACCCAAATTCACGAAAAAAATAGTTAATAATCTAGATCAATGTTTGATTTGTATAGATTACCAATATACAAGGAGGAGCTCAATGCTTTGGCACATTTAACTTTTCGTAATCAAAGTGAACTAAAAGTGAACTAAAATCTCATTTAAGGCTAAATGTTGAAAAAGGATTTATGTGCTTTTACAGCTAAAATCATATTTAGGGCAAAACACTACAAAATGATTTTTTGAACATTGGATATAAGTGGATAGTTATATCTTAAAAGGATTTATATGAACGAAAATATTTTAGAGAAGTGTGCTTTAGTTATATCTTAAAAATAATCGGGAAGGATTTACTATTTACGACTAAATGGAAAGTGCATCTTGGCAGAGGGAAGCTACAAGTTCGAGAAGATGGTGGCCTTGGAACAATCAAACATAGGAGAAGAAGGTGGGGGAGGAGCTCAGGCGAGGAGCAGCCAACCAGAGGTACATCTCATGTCTGGTGGAGGAGCAACTGTTGGCGGAGCACACCGGAGGCGGAGGGGGTTCTACGAGGATGAGGTTAGGGCTTCGTAACGCCGAGGGTGAGGGAGGGCTACTGTTGGGGCTTTTTAGCGTCGAGGGTGCGAGGGCGAGTTTTATTATATCGGATATAGGGTCGGGTACAATGGGATACAACATCTTAGCAACTTATGCTCTATTACGTATGTGACTACATATGCGGCCGCATATGCGTATTACTTAGATCGAGTATGCAGTGACTATGCACCAATAACGCATAACCAATACATAGGTCATATGCGGTGCACTATAAGGTTCGGGTCCGTATATGCGGTTGCTTTGTCCAAATTTCTGAACATTGGTAGAGTCCTCGGGCATGGTTTGATAGACTCAATACTGAGATCAGCACGCTTGGCTTCCCGAGGGCAACATCTGATTACTTTGTTTTTGTTAGACGACGGTCCATTGATACTGTCATACATGCAATTCACATTAATAATATGGTTGTTACATGTGATGATAATGATGGTATTAGAAATCAAGGCTTTCCTTAAGAAGGTCTTTGTCACGAAGGACCTTGGCTAACTCCGCTACCTCCTTCGCATAGAAGTGATACGCACTACAGAGGGACTTACCTCTCACAAAGTATTGCTTGGACATCCTAACTGAGGATGGACTACTTTGATGCAAGCCTTCTGGTATCCCTGCAGACCCGAGAAAGCACTCTACTTCAATTGAGCCTGCATTTAAAGACACTATATGATGCAGAAGCTGAGTTGGCAAACTTCTTTACCTTACTGTCGTTAGGCCCGATATATCTTATGCTGTGAGCAGATCCAACCAAGACATGGAGAAACCACTTTGCAGTCATTGGCAGGATGTTCTTCTGATCCTACGCTACTTGAAGGAATCACCGGGGCGATGCCTCTTTTATGGGTTCAATGTCCACACAGACGTATTTGCTTATGCTGATACATATTATGCTAGTTTACTCGAGGATCGTCGCTCCACTACAGGATATGTTATGATGGTTGGTGGAAACCTTGTCACTTGACGAAGCAAGAAGCACACTGTAGTATCCAGATCGAGTGCAGCGACAGAACACATGGTGATGACTCAGGACACACGTGAGATTGCTTGGATACTCTCTTTTCTACAGGAACTTGGTATTGTTGTCACTACTCTTGTTCCTCTGTATTGTGACAACAAGTCAGCTACATACATTGCTACTAGCCCTATTTTCCATGAGTGGACCAAACACATTGAGATTGACTGCTACTTTGTTTGTGATGCTGTACGAGGAGGGAAGTTCACAACTTCACACATATCCACCGATTTTCATCTTGCTAATGTATTCACGATGGCGCTATCAAAGAAACGCCTCTCGTGGATAATCTCCAAGTTGGGCATGATCGACCGATATACTCCAACTTGAGGGGGAATGTTAGAAACATCTTTAGTTGTAACTCCTCGGGGTCCTTTTATGTATATTCTTGTTTGTGAGTGCTCTAGGGTTTCGGTCTATATAAGAACCCGTAGTCCTCTTGAATAAGATAACCACAATGCGTTCTCTCTTTTTTTATCCACAATGACCTCCTGGAGATCTTTAACAATTATATTCTTCTTACTTATGGTGGCCAACCTGTTCTAATGTCATTGGTCCGCATGAATCACAACTTACCTTTGTTGCATTTCTTGGAATTCTGGTGTTATACTTCACAACTAGGCCTTGTTTGGATTCTCCTAAAGTTCTACATGTTATGGATGTTTTAGAGGAGTAATTGGTAGGTCCTTTAAGGAGCACACTTAACTGAATTCTCTTTTTCCTGAAATTTTAGTTTCGAATTCTATGATTTGATTCCATTATAAATTCAACTTTACTAGGGTTTTGACTATATACCCACTAGAAAAAATTGAGAATTTTTTTCATATTTCTGATTATATATTGCCTTACTTGAAAGTCCTGAAGCAATATATTGCCTTACTTGGAAGTCCTGCGCTTCATGAATGTATTGATTAGATGGAAGCAATGGCCTTTATTTGATGAAAGTGCCCTTTAATAGGGCGATGGCTCCATCATCAAAGTTTTTTCTATTATACAACTGGAGGAACTGTAAGCGCCAAGGATTCCTTGGAACCTGACGCCATTACAGAAATTCAAACTGGACTTTGCAAGTTCGATGCCCTTCACAGAGTTTTGCATATTTTTGTTGGATTTAAAATCATTTGGAGAAAGGCAAGAGCCTTGTTTCCTTTCAAAAGATGATACCTTGTGATAATGTATTAAATGGGGAAGCCTTCTCCCACTATAAGTAGGACCGGCTACATGGATTCTTGCTCAAATCCATGTTGGAAGATCCAACTATTTTTACGCTGGCTGTCGACTACCTAACGCAAACCACAAGGGGGGATTTGAACCCTCCGGACCATTTAAGTGGGTACCTTGTGATAATGTATTGTTCCCTAATATTTTAATATTTGATTGTTCCATGATTAATTGTCTCATTCAAGTATGGTAGCAGATCTTTGGTTTTCTCCTCCCTTTTTATCATCCTTACATGACATTCAAACATATTGAATTTCTTGTCATGTATTGTAGTGAAACATGGAGACATATGCGGGCATCTTGGACTATTTAGAACTTTTGCAGTAGAAAGCCCGAAGAAATTAGATAAGCCCAAAAGGTAAGTAGAATGCATTATTTTCTTAATTACATGAAATGGTGGTTAATGTTCTTCCTTTCTTTTAATCTTTTGTGATTATGATGGATGGTTACCATCCATGTGGACATCTTCATAAGAACAACCATATGTTAATATGTTGTAGTTGGCTTAGTGGTCTTGCTTCGTTCAAGCAATAGATGACATGGTCCAAGAGGAAGTGGAAGACTTCAATTGGATCAATCCTTGCACAGGTGGCAGGCGGCACCTAAGATGAGATTATGTTCTTCCAAGACTAGGTAAAATAGTATTTAGTTGTAGATGCCGGGTTTGTTAGTTGGTGGTGATGGGGTTTGTGTTGATATAGAGGGGCTTGGTAGGAAAAATTACGGTTGCTATGAACAGGCAGTGTTGGGACACATATGATGATTTGAGAGATGTCAACATGCGAGGTCAAAGATGGAGGGGCATTGGCAATGCAAATATGTGCGAGGAAACAATAGAGGTGGAAATGGAAGAAGTATGTGAATGGAAGGAGCACATCAAGTCGTAAGGGGAAAAAGAAGGGGAGGATTGGAATTGATGGTTTAAAAGGAGAAAGAATCAAAAAAGGAGGAGGGATAGCAATAAAAAAAGGTAATCAAAATTCATATCATTCGTTCATGGTCCCATCATTATACATAGTGGTTGAACCATTGAAATCTAATTAAAGATGTTTATTATTTGAGTTTTATTTTAAAAAGATGATACTCTTGGATCTATTTTTAACATCATGGCCTATGTAAGCTTTAGGATTATAGCAAATACTTGTTTGTAGTCTAGCAATATATGAAACCACATGCAAATCGTGGATCTCAGACTTCTTATAAATGGAATATGACTCATTAAAGAAATGATATAAGTTTTTTAAAAGGAACAAAGGTAAGACACAAATAGGAGAAATCTCAGCAAAATTAAATGACATCCAAGAAATTTCCTAAGGAATTTTACATTTTGGGCAAATTGGGTGAAAATTAGCAAAATATTGTTGATATGATGTTGGAATCCTGGAAATCGAAACATACGGGCTTTCGAAATCAATGAGCTACTAAATTCGAAAATTCGACAAAATTTTGTCGAAGTTGGCTGAAATATGGTGCTATATAAGGAGAAGCTAGTGGATGAGAGGCAATATCGTTGGTTGGTGGGGAAGTTACTCTATCTCACAATTGCTCATCCTGACGCCGCCTCCCAAATAGTGGAGAAACTGAGGCGGTATATGAGCAGGCCAACACAGGCCTACTGAGGTGCAACCATGATAGGTTTGAGCCTTTGAGGTACATCAAGGTCAACCATGAAAAAAGAGGCCATTCTTTTCAAAAGGACCGTCAATTGATATTACAATATTTTGTGACGCATATTATGTAGGATGTTTTGTAGATAGGAAGTCTACCATTGGGTTCTTACCTATCTCGCTTGATTATAGAAAAAAGATATGTGGCCGTGGACCAAGTAAATGCAAAGATTCAATGGATTCATGTAGTACTTACTGATCATCTTCCACCAGATAGAGTGAAGTAGAAAGTGGGCATAGGGCAGTGGAATGCACATATGTGAAGGTTCATTGGATTCATGTAGTACTAACCGATCATCTTCCACTAGACGATCATCTTCCACTAGACAGAGGGAAGTAGTTGAGATGTGACAACATGAGGACCTTGCATATAGCAAACAACCCCATCTTTCGTGAGGGGACTAAACATGTAAAGGTTAATTGCCACTTGACAAGGTATCTAATTTAGCGAGTACTTCAACGGATCAAACTGCAGATATGTTTCTTAAGATATTGCATGGAGCCTTTTTTTAGCGATGTTATAATAAGTAGTGTGTGTGAGATATCTATGCTCTAACTTCGAGGGGGGGCACTGGTGATGTAGAAAATATTTAGGATGGAATAAGGAATCGGAGAAGGGATGATTAAGGAGAAGATTGTGCCTTTTACACATGACTTTGGTGGAGAAACCCACAAATGCATGGTGGGGGAGAAAGATGGGGGGATAATGGAGAAACTCCAATTTTTCTATTTCTTAAATTGTTCCTAAACAATGGCCACCACCCCTTTATATAAGAGGGTTGGAATTACAAAATAAATTTAAAGGTGGTGCAACCTCTCACCGATCCTCCCTAAAAGGAAAAATGATAACTACTAGGCTAGGGCCGAGTCTCATCCCAGAAGGGGTACAAGAAAGAGGTGAGAGACCTGATGCTAGTTGTTCTCTTTTGGAATCTCTTCTCCTTTGTTTGGGCCAGGAGGACTGAGCTTAAGGCAAAAAAGCTGAGCCCACAATCCGAACCAAAAAAATGCCTCGGTGGGAATCAGAGACATGCAAACTTGAAAAATTGCTACAACGATGGATACCATAAAACCAAAAAGAACTAAAAAAGGAAATTACCTATTCTAACAAATCCTAGTTTTACTCCTAAAATTACTCAATCTATTAACCAATTAGAGATCACACGTGATCTCCTTATTTAAGTAAAAAACATAAAGGAATGATGGACTCAAACCATACACCAAACTCTAATTAAATTAGAACCCAAATTTCCAAATTTAAATCCATGTTCTATTAGAAATCTTAATTTTACCCTAATATCAAAATTATGTGTTGCTCCTAATATCAAAATTCTGTGTTGCATCAGCTTTCTGCCCCTTCGAAAAATCCATCTCCTGATGAATTGCTTGATTTTTGATTACAAAGCATAATGGATTGCTCTTGATTTGATCCCATAATTGTTGGCTTTTCCCCTTCAATGTTTCTTTTGTAATTTTTTGTAGAAAGGGGGCTTGCAATTGTTTTACCCCTTCATTTGATGAAGTTCTCTTCCCCATGTTGTGTCCAACTTCCATATTTTAGATTAAGAACTTTAGGGCACGAACCTCTAATATTTTCCCACGATAGCTATTTACCCCTAAAGATGGGGAGTACAATTGTCATTTGGGATACCTTACTCCTAAAGATGGGGAATACAATTGTCATTTGGGATACCTTCTCAGCTATGGTTTTATCCCCACCAAGAAGGTGATGGTGCGAGTCTTGTGGTTAGGGTTCTAGCTATTGCAGAATCCCTACACATGCTGGCGGTGATGGTGCTTATTGCGCATGCGATCACTGCCTTGGTTTTGGCATCAAGTGAGGGAACTGGGGTGGTAGTGGTGGATCCTTAACGTGGTGATAATCATCAAGATGCAACTGGGCATAGTTGTCGTCGTCATCGACGAGCATTGGTAATTTGGTAGAGGCGACATTGTGGAAAGGAGGTGGTGATTGCTGCATGATAACATGGTGGGGATATTGGTGTATTTGACGTGGGGTTCACAATGGAAACAAGGTCGATGGAGGGATAGGGGAAGTGGTGGCGGTGGAGGTAGAGGTGGTGTCGGCGTTAGCGTGGGAGGTTGTAACTGTGATACTGATGCAAGGGGAGGGATTGGTGCCAACGGTGGAGGTGGCGAGGGTGCTAAGTTCTAACCAAAATTTACATAAGTGAAATGCGTGAGATATTACATTTTACATAATGTCTTTCCACTTTGAAAATAAGAGCATTCCTCGCAAGGCAAATTGCTCATCATGCTGCAAAAGTTTTAGTCTGATCAGCTCTATAGCGATGTGCTGAAGCACTAAAGCACCACTGAAGCCAATCATGGCCAGCGATGTCCAACCACCTTATAATAACTTTACACCAAACTTCCACAATGCTACAACAACCAAAGAAGAGGTTGTTGATGTTCTCATCTTCCACTCCATAGATCTGGCATGTAATAGTTAAGTCGGGAATATTGTGTGCCTCGAGAGCCGTGGTCACCAACCTTTTCCTATGGAAGAGCCCACATGAAGATCTTTATCTGAGGAGTGCTCTCACCTTACACAAAATTCTATACTTTGTGATTACTTTTACATCCATGTCTTTGACATGGGAAACTAAAATACCATACGCTTTCTTCACTACAAAAATACCATCGCAACTCCAGTGGTCAGGCCCATTGCTGGGCTCTTCGCATAGAATCCCTCCATCATAAGACCAAAATACCGAACTCACATGTCCAAAAAGATTAGAGTTGGACTACGATGACCATGAGCCCTTTGGCGTGCCTGAAGTTGACTAGGAGTTCACAACAGATGCCTTCTTTTCAACTTCCAATGGCAAGAGCCTTGGAATTTGTCTTTCGGGGATCCCATTTTTGTCAAGTCATCCCACCCAAAGTCGAAAGTTTTTCCATCACCCGTAAGAGGATGAAATTGGGGATAAACTCTTGTCTGGCAATACAAACACCTTTCAAGAAGCATAGGGGAGCTTTCTCTAAGCTGTTATTCCCATGAAGACTACCACCAATGTCATAAATGTTTCGAATAAATCTTTGTATTAGGTCATCATTGGCTCCCCAGATTCTTACACCCTTTTTGTCGAAGGTGCCATATTCATCTCACATAAGTGCAAAACCCTCGGGTCACTTCTGTCTAAAGGCGTAGCCACGAAATCCCAAGCCATCAATGTCATGCCTCCACTCTCTTGGCCAAAAGTGTCCTAATTACACTTTCCACCCATTGACGAATCTTTTGGAGCAATAGAAAAATGGAGAGCTAAAAGATTGATATTGCCAACAAAAAATGCATTGAACAAGGCCAACATCCCACGTCTTGAAAGACATCTGGTTTTCGAGCCTAACAGTTCACGTTCTATCTTCTCTAATAAGGGCATCCAATTTTCCAGCTGGAACTTTCCTCTGAGAAAGGCAACTGTTGCGTTGTGTTCCTAAGAAAGCCCTACATCCATCTGCCTCATCATTGGACAAACTAAATGGATGAAAATAATGTTTTGCACCTTAACATTCAACCCCGAGAAACCTTCAAAAATCTTAATAAACACTGCCAAAACCTTTGCATTTTGGGCCTACGTATGAATTTGTGATTTTCTTGTGGGTAGGGATGAGCATGGGCCGAAACCTGTAGAGCCCAGTCCCAAGCCCATTTAAAAAATTGGGCTTTGGGCCGGGCCGAGGCCCACGTAATTTTTTTGATCGGCCCAAGCCCCAACTTGGCCCATATATTCAATGGCATTTTCAGATTTTCCCACTTCAATGTTGGACTATGACCTATGCTAGTTGTAATCCTATAATAAATCATTTTCACTACATAATTTGAAATTGAGCAAAAAACATTAGAATCTTGCATAGAATATTAGCTAATTAGAACCCTTGAAATACATAGGTAGATAATTGAAATAAAAAATGTTAGAAGCTAACATGATTCATGGAAAATGACTTTGCTTATAGGAGTCAAGGCCCTTGTTGAACACTCTCCGCCATTGTAATTTTACTGTGGACACTATCTGTCATTGCTCTTGCTCACTCTGGTGCAACATTATCCTATCGATCCCATTGCGCTTGTAAGAACATGACTATCGACCTTCTCAGATCCTATCTTCGTCATGCCGAAGCCGAAAGGCTTTGCTTTGAAATTCTAAACTATAAGATACCCGAGAGGAAGAACTAAAACATAAGAAAACAAAAGAAGTCCCAACCTTGAATAGTAGCGCTTTGTGACGTGACAATCCAACTATGAGACACCCGAGATGAAGAACAATTGTGTTCAAAGAGGTCCGCAGTCCATAGTTCTTTAAAGACCACCTTCTCAACATATCATCTGCGTCATCAACTGGGCCCCCGATTCTGTCAACGACAAGATCGACAATTGTCTGAATCATATCACTGACAAAAGGACCATGTTCTGCTATCTTGCATTGTGAAGAAATAGTAACTGCCTAACTTTCAAGCTGCCAAAGTGCCTCATCATCATCACGGTTTACTAAAACCACTTCATAGTCAATGTTAGCTGAAATTAGGCTGAATCAGGATGGCTTCCTTGGATCAAATGGCTTCCCTGTCCTTTTTTACATGGAGTTTTGGGACCTCACAACGAAGAAAGTATCCGATGTTGTTGATGAGTTTGGGAAGGGCAATTTTGGTTTTGATCGTATCAATCGATCGTTTATTTTCGTGCTATCTAAGAATGATGTGACACCAAGGGTTGAGGATTATAGGCCAATCGCACTCTCCAATGCCATATACTTGATTGTGGCCAAGATTTTGGCAAATAGGCTCACGGGGTTATTGAACAAGATTATTTTTATGGCGCAGAGTGCTTTTCTTCCTTATAGCCAGCTTATGGATAACGTTGTGATGGCATCATGGTTTGTGGCAGACTGGCGTAGAAGGAAGGTGAAGGGCATGTTGTGGAAGATTGATTTTTCGAAGGCTTACGACTGTATTGACTGACAGTTTCTTTGGGCATCTCTATATAGGCGGGGCCTTCTGGATGTATGGATATCATGGATGCAGAGGTGTGTGACGACTGCATGATGCGTTGTCTTGACGAATGGACAACCGAAAGGGGGGTTCTTTCAGCCCCAACGAGGTGTTAGGCAGGGCTGCCCGCTCGAGCCGCTGCTTTTTGGTCTGATATCTGATGCTCTGACAGTCATGATTGATCATGCTGTTGTTGGGGGCTTCTGTAGCGGCTATTCCAAATATGGATGAATATCCTCATTCTCCAGTACGCAGATGACACGTATCTATTTGCAGAGGGAGGAGCTGAAAGTTGCATGGGCTTATCAACGGTCTTGGACATGTTTGGTGATGTATCTGGTTTGAAGTTGAACATGAACAAATCTGAATTCGTTTCATTTGGTCTATCAGAGGCCGAGACTGGAATGTGTGTAGTTTGGATGCGGTTGTCATGCAAGGAGTGACCTTTGTGATATCTTGGAGTGCCATTGGTGGCCGGTCATATGTGGGCCCTTGATTGATTGCTGGTAATTGAGAAGTTGGAGCAGAAGCTGGCTGGATGGAAGTCTGTGTGCATGTCCAGGGGTGGCATGTTAGTGTTGCTGTGTTCGGTTTTGTCGGTGATACCGATATTCTTCCTTTCCACAAAATGTGGTGCCGGTCTTGGTGAGGAAGAGGATCGAGTCCATCGTGAGACGTTTCTTCTGATCTTCTGATGGGCACTTGGGTGGACTCCCTCTGGTGGAGTGGGGGGTGGTGGCATGCCTGAAGGACGCTGGGGTCCTGGGTGTCAGAAGTGTGGAGGAAATGAACAAGGAGCTACCTGGGAGATGGGTCACCCGCGTTCGGGGTAACTGTGACAGCATGGTGCGTGACCTCATCAGGAAAATTTACGAGCCTGGATTAACGATCTCAAGTACAAAGGACCTTGGTGGGAAGCCATCGTTTTTCTGGAGAGGTGTATGTATTGTGGTGCAGGAATTTCACCCATTCACGAGACCTGTACTTGGGGACGACACAACTTTTCGTTTTTAGACAGACGACTGGAGTGAAGGAGGTGTCTGGGGCACAAGATTCCCGTGCTTGAAGGCCCTGGCGATGCAACCGGACTGATCGATGGCAGATGTATGCGAGGGACACATTTTTCCCTCACTTTAGATCTGAGCTGTCGGAGCAACGGGTGGAGGAGCTACTTCGTATGATGGGGATCTTGACGAGGTGGCTGGGCCTACTGACGGTCATGATTGTTAATGCTGGCGTGATGGATCATACTCAGTGGATAATGTTTATAGGGTGCTGAGGGGCCATATACCTTTTGACTGAGGGGGATGCTTGGTTGACTGCAAGAAGATCTGGAATTGGAAAGTTCCGACACAGGTAAAAGTATTCTTATGGCTTTTTAGGAGCGGCAGATTATTGACGAAACACATATTTGTACGTATCATCTAGGGGAACGACATGGAATGTCCTAGATGCATGAACGCTGTTTTTTTTGAAAGTCTGCAGGGTAGGGGGAAGCACTCGGTGGTGCCCGCCCCATCAAAATATATTTAAATAAATAAAGGAGACACCTCCAACGGATACAAGGTTACATCACCCAAGACACAAAACAAAAAAGAGCATTACAACATCCAATCATCTACCAGTCTCCTTGCAAAGCACTCGACATTTTCTTTGTAAAATCTTTGGCCCGAGAAAAGCAGGTCATTTCTTCCACGCCAAACCGCCCAAAGAATAGCCATGGGGAAGAGCCGCTCCCTTCTTGTTCTCGCCCTATTCTCATAAACCGAATTCTAAAAAGTCTGAAACTCATCGGTTCGGCACCAACTAATACCCGCCTCCTGCCATATTTGTGATACCATTGGGCATGTAAAAAAAGGTGATCCACAGATTCAATTGCATTGTCACATATTAAGCATTTGTTAGCAAAGACGCCCAGGAGCTTGATGCACCGATCACGTGTCATCAACCTCTTGCGCCTAAGGAGCCACATGAATATCCCAACACGCTTAGGAAGATTAAGGGCCCAAATAGAAGCACAATCCCTGTTCAGCACCTCCGAGGTCGCCGGCGGCGGTCTGGAGATGGCACCATAGGCGCCTTTAACCGAGAAGCTCCCATCCTTCCAGCACCAGTGATCTCTACCCACACTAGGGGCACCCACCTTCCCCACAGTGTCAAGCAACGCCAAGAAATCCTCAAATCTCCGATCCGAGAAGTTAGCGGAGAATGAAGGCCACCAAGACCCCTCCATCCAGCAATCAGCCACCGAACAAAGCTTATCGGCCGCCAAGGCAAATAACCGCGGAAAACGAGAGCAAAGCGCTCCCGCCCTTGACCAATCATCCTCCCAAAAAGCAAAGGAGTCCCCCTTCCAAGGACCGGCCTGAAGAGAGTTATATTTTTTATAAACGTCTTCACCACGCCCCTCCAGAAAGGCGTCATTGCCGAAAGGTTAAGCAGCTGCGAATGGGGCGCGCCCTTCACCCCATAAATGCTTCGGAGTCCGGACCACCAATTAAACAAGATCATCACCCGATCCCTATACCCTACTAGCCCATTTAAGCAAAAGCGCCTCTTTCACCTGCTCAAGAGATCTTACCCCCAACCCCCCCCCCCACAATCCTTTCTCCGCAAGACATCCTCCCAACCCACTAGATGGACCCCTCCGCGCCTACTAGTAGCGTTGCCCCATAAAAAAGCGCGCATCTTCCTCTCCAGCCTCGCGCGGATCCCCTTTGGTAACTTGCTGCATGACAGAAAATAAATTGGAATGGACGACAAAACCGCCTTGATCAATACCAACCTACCCCCCCTCGATAGAATAGAGGCCTTCCACCCTGCCAATCTCAACTCCACCTTCTCCACCACCCTCAACCAATCACGAAGCCTTGCTCTCCCCAGACCCAAAGGTATGTCAAGATAGTCCATTGCGAGCGAGGCGCGCGAAGAAGCCAAACATACCGCCAACCCATCAACAACAATTTCTGCCTGCCCGGAAAGGGACAAAACTATACTTACTGTCATATTTTCTTAATCCAGATAGCTCCGAAAATATTTCCAACGTCGTAGCCATGGCGATGGCCTCCTCGACGCCACCCTCAATAAGGAACAGAGTGTCGTCCGCGTATTGGATGATCGACACCCGCACCTCACCCCTCGAATAACCTCTAGAAGGATCATGGCTGACCACACCCGCCGCCATGTCAGCCAGAACATCAACAGCAATGATGAATAGCATTGGTGCGAGGGGGCACCCTTGCCGCACCCCCTTACGGGGTTGAATCCAACTCCCCTCCGGCCTACCGTTGATCAGAACCGAAAAAGACGCCGTGGTGATACAACGTCTCATCCAAGATATCCACAGATCTGGGAAGCGTAATCTCCTCAAAACTGACCACAGAAATCTCCAATCTAGGCTATCATAAGCCTTGGCAAAATCCACCTTCCACAGGATACCACTCGTGCCCCTCCTCCGCCAATCAGCAATGATCTCGGAAGCAATCATTGTGCAATCAGAGATCTGCCGGCCCGGAACAAACGCGGATTGCACTAGTGAAATCAAGCTTCCGAGGACGCCAACCAACCTCGTTGCCAAAACCTTGGCCGTGATCAGATAGAGGGCGTTTGAGACAACAATGGGACGATAGTCCTCGATGGAGGCCGGCGCCGCACACTTGGGGAGCATAACAATGAGCACCCGATTGATACGGTCAAAGCCCCTATTCTCTTTGCAGAACTCCAGCACCACATCGGGCACCTCCTGACCAATAAGGTCCCAAAAATCTCTGTAGAAGGAGATCGAGAAGCCATCGGGGCCAAGCGCAACGTCAACGTTTAGGTCCCAAACGGCATCCTTTACCTCCTCCAAGGTGACGTCACGAATAAGAGTTTCGCAAGCAGGCGCCTCCACCGCCCTAGAATTTCGACCCAACCATCTCCACCGCCGCGAGATCATAGCAGCGGAAGCGACCCTGAAGTGATTTGCAATAGCCGAGCCCATGTTTTTATTCCCTTCCAGCCTAACCCCATCAACAATGATAGAATGCAATGCATTGGACCTGCGCCTTCCACTAGCAATACGGTGGAAATACAAAGTATTCGCGTCCCCCTCCTTCAGCCAGGTGCTCCTCGACCGCTGCCTCCACTTGGTGACACGCTTCTTGTCCTCCAAGGTAACCGTCTTCTGAGCTCTCATCCGCGAATCCAATTCAGAAGGCAAGAGAGGTCTCTCGTCCTCAATCGCGTCCAACACCCTAATCACCTCCTCAGCATCCTTTCTAGCCACGCACCTAGCAACCCTCGTATCCCTCTTGAACGACGCAAGCCTGCCCCTCAAAGAGTCGAGCTTTTGAACAAACTTGTATGCAGCGAACCCCGAAGGCTTCGACTCAGCCCAGTGCGAAGCCACAACTTCCTTGAAGCCGTCCTCCAGCAGCCAGCATTTCTCGTATCTAAAAAGCCCCCTATGATCAGGGGCAACCCCAGAGCACCACAAAAGCGGGGTATGGTCGGAACATGATCTTGGTTTGGCCCCCACCGAAGCCAAAGGAAAAGCCTCCAGCAGTTCATTTGAGACGAAGAAACGATCAAGACGTGATCGCGTTTTAGAATTCCTCCCAAGTAAAGGCCACGTCCTCGGCGTCCATCACCTCAAGGCCGAGCGAATCAATGGTGCCAGCGAAGTCCGCAGAGCCCGAGTCTTGGCCCCCTCTCCCCCCGGGCCTGTCTGTAGAAAACATCGTTACGTTGAAGTCGCCACCCACGGCCCCCCCCCCCCCGACCGCCCTCCCAGCCTCCAATAGTTCTTCCCACAACTCCCCCCTCCGCCCATTATCACATGGCCCATACACACACGACACCGCCAGCTGCTCAACTGAGGACATACCTTTTAGGATCACCGTCAGCACGTGGCGACCTCGAATCTCCGAGGAACACGACCACACCGCCGAGCACCACGCCACCATCAGCCCCCCCGAAGTCCCCGAAGCATCAATAGTTCTGAACTGGTCAATACCACCAGTCCCACAAGCCTTCCAAACCCCTTCTGTCAAGGACTGCAATTTCGTTTCCTGCAGCATGATGATATCACATCCCCATTCAGTTACTCTAGATCCCATAATTTTCCGATTATCCGGATCCCCAAGACCACGTATATTTACATGAAACCCCATGCATGAACATTGTTGAGGATGCTGATCATCTTTTCTTTACATGTGGCGTTTTGGTAGAGATATGGAACCGTTTTAGTAATGGAGGCATGAATTCTAATGATGCTTCAAATTTTCGGTCCTCCATTGGGGCAAACTGGAGTGGCACGGATAAGGAAAGATCAAAGATCTTGGCAGTAATATAGGCGCTTTGGAGGGCGAGAAATGACTTACCCTTTAGGAAAGATCGGTTCTACGCTGATAATGGGCCGGCACATGCAAATGCAATGAGCAAGAGTTGGAAATTGCTTTCTTAGTTTGTATATACTTACAATAGACTTGTAATAATTTCCGGTGATAAATGATGAAGTTTTTGGGCACATGCCTATACGGTGCAAACCCTTTTTTCTTTCAAAATAAAGGTGCTGTTTTAAGGTCAACAAGCAAGGGCATTGTCCCTTGCAGATTACAGTCAGCAATTATCCCGTATATATCATAGAAACCATCTATCACCTTTTCATTGTATTTTAATACATTGTAATTCTGCAAAATGCATTTGACAACAACTAAATAATCTTTGCAATAAACAAGAGATACTATAATATTCAGATGACAGTAAAAGCAGTGGTGAAAAAAGGAGGGAGAAACATGAAAGAAAGTCTTGCATAGTTCTTTGCTTATCACTGACATGCATTCTGGACCAAGTGAAAACATGATATAAGCTTCTAAACTGCGTTACAACATCACAAAGTTCACCGAGGCAATCTGGGGGAGAAACCCAAAATTGGACAAATAAAATACCCATCTGTGCATTCTGGCATCAATTGTGCCATTTCAGTTCAGGCGCAATACTCAAAATTGGACAAATAAACAACTCACCTGTGAGTTTGGGCTTGAAGTAGCGAGAGACAAGGCAGGGCTGATCCTGGTGGATGTAACAAGGGAAGAGGTGCCCTCCACTAGCCAGGTGATAGCAATGCACGACTGGGCACGCCGTTCGTGGACTGGAGAGTTAGCGTGTCGGAGGAGGGCACATAAGGGGGAAGGAAGGCGCCTGTCGGGGTCGAGGGTTTTGGTCCAGGACTTAGGGATAGTGTTGTGCGGATCAGGAAAAACGTAACTTGAGTTTTGGTCCAGGACTTGTGCACAGGCCTATTCGGGCCGGGTTCCGAGACATAACGCAAGCATTAGACACGGGCCGGGCTTGCGGGCTCTGCGTATCTGGCCAAGCAAGCCCGACCCGGGACCAAGAAATAACCAGGATTAATTTGGGAGCCCAAGCCCTACCCATGTAGTTTTTGGGCTTGGGCAAGGTCGGGCTACACGGGCTGGGCCTCGAGCTGGGTCGGGCTGGTCCAACCTAATGCGCATCCCGACGTGTGGGTATGATGTTTTACTGGATTGTTAGAAACACAAAGTACTCAAACAAACAAACAAACAAATACGTTGCGTAGTACTTATCAATCACACAATAACAAATAAACAAACAAACCAAGCATGACACGATGATTTAATGTGGAAACCCAAACATGTAAAAATCACGACGAGAATCTCCGGGACCGGGGCTTTTAACTTCATCGATTCACGATCTTTTCATTAAACTTAGATTGCTTACACGGGCAACCGAACCATATTACCACAAGTTGTTTCACGTGGACAAATCTAACCATACATTTGATTAGATTATGAGGTCAATGCTAGCTGTAAGTACAAAAGTACTAACTCCTATTAACCCCAAAAGTAAAGTAGAGTAGACAATGTAATGTAGGGTATATAAAGAACAATATTACAATGACTTCAAAAAAAAGAATAATATTACAAAGCTAGGAGCATGCTCGTAAAAAGAAATATTAGGTCTCCAAGAGCTTGAGTGAGGTATGAAATGAAAAGTAGCTTTAGATCATTTCTTACATGTGTTTTAAATGAAGAGTTGAAGTATATGTGATACTTTTGAAATGTGAGACTGGTGGGCTACCGTAGCTAGTGACCACCCATAAAAACTCCTTTTATTACTCATGATTTAAGTACATGTGTTTAGCCCAGAGATTACAAATGTACTGTGCACGCACAATAATATTCTTTACATAATATTTTGCTCCCTTGAAAGTTATCGCATTTCAGGATAGCCATATAGCCCAACAAAGCATAAGTATTTTAGTGCAATTCGTCTTCGTGTTGTATATTGGAACCCCAAAAGTTTTCTAAAAAAAATTTCGAAACAAGAGACATCTAGCCACGAGACTTCTCTCCACCACACACCTCTTTTGCCCCGCCGCATTTGAAGAAAAAGATGATTTATGTCCGCCGCTTCCAATCCTTAAATTGAGCAGATCAAGTCCACATTCATGATTATGTGTGCACGACTCCATTTCGTCATAAACCTTTTACAGCGTAGAAACCATGATTTTTTTATTTTTAGTGGCACCCTTGTTTTCCAGATCAGGTTGCAGTCTCGAATCACTTTGCATTCCAACATAATCAAACCTGTTATCGAATGGTGGTAGGTTCCCTTGATTAAGAAAGTACCGTACCACCCCTAGTAGTCCTTCCATTCCCATGACGCTCAACTACCTGTAGCTGCACGAGGAGGTCCTCAAGCTCTGCTATGTGTGCCTCGGGCAAAGGGGATCGAAAACTAGGGAACCACACCTACTACTTCCTATAGAAGTTGACCATGAGTTTGTCATAGACGCTTGCTTGTCTGACGTCAAAGTGAACAACCTGGGGAACTCATCCCAAAGTATCCCCACCTCGGACTTTCTGTTGCATTAGAATCTGAACCACAATCCATTTCCTAATTTTGTATGAAGAAAAAGCCTGCAACTCTCTCCTCAGAATGCAAATATTCTTCCAGAAATCAAGACCCTTTGCTAGATGCCTCCACTCCCCCATCGCTTCACGTTCACTATAAATGGTTCTCAGAAGCGAGCATGCCAAATTCTCTCATGGACCCCAAATTCGCATCATCCACTTCGATAACATGGCCTTATTCATTTTCTATGACATCAAAACACTTAACCCACCTAGCCTGCATGGCCTGGCGACATCCCAAGCAACCAATGCTATTCCCCTCATATTGTGACTCGAAGATGCCCTGAAGAAGCTTCTCATAACCCTTCGAGTCGGTATCCAATTTTTTGAGGGAGGTTGAAAATCGACAAGTAGAACAATGGTATCACTGACAGAATGGTCTTTAGAAGCATGAGTCTTTCCCTTGATAACATTCTTGTATTCCACCTTGCTAATTTGTTCACAACTTCTCAATCAGGGGAAACCAATGCTCGATCTTCAACTTTCTAAGGACCATCAAAATGCCCAAATATTTCCCGGTAATGCCCTCTGTGGAGTGCTTAGAATGCAAGCACATTGGTGTGCCATTCTATGCTAATCAACATGAAATCGGATTTTTCCTTGTTAAGATTTAGGCCAATGGTCTGGTGATAGTGTAGTGTGCCTACCACCCAAAAGACCATGGTTCAAATCCCTCCTTGTGAGGGTTGCATTAGGTAGCCAACAACCAGCGTGAAAATAGTTGGATATTTCAACATAGATTTGAGCAAGAATCCATATAGCCGTCCGTACGTAAAAATGAGAGAAGGCTTTGCCATTTTTTAAGCTTTAGGCTAGAGAAGTCGCCAAACAAGTCAACAATGCAGCCACTGCTGTAGCCTCCCTAATTCCCCTTCAACAAAGAGGAGGGTGTCATCTGCATATTGGAATAAGGAAATCGAAATATCCCCTCCGGTGAAGCCCTGGAAGAAACCATTTTTGGACCGTTTCTCGGGAAATGATACTCAACACTTCTACCACAATCACGAATAAAGTGGAGCTAGATGGTACCTTTGCCTTACGCCGTACTTATAGGCTGAAAACCACCATGCGATTTTCCATTCACGACTACTGAGAATGAAGATGTGGTGATGCATCTTTTCATCTAGGTTATCCATTGCTTTGGGAATCCTCTTTACCTTCCACAAAAAATGCTAATCAATGCTGCCATATGCCTTCCTGAAGTCCACCTTCCATAGGAAACTAGATATCTTCCTTCTCCTCCAACCTGTCAAAATCTCCGTAGCCATAACTATGGAATCTACCAATACATCTCCCATGTACAAAAGCCATTTGAAGTGGGATGATAATCTGCGGCAAGATCTTCTTTAATCTATTCGTCAGCAACTTCACCACAATCAAGCATGCCCCATTAGAAAGAGTTGTGTCTAAACTCCTCTACGATTACCACCGAATATTCCTTGGGAAGCAAGACTAACAAATCCCTTGGGTATCCTATGATTTTTGGTCATTCATGGTTAGGTCTCATAGTTCCTTTTAGATTCCAATCCATCTACTTTTCTTTGAACTACAAGGATAACCATCTACTTATAATTTTCCTTTTCATTTTGAGTCTTAAAAGTCGTCTTTATTTTTAGTCACCAATTTATGTTTCCAAACTATTAGCTTTATGCATGAAACTAATACGATCTTATTTAAGAAATTTATTCTTCTATAAAACTTCTAGATAATTTAACAAAAGTGATTTCTCTTAATTGATTGTTCACCCTTTAAGAGAACCTACCTTTTTTCCATATATAATAATTTGTTTAAAAAGATCTTGAGAATACTTAAAGTTCATATTAAGAGATTTTACTTACCTTATCATCAGAGTCAGAAGAATCAGATTCGACTAATCTATCTAATCTTATGCATGCTCGTTTTTCTTTTTCTTCTTCACTGCTAATTGAATCGTCCCAAGTTGCTTCATTGCTTTCTTCTTGGACTTCTTCTCAAAATTGAAATTCTTCTCTAGTCATGGACAATCCTTCTTTATATGCCTACTTTGTTGCATCGAAAATATTTCACTTCTCTTTTTCCCTTCTTTGCTTTTTGAAAAACAATTTGAACTTTTTAGTGACAAGGGCAATTTCCTCATCTCTAACTTGATGGGAATCTTTCCTTAAACTGTTACTTGTAATGAAGGCTAGATTTTTCTTTGGACCTTATTCTCCTTTCTTTCTATTTTCCAACTTTGTTTCCTATGCTAGAAGTTTACCTATGAGATCCTCCAATGATATAGTGTCGTACTTATGAGATCCTCCAATGATACAGTGTTGAAGTTGGTTCACTCATTTATCACCATCACTTTGTATCCCCATTTTGACGAGAATGAAACGATGATTTTGCTTGCGAGTTCTCTGAGTAGGAAAACTCTTCCCAAGCTCCTCAGTTGGTTTATGATTGTAATGAATCTGACATTCATGTCTTTGATGCTTACCCCTTTTTTATATCTTAAAAATTTCATAATCACATGTTCACATTCTAAAACTTGATTCTTGAGTCTGACAACTAAAGAGATGATTAAGTTGGGATGTGATTTGGAACTAGAGTTGAGTATTGGATCTCTAACTGAGCCTCCTATGATTATTAACAATTTACTGCAATCAACACATACACAAGAGAGTTTGTGACCTTGAGAGTTTGAGTTCCTTTTGAGTATGTATGTATTGATTGTAGTAAATTGTGTACAGTCGGCGTTTCGCCCAAAATCTTTATTTTTTTTGAAGCCAAAAAAGGGGGATACACGCGGTGGTGTCCGGCCCATTCATTAATAGTTAGTAAAACAGTAAATACAACCTCATCTTATTACAGAAGCCATGATTCAAGAGTAAACTTGGACTGAACAAACACATTTTCACTGGAGAACCTTTAACCCCAGGAAAGAGAAGCGTTTCGAGCAAGCCAGTTAGACCAGACGACAACTAGGGGTCTAAGTAGAATATTTCTCTGACGCTGCTGTCCTGCCAGTAAGGACTCCCAAAAAGATTCGAGGCTCCGAACACAAACCCAGTCCAGTTCAGTTTCACCCCAACAAGCCGACGAAATTGGGCACAGGAAGAAGAGATGATCAATGGATTCAATCCCATTCCCGCAAAGAACATGTCTGTCCGAAGTCACCCCAAAGAATCTGGCACACCGGTCTTTCGTCATCAATCTCTTCCTCCTAAGCAACCAAAGGAAAAAACCAATCTTCTCCGGGAGCCCTAGCGTCCAGATGAATCCAAAGTCTCTAATGATGACTTCATTCCTTGAAGGAGGGGGTCTACATATCGCCTCGTAGGCCTTTCTAACAGAAAAGGAGCTCCCTCTCCACACCCAGTGGTCACATCCATCAATTGGTCCTCCAACGTTCCTCAATAATGAGTCCAACAACAACAAGAACTCCTCCAGACATCGATCCGAGAAGTTCACAGAGAACCGAGGCAACCAATTACCATCACTCCAACAAGCAGCAACGCGAGCCTCACGATCTTCTGCCAACGCAAAGAGGCGTGGAAAACGAACGGAAAACGGACCATCACCTGACCAATCATCCGACCAGAAAGCAAAAGATTCCCCATTGCCCAGGATGGGGCGGAAGAGCTCTAGGAAGCGTGGTATAACCTTCACCACCCCACGCCAGAAAGCGGAATTGCACACACTCGATGAAATAATAGGCAAAGAGGTGCTGGAAACCTCATAGATACACCTTAGCAGATCACAACAGATATTATCCTCCCTCCCCTAAATTCTGCTCACCCATTTCAACAGCAAAGCCTCATTCATCACATCCAACCGCTTGATTCCAAGACCATCATCCGCCTTCGCAAAAGTGACCGACTCCCAATCCACCAGGTGCATCCTGTTACCCTGCTGCCCAGATTTGCCCCATAAAAATCTTCGCATAAGCCTCTCAAGACGCATCTTAATCCCAAAAGGCAAAAGGCAGGAAGACACGAAGAAAACCAGAATAGAGGAAAGTACCACCTTTACCAGGACCATACACCCACCTTTGATAGGACATACGCCTTCCACCCAGATAGCTTCCTTTCGATCTTTTCCACCACCGGCAACCAGTCCACCATCTTGATTCTACCGGACGACAGAGGAAGGCCCAAATACCGAATAGGAAGAGAGCCATACTCAATATTGAGCTCAGCGCTACATAACCGAGCCTCCTCTTCCGAGAGCCCAAAAGGGACGACCGTCGACTTACCAAGATTCAAAGACCTGCCTGACATCTCCCCAAAAATCTCTAAAGTGGCTGCCATGCCATTTGCCTCCTCCTTTCCCCCCTCGATGAAGAAAATTGTGTCGTCCGCATATTGTAGAAGAGGTATAGCCAATCCCCAACAAAAGAGCCCTTCGTGATCCCAGAGACCTGAACACGATCAACCATACATGCGATACATTTGAAGTGATGACAAAAAGCAAAGGCGTAAGCGGGCAGCCCTGCCTGATCCCCCTCTGCGGCTGAAAGAAACCACCCTCCGGCCGACCGTTCACAAGGACCGACATCGGCGTAATGGTGATGCAACGCTTCATCCAAGACACCCAAAGATCGGGGAAACCCCTTCTTTGCAAGGCAGACCAAAGAAACCTTCAATCCTACGTGTCATAAGCCTTGGCGAAGTCCACCTTCCAAAGCAGCGCCTTCATCTTGCTTCTCTTCCATTCTGCAACGATCTCAGAGGTCATGACCAAGCTATCCGAAATTTACCTTCTCGGGATGAACGTCGACTGAAAAGGAGAGATGATGTGTTCCAAGACCCTGCTCAGCCTAATAGCAAAATACCTTCGCCACAATGAGGTAAATGGCATTGGAAAGCGCCATCGTCCTGAAATCCTCGATCCGCACCGCCGCATCACGTTTCAGGAGGAGGAACAAAATGACCCTGTTCAGCTTTTCAAATCCAGCATTGCATTGACAACATTCCTCGACCACTTGCAATACTTTTCCGCCCACAAAATCCCATAATTCCCTAAAGAAACAGACAGAAAAACCATCCAACCCAGACGCCCCATCCGCATTGAGGCTCCAAATAGCAGCCTTCAGCTCCTCCATAGTTACCTTCTGTATAAGGCTACTGGCATGAGTATTCGACAGCTGAGAGGCCCCAGAGCCGGTCTACCTCCAATACCTAGCCGCCGATCTCCTCGAAAAATCCCAAAAATGGTCCATTATCGCTCTACCCATTTCTTTATCACCCTCGACTCTGGCATCATCAATGATCAGAGAGTGGATCGTATTACCACAACGTCTTCCACTAGCCACTCTATGAAAGACAACAGAATTCGCGTCCCCCTCCTTGAGCCAAACTTGTCTGGACCTCTACCTCCATTATGCCACCCGTTTCTTGTCTTCTTCAACGATCTTCTTCTGCGCCTCTGCCCTCTGTAACAGCTCCTCCCCGGTCAGAGGCCGGGCATCCTCCACATCGTCGAACTCGGCAACCACTCCTTCTGCCTCAATTCTTCCTGCACGTCTAGCCTCTCTAGTCTCCTTCTTGAAAGCACACAACCTCAAGTGCAACGAAGGTAGCTTCTGCACCATTCTGTTAGCCACAAAGCCAAACGTAATCACATAAGACCAATGGGAGGTAACCAAATTCCGAAAAGAGTCCTCCAACAACTAGGCCCTCTCAAACATGAAAAAACCCCTAGGCGTAGAAACCTCACCAGAATCCCAAATAATTGACGTGTGGTCCAATCTCGTCCTCGCCCTGGCAGAAGAAAAGGATAGAGGAAACGAACTCCTCAGATCCAAGGAAGTGGTCGAGACGGGACCGGGACCCAGAGCTCCTCCAAGTGTATTTTGTGCCAGATGCATCCATCACCTCCAGCCCCAAATCATCAACAAGCTCCATGAAGTCCAACGAGCCCGGATCCTGCCCCCCACGCAGCCCAGGACGATCAGAAGACAACAAGGTAACGTTGAAATCTCCGCCCAACAGCCAAGCAGTACCCGAGAAAGTCGATCTAGCAGACCTCACATCCGACCAGAGTTCCTGGCGAGAAACATGATGGCAAGGACCGTAGACACAAGAGAAAGCAAATAACATTCCCGTTCGAATGCACTCCAATAATATCGAAATGACGTGAGTGCCCTTCAACTCTTCTCTGAAGGAGAAAACCGAATCCCTCCACGCGATAAGCATGCCACCAACGCTACCAGAAGCATCTAGTGCACGGAACCCATAAAGGGAGCCTGCACCAAACGAGTTCCAAACAATGATCGTACAAGAATTCAGCTTTGTTTCCTGCAGGAAAACGACGTCACAACCCCATTCCAAGAATCTTGATCCAACTGTCCTTCTCTTCTCCAGATCACCCAGACCCCTAACATTCCAAGAAAGGATCTTCGTATAAAACATGATGAGGAGCCCTGTAAGAAAACCGCTCCCGCCAAGAAAGCAACATTAGATTTGCGCTCGAAAAGGGGAGGAGCCTCAGAACGTTGGATCATGGCCCTTTGTCTCCTCTTGTATCTTTTTCCGGATTTCTTATCAGCAGCTAAGATCGCATCAGCATTCGAGGCCAAAGGGCAATCCAGACCATCAGCAACAGCAGAGCCCGAATCCAAAAGAAGCACCGATTCTTCAGTAGGAAGTTCCTTGAACATCAAAGGAGGCTCCAACAAACTTGAAATGGAAGCCTTATCCGATAGGTCAGAAGCAAACGAAATGATCGGAGTAGACGTCCCGTCGGCAGGTAACCTGCCCGCGCACTAGGCCTCACACCAGAACGATGCAACAAAAGATGAGATAAAAGCAGAGCGAGTCGAATAGATTGACCAGAAACGGTCCTGAACCATAACCGAACAGCCCGCAAAGTCCAGAATGGGGTGACCCGAGAAAGAAACCCGGCTACGATTCGAATCCCTTTGACCGGATCTGAGAATCAAAGACTTCAAAGTGAAGCAAATCCGAGGTTGATTCACCTCCATTGAAAGGGAATTAGCGGATCGCGAAGTCAAAACAGTCTGATTCGCCGCCATTGAATAGGAATTTGCAGATGGGGAAGTCGAAACGGCCACGTCCTCTTCGGACGCCTTGAATAACATGCTTTCCAAGACGGCGTTGCAGTGATGTGTCATCGCAGTGAGCACAGGAAAAGTGTCACGGGCCTTCGCAACAATGCTGTTCAGGCATCCTGGAGGAGGCGACGGCTTCAGAAACATCACCCTCAGCGGAAAAGAAAATCGGCCCACTAGTTCCAGCACAATGGCAGCTTCATCCGCCACTACACTGTAGCAATCCATCAACAGAGTTGCGGCCAATGGATCTTTGCGCGAGATCTTTATGTTTCGGTGTTTCACCCAACACCTACCCTTGACATTGACGATCTTATGTATAGTCGGTGTTTCACCCAAGATCTTACAATGTAGATGAATCACATATTCATCAAACCCCTATACGTAAACTTTGCTAGTCGATTGGAGAAAAAATGATAGTTGGCTGAATAACAGAGTCGAGAATCATGTTATTAAAAAGTGGCATTAGTCTACTGGAATGAACAATTAGTTGACCGAGAGTCCGTTAATTGACTAGTTTGGGAATTATTCAACTTAAAAGTTGTTGAACCTATTTTCTAAAAGTTATGCATGGTGCAATATGTTTGAGGTTCATAATACTATAAAGGAAAAATGAGTACAAGACTCAGAAAAGTCTTTATCTTACTTGAGTTTCAACACTTTGCTTGTGTTTGATTTTACTTCTTCTTCATTAAGCTTTAACTTGACATGATTGAGCTTCTTCTTAGTTCTTAAGCTTCCTTACTTTTTACTTAGCTACAAGTTAAATGGATAAGTTTTTTTGTCATCAAAAAATGCAGGAACTAACACCACCATCCGTGAAGAAGAATGTGTCATCTATGTATTGGAGGATGTGAATGGAGCAGTTCCTCAATGTGATACCTCTGAATAACCTATCATGTATTGCCAAGCTGGACAATGTTCAACGATTCCACCACGATCACGAAAAGCAAAGACGCTAGAGAACACCCTTGTTTAACTCTCCCGATGTGGTTGAAAGGAACTACCATGAGGTTGTCCATTTATCAACATTGAGAAGGAAGAGGTAGTGACACATTTTTCATCCAGACAATCCATAGGCTCGGAAAACCTCTTTTATGAAGCGAGCTCCATAAAAATTCCAGATAACATTATTGTATGCTTTTGAGAAGTCCACTTTCCAGAGTAGTCCTGATACCCTCACATTTTCCAGTTCGTCACAATCTTAAACACCATTACCAACGGGCTGATGGTTGAATCCAGAACACATCTAAGCAGCCTTGTCAAAAGCACCCTAGGCGCTCAGGCGAGGTGAGGCATTAACGCCTCGTCCCACCTTAGGCAAGGTGATATGGCTTGCACGTTCACTATATGAGCGCCTGGCCTGGAAGTGCAAAATGTCTGGGTGAGGGGCCGATAAAGACCAATGTTTAATTCGATCTTCAGATAATCCGATTAAAATTAGGAACATCCCCCAACCCTCACTTCGATACTCCTCCCACTGCACCTCTTTTTTTCTTCTCCTTTGCCATCGCCATTGCTGCCACTATGGTCTCCGCATTGTAAGCTCTATTCCGGTTGCTTCTCCTCTGCCACCACGATCTCTGCAGCGCTATCATCGCCCCCTCTTATTGCTTCTCCGCCACCAAATTCTCCACAGTGGCAGAACCAGCGTCAGCCACTTCAGGTTCTTTTACCGGTTAAAGTTAGAAAATTATATGTAATAGAATAGTATATGGTTAAAATTAGAATAACATACGTAACAATACAGTTAGAATTAAATGGTTGAATTTTAGGTTTCCTAAGGTTAAAGTTACCAGAATTGGCCGTGTTACTTCTTGTGTAATATATGTAATAATATAGAACATAGTTATTTTTATAAAATATCATACATGTAGTAATAATAGTACATAGTTATTTATACATACATGAAACTATATTTATATAATATATGTAACATGGTAACATTATAGCTATTTATATAATATAAGGAACCCACATTTATATAATATATGTAATAGTTATTTTATTAGACAAATTGTTATATACATAATATATGTAACAGTAAAGTTATTCATATGTAACAATATTGTTATTTTTCTTGAAAGTAAAAGGTTAACCTGCAGAAGACGCCCACCAAAACAGTGTTATTTATATTTATATGGTAGATATTTTATTTTTAGTGAACACACACATACACATTATATCTTCAGTGCCTCGCTTATCGCAGGCGAGCGGCTGCTGCCTCAAGCGTTTTAAACCCCTTAGCACCTCAGAGCTCCTCATTCCTTTGAAAACATTGCCTCTAAACCTGTTTGTCAACAACTTGACCACACTCGGTTTAGATAAACTACATTGAAAACCACAATAGGTTCGAAATCTTCGATTATAGTAACCGTGTCAGTTTGGGCTAAAGAAAGATAAGGGCCTTATTCATAAGCTCAAAACTGGAGCTACCCTCCCAAAATTTTAGGATTAAGTTTCTCTCCGTCTACAAAAAGAGGAAACCCTCCTCAAATAAGAGATACAGAATTCTATTTCTTCCTACGTCATACATCATTTTTAATAAGGGGAGGGGTGTTTCTTCTCAAGCTTTCTCTTCGTCTAACCAGAGGGCCAATCAACTCCTATTTCTAATTGCCACTATTTAAACATGAGCAAATTGCATGTGTATGCACACGTATGTTTTTCTTGCTGCTAGTTCACATTGTTTTGGATGTAACTGCATGATTTATATTTTTTGATTTACTGGTTTAGGAGGAGGTTGGATGAGATATGTCTTGAAAGATACCAGCAGTACAGCCGAACTTACATCCAGTCATGGATCCTACAAGGTTAGTTTTTTTCTGAAAGGTCCTCCAAGGTTGGTTGGCTTCTGAATTAAACTAAAGTGGCCTTGGTTTAGTCTTTAACTAGATTCTTAGATACACACTTTGTTGTGGAATTGATCTTATAAACGAATTAACAAAAGAAAAACTGAATTAACTTTACGAGCTTTTAATATTCCCTATAATATTCTTTCAAAAAAGGATTTACTATAATATGCGAAACACTCCAATCTATATTTATTTGGATTCTTCAGTCAAACTAAATTTTACGAAAAAATTTCTCTTCGAACACATTTAGATTATGTAGTAATGGCACATTGGAATGTACAACCATGCTATAATTTAAATCCAGATTATCTTATTTGTTTATTTATTATTTTGATTGTCATCAAGCTTAGCATTCCCAGACATAATTAGGAATTTTTAATTTTTTGGAGACTTACATGAATATTTTCTTACCCATTTATCTACTTATCATTATATTTTTTTGTAAGAAAGCAAAAATTCGTATTTGTAGAGATATTCTTATATTCTTGTACTGTTTCTCTATTTTTCTTTTTCCTATGTCTATCTTATGTAATTTACCCATAGGTCTCTCCTCTATATAAGAGAGCCTAGGGTCCAGGGAATAAACAACTTATGTTCTTTTTCCCAACATCAGAGCGGCGGTCCTAGGTCAGAGTTCTCGTACCCTAATCCTAACTCTAACCACATCTGCCGCCCTCTCCTCCTTCGGTCGCCGCTATCGGCCCATCTCTCCGTTGCTGCTCAACGTTCCTCCCATCTCCCTCGGGTGCCGCCGCCGGCCCATTGCTCCACCACCGCGGCTACTTGACGCTGCTGCCACCCTCTCTCTCAATCGCGGGCGGCTGCCGCTGGCCTCACTCTCTTTTCTAGCCGCCGCTATCAGCTACTCATCGCCGGCTTATCTCCGCCACGACTAGTCGTCACTGGCTACCTGTCACCGGCTCCTAGCCCTTCGTCCTTGCATCAACATCCGTTGATGATGATGGATTTGTGTGCATAAGTCTACATATGCATTCAAATCCTCATATGTTTGTGTAGACACTTGTCTTTTGGTCTACAAACCCTAGAGTTCCTCATCCCGCAATATGTCAGAAAGCAAAGTCGATGTTCCCGCCACATGCGCTTTCAGAGGTCCAGTGCCAATTATCAAAATGGACGGGACAAACTTTGAGCTTTGAGCTATGCGGTTCATGAGCCTTATGAAGTCTACGTGTAAGAAACATATTCTTATCGAGGAAGAGCCGTTTGAGAAAACTGGGGTTAACGCCTCGTGGGAGGCAGATGATGTGCATGCTAAGTTTTGGCTTTCTGGTACATTGATAATAGAGATCGCCAATGATGTGTTACATCAACCCACCCCCAAAGCGATGTGGGATATGCTCGCAACCACTTATTCTCAAGCTAGGAATGGGATGAAGATTTTGCAACTTCAGCACGATATCTTTATCATAAAGCAGAATGAACAACCTCTTCATTTTTTATATACATCCCTAAGTGGGATGTTTGAAAAGATCCATAATTTCATGCCCCTCACGGCCACTGTTGTAAAACTCGGCCGGCTAGGCCGATTTGTCGATCTGACTAGTCGAGTCGGGGGGGGGGGGTAGTCGACTCGACTAGGCCTAGTCGGCCATTAGTCGGTCAACCCGACTAATCATGCCAACTAGTCCGCCTAGTCGACCGACTTCTACATAGAGATTTTTTTATTTTTTTTTTATTTTTTCGATTTTTAAAAGCAAACTTATTCTAATATGCTTAATGATATATTTAAAGACAATTACTTTTTTTTATTTCATTATGATAGTATATAAAATGTACAAATTAATGTATATATATAAGAATATGCGTATAGAAATCGATTTATATATTTAAAATAATTAAAAAATTCAAAACCGACTAATGACCGACTAAATCCAATTAGTCGCCCGACTGCGATTAATCTTTAGTCAATGACCCCACCGACCGAGTACGGACTACCGCTTTCTGCAACCTTGCTCACGGCTACTCCTGAGCAGTAAAAGAAATATTGGAATGCCACCATGGTTGGTGTATTCCTTGCAGCTCTTGATCCTGAGTATGAGGATGCCCGTTCCCAGATTTTAGCGGACGCAACTATTCCTCCCATAGAGGAAGCTTTTGCCGATTCAACAAGATCACTGTCCCATCGACTGTCTCTAATCAGACTTCTTCGGCGATGGCAGCCTCCCGAGGTAGAGCAGGCTCTTCTCAATTTCGTGGACGTGGACCTTGTAGTAGAGGTCGCATTCGTCTGCCTTGCACTTAGTGTCATCGTCCTGGACATATAAGGGATACATGCTACTCCAAGCATGGCTTTCCTGCATCTGCCCGAGTAGCTGAGCGGGTTGAGTCTCCGGTTGCTCCCTTTTCAGATCAGAGGTTTGATTTGTAGCACAACTGCGGGACATTATGCCTCTTGCCAGTTCTACTGCTTCTTCGTCCACCTCGGGAGGTCACTCAGATGTGGCTGCTACAACATCTTCTAGTACCTCATGTAGTACGTATGCCCTTACTAGCTGTAGTGGATCTGATGTTGCAGAGTAGATTATGGACTCCGGGGCTATACATCACTTGTGTGGCGATAGAGATCAACTTACACCGTATAGACAGGTTCCTCCAGGGAGAACAATGGTTATAACAGAGGGGACTCATTCCCCGATTACAGGACAAGGGGAGGTCAGCTTGACCCCTTCTACGTGCCTGCAGAATGTGTTGCATGCACCTGTTTTTTCTATGAATTTATCATCTATTAGTCAGATTACGAAGGTTCTACATTGTCGAGCTATTTTTTTTTGAGACTCAAAAAAGGGGGAGACACTCAACGGTGTTCGCCCCAATATATTAAAAAGTTAAAGAAAAGAAGAAGAAAGAGAAGGAAAAAACGTACAAGACAAAAGACGACAATACTAGCGAATATACAAAAGTATACCACCACCCCCACCAAAAACAAAAGCAAACTGTGGCCTACACCACACTCCAGTCATCCACAAGACGCGAACAATGAATAAGAACGTTATCCCTGTAAAAGCGTTGGCCTGAGAAGAACGCCTCATTCCTTCCCAACCATATGGACCACAACCTTGCAATCGGGATCAAGATGTCCCTCCTAACCCTGTTCCTGTTAAGCACCAACGCGTCGCAGAAAGCTGACAAGTCATCCGATCTCACCCAATCTAGATCATCCCAAATCCCATGGACCACGGGGCAACCAAAGAATAAGTGATCAATGGTTTCCACAGCCGAATCACAAAGCACACAAGAATTGGCGACATTAGCCATGAATCTAGCGCAACGATCACGCGTCAACAACCTCTTTCTGTGAAGGAGCCAAAGGAAAAAACCAATGCGCTCAGGAAGCCTCAGGCTCCAAAAAAAGCATGAATCACACACCAGGAGATCATCCCCATCCGGCGATGGCGGAGCCAAGGCCCGATAAGCTTTCTTCGTGGAGAAGGTGCCGTCCTTCCAAGCCCAGTGATCCTGACCATCACTAGGCCGATCAACGTGACAAATGGCGTCCAGAAGTGAAATAAAATCATCAAACCGCTGGTCCGAGAAATTCGCCATGAAACGCGGACACCAGCAACCACCCACCCAGCAGGAGGCAACCGAAGCATCTTTGTCGGCCGCCAGTGCAAACAAACGGGGGAAACGCTCATTCAAGGCTCCCCTTCCCGTCCAATTATCAACGCAAAATTTAAAAGAGCCCCCCTTCCCCAGCACCGGCCGAAAGAGTGATACATTCCTAGCAAAGACATCCAGCACACTACGCCAAAACGGAGTATGGACACCGACCACACCCCCCCGCACCATCCCCAACCTTCCTTCCCCAAGAAACTCCCTCAAAACGGAAATTAAAAAGTTGTCGCCCTGACCCCAAATTCTGCTCAACCATTTGAGAAGAAGAGCATCATTGACAACCTCCAGCCTCCGTACACCCAGGCCACCTTCCCGCTTGCCCCTAGTAACCTCATCCCATGCCAAAGATGTACCCCCTACCCCTCCCCCTTCCTCTCCCATAAGAAACTGCGCATACAACGCTCCAGACTCAAGCGAATCCCCATCGGCATGCGACGATTAGAGAGAAAGAATACCGGGATCGAAGAAAGCACCGCCTTGATAAGAACAAGCCGACCCCCTCTTGAAAGCAAAGCCGCACGCCAGCCAGCAAGGCGCATTTCCACCCTCTCGACAACTAGGCGCCAGTCCCGAAGCCTGACCCTTCCTACCACCAGCGGAAAGGAGCCCCCAACCGGCCGACCATTTACCAAAACAGAAAGGGATACGGTGGTCACACACCGGCGCATCCACGAAATCCATACCTCAGGGAACCCACGCCTTTTCAAAACCGACCACAAGAACCGCCACTCCAGGCAGTCACACGCCTTGGCAAAATCGATCTTCCATAGCACCCCCTTCTTACCAGAATTCTTCCAATCGGCGGCCAACTCAGAAGCCACCGCAATGCAGTCCGATATCTGCCTGCCCCGAATGAAAGCAGTCTGGGCCGAAGAAACAATAGAGTCCAGGACACGAGCAAGCCGACGGGCTAAAACCTTAGCAACGATAAGATAAATGCCGTTAGAGATCGAAATAGGACGGAAGTCCTCGATACGCTGCGCCGCCGTGGATTTAAGGATCAGCACAATGATGGCCCTCTTAATCCGATCAAAACCAGAGTTGCCATTGCAGAACTCGGACATAACCTCCAAAACATCACGGGCCACCACCTCCCAAAAATCACGATAAAACGCCACCGAGAAACCGTCAGGGCCCGGGGACCCATCCTCGTTCAAGTCCCACACTGCCACCTTAACAACTCGCCGAGAAGCATTTGAAATGATCAACAATGGCGAGCCCCATCTCCCTCTCCCCAATAAAGCGAGTACCATTAATGGAAACAGAGCGCATCGCGTTAGATCGCTTCCTACTACTAGCCACACGATAAAAGAATGCCGTATTAGCATCTCCCTCTTTGATCCAGTTCATTCTCGACCGCTGACGCCACTCAATAGCCCGTTTCTTGTCCTCCGTCGCGACATGCTTTTGCGCAAATAAGCGCTCACGAAGTTCCTCAGGCAAGAGGTCCCTCTCATTCTCAACTCGATCCATGACCGCCATGACGTCCTCCGCCGCAGACCTGGCGGCATCTCTCGCCAATCTCGACTCCTTCTTGAATAACGCAAGCACCTTGCGCAACGAGGCGAGCTTCTGATCAAGCCTATAAGCCGCAGACCCCACAAAGCACGATTGAGCCCAGTGCATCCTCACCAACTCCTTGAAATTAGCCTCCTGGAGCCAGCACTTCTCGTAGCGAAAGAGGCCCCTCGCCCGTTGACCCTCACCAGACTCCCAGATAGGCGAGTGGTCAGAAAAAGATCGGGGGCGAGAGGAAATCGAACAGAGAGGGAAACACTCCAACAGCTTCCCAGAAGCCAAGAACCGATCAATCCTAGACCATGAAGAATTGTTCCTCCATGTGTAGGAAATATTATCAGGCACCAAACCTTCCAGAGCGAGCTCATCCAAAATCTCAGCAAAATCAAGGGACCCCGGGTCCTGGCCCCCCTGCCCCGGGGGCGATCCGAAGAGCAAGGCCTTAAATGTCGGTTTCGGTCACCATTTCGGTATTGACCAAAACAGAATTTCGATGGAATTTCGGTGGAATTTCGACCGAAACTTCGGTCATTTCGGTCATTTTTTGTACTAGGACCCCCATATTTCGGTCATTTCGGTCATTTCGGTCAGATTTCGATTTCGACTGGATATTGATATTCGACAGAAATTCGATCGAATTTCGCTGAAATTTGAGGCCATGCCGAAGAGTGAAGCGTAACATTGAAGTCTCCCCCAAGAGCCTGGGAAACCCCTCAAAAGCAGTAGCCGCTGCGCGAAAATCTTCCCACAGCTCCCGCCTCATAATGTGGCAACAAGGGGCATAAATACAGGAGAAAGCGATAGGCAAGGTAGTATCACCACGGGTCAGCACCACAGATAACATATGTCTTCCCGCCAATACAGAGCTGAAGGAGAAAGCCGCAGAACGCCACGCAATTAAGAAGCCCCCCGCCGTCCCAACCGCATCCACCGCCCGAAATTCATCCAGAGCACCCGCACCAAAAGAGCGCCAAAGGGTATCATCAACCCCCCTCAATTTCGTTTCTTGAATAAAAACAACATCACAGCCCCAATCGGAAAATCTAGAGCCCAAAGATCATCTCTTATCGGCCTCCCCAAGGCCCCTAACGTTCCAGGAGAGAACCTTCATTAAGACATATTAGAAAGACCCCCAATAAGACTGAGACCAGCCGCCTCCGCCACGGAGTCCCTCAAAGTGGCACAAGAATGTTTCACCAAGGATCCCGGCCTCGATCGATTGCGCCACCGATATCTTTTCCCCGACCGCCTGTCGGGGAGGCTCCCCACATCAATAGCAGCAGCCACGTCTGAAAGAACCCCCGAGGGGTAAACAGAAGGGATCATCACCGCGGGCAAGGGGGATCTGCTAACTGTCGCAGCAATCGGGCTCGAACACTACGCATCCATATCCGAGTGGGACCCCAAGTCCACAATCTGAATCCTGCGGGCCACACCCGAATCCGACACAGGCAGGTTAATCGGATCACGGGGCATCCCCAGCCTCGTCCAGGGTCCGAATTAAAAAGACCTGCCAAAGTCCAGCGCCGCCTGGCCCGATACTGGACCCGAAAAGCAAAATTGTAAAGCACTAGCCGACAGCCTCGGTCGAGGATCAGGAAACGAATCATCCTCGGACACCCCCATATCAAAGAAACCGTCTCTTGCTGAGGAAAAGCACGACAGCCGATGTTGCACCTCGAAGGGACGTGAGAAGTCCAACACAGAGGGCGACGCTTCGGAAGTTCCTCCAAGCCGCGCCACCTGGCGGCCAGAAGACGAGGCGACATCCCCAACCCCCGAGCCCATTGGGCCGGAAACAACGGCCGCTCGATCAAGATCCCCCACCGGCGGAGGCGGCGACGCGACGATAGAAAGCTCCACCCTAAAGCGCCATCGGCCAATCTTTAAGGACCCGAAGAAGAGCTTGCCGACCGCATCTTGAAGGAAGCCCTTGCTGCACTTCATGAGAACACGAGTGACCCTCCAGTCCGCTCCCGGCTTAAGACCGTCGTCCACAATCGCAAGAACTTCCCCCACCGTCGGAAGGTCTTGCAAAGGCAAGGAACAGTCCTAGAGAGAAAAGGAACTCCTCTAACCTCCGCAACACACAGCTCAGCATCGGAGAAAGCACCATCCGCAACGCGAAACATCCTCCAAACAATATCTTCGGTAGCACCATTCCGAAGAAGCCTTTCCCGTTGCTCCGGGGAATGGCCACGAACACAACATCGAGTAGCATCTAACACTTGAACATCCCCCACGAAAAAAGGGCCCAGAAAGCCAAGAAGATAAGATCTGATACCAGCCCAATCGACGCAGCTCCGACGGGCAAGCCCCACAACCGCAAAGCACCTGTTCGCGCCATGCAAACCCTTCCCATGCACACCATCTACCAATGACGTTTCTTCCCCCACAACCTCCAACCCCACCAAAGCAGCACCACCACCCACGCCGACACCCACGTCGCCCAGTCCGCCGCCAGACGAAGAAGACATGACGTGAGACCCCTCCACCACCTGCGCAAAGGAGCGCACCCCCCTCCCAAGGACAGGCACCGACCACCCCGAGCCCGAGGCCTGCATGCCCCCACGACTCCCCGACATGCTTGCCAACCTGTAGGGAGGGTTGCCTCCTCCAGAACCGAGCCAGCACGAGGCTTTCCGGTGACCAACCTTCCCACAACCATAACATCTAGCGGGAAGCCGACAAAACGAAGCAACATGACCATGCTCACTGCACCTAAAGCATCGCTTCCCAGGCTTCTTGTGAAAGACCTGCACCCACTCACCATCCACCTCCCTCCTCTCCTCGCAGCCCTCAGCACGCAGCGGAGACCCAACCACGACCCCGAGATCCACCCCCTTCCCCTTTGCATCTTCCCGACCAGAGAGAGCACCTCCAGCTGCACACTTCGAGCTATCCATCTTGTTTCCTGAGCTTTCGGACGCCCCACCCCCTTTCGCCTTCGCTCTCCACCAGCGCTCCATCCATCCCGAAAGAGAAGACGTTACATGTCTTCGAAGTAATTCAATGTCCTTTCTATTCTGATTCTTGTCGAGCTATTTTTGACCCATCGTTTCTTGTGTTTCAGAACATCCTTACGGGCAGCGTGATTGGTTGTGGTCGTGAGCAGGGTGGCCTCTACCGCTTGGTTCAGACTCCTTATGCATGTCTTTCCTCTCATTCTGCTAGACCAGTATCCCCCTTTACGTGGCACCTACGCTTCCGTCATCTCCCTCTCCAGAATATGTGTCGTGTTCTGACTCAGATCTTACCTCGCTCATCCTTCCAGTGAGATGCATGCTAGTTGGGAAAGCATCATCACTCTACTTTCCCTAGTCATCAGAGTTAGAGCAATAACTCCTTATTTGAGTTATTTCATATTGACATTTAGGGTCCAAGCCATGTTCTCGATCACCAGGGACATATTTTATATGATTGCTGTGGATGATTTTTTTCATTTGTTCTGTGTCTTTTTGTTAAAGAATAAATTTAAAGCAGGAGATGTTGTCAAAACTTTTATCAATGAAGTGCAAAATATGTTCTTTTTTACTGTGAAATTTGTGAGAACTGATAATGCTTTGGAATTCTGTACTCGTGTGCTTCAAAGTTTTTTCCACACGGGGTATTATTCATCAAATTTCATGTGCCTATACCTCACAATAAAATGGTGTTGCAGAGAGGAAGTATCACCATTTACTTGATGTAACCAATACTCTCCTCATTCAGAGTCGAGCTCTGCATTCTTTTTAGGGTGATGCGGTTTATACGACATGCTATCTTGTGAATCGCATGCCCTCGTCTATCTTGGGTGAGAAAATTTCCTTTTCCCTTGCATTCCCAGAGAAATAATTGTTCTCACCCACCCCTCGTGTTTTTAGCTTAGTCGCTTTTATTCAACAGTTGTCTCCAGGTCTTGACAAGCTCTCTCCTAGAGCTGTCAAATGTGTCTTTGTTGGGTATTCCAAGACACAAAAATGGTATAAATGCTATGATCCGCGGCGCAGGAAATATTATATTAGCGCTGATGTTACATTTTTTGAGCAGGTGATGTACTTTATACTACAAGCGATAGGTTGGCTTCATCAGACTCTGATGATGAAATCTACATGCCACCACCACAACCTCTACCTCCAACGGATCCATTGCCACCTTCAACCATGCCACCTCCATCATCTCCTCCTATACCACCACCTCCCATTATTCATACCTACCATTCCCACATTATACACTCGTAGGCCTGCTCCTATTCATGGTAAACGCTCATCATCCAGCGCGCCTTAGGTATGTTCTAAATATATTGTTCCTAACGATGGGTTTGGTGATATGCTTGAGCATGGATCTTTACAGGAGACATATATACAAGTTGAGGAGATTCCACATGATATGGACATACCTATAGCACTTCAGAAGAAGAAGCGTACTTGTACGTCATATCTTATTGCATCCCAAGTGTCCTTTGATCTCTTGACTGGGGAATTCGGGAGATTTGCAATTGCATTGTCTGACGTGGACATTCGACGAAATTATCAGGAGGCCTTGCAGGATAGTCGGTGGCGCCTAGCTATGGAAGAAGAGATGACTGCCATATAGTCGCGTGGTACCTGGAGTTTGGTTCCTGCTACCAATGGGGCTTCGATTGTTAGTTGCAAATAGGTGTTTACTGTTAAACACCATGCATATGGGAGCCTAGGTAGGTACACAGACAGATTGGTCGCGCGTGGTTTTACTCAGACCTATGGAGTGGATTATCTTGACATGTTCTCCCCTGTTGCTCGTCATTCCACTCTACATATTCTTCTGTTCTTTGCTGTGGTACGTTAGTGGCCTCTTTTTCAGCTTGATGTTAAAAATACTTTTCTATACGGAGGCCTACAATAGGAGGTTCACATGCAATGGCCTCTAGGGTTTGCTGCTGAGGGGGAGTGTCCACAGGTTTGCAGACTTTATGAGGCAATATATGGCCTTAAAAAGAGTCCAAGGGCATGGTTGCAGAAGCTCTCGGATTCAATTGAGAAGCATGGAATCCAGAGGTCAAATGCGGATCATTCACTGTTTGTACAGAGAACTCCTAGCGGTACGGTTGCTATCATGGTATATGTTGATGACATACTGGTTACATGTGATAATGTGCAGGGAATAAAAAGGGCAAAGGAATTTCTGGGACGACAGTTTGTTACCAAGGATCTTGGCACCCTACAATACTTTTTAGGGTTAGAATTTGCCAAGAATCAGCATGGCCTTGTGATGTTATGTGACAGACATGGTAGTTGAGACGAGCATGATTGGTTATCGACCAGCTACCACTCCTATGGATCCTAGTATGATGTTTTATGATGATGATACAGAAGAGGTGGACATGAGAAGGTACAGAGAAATAATGGGAAAGCTTCTATATGTCATTATAACTAGGCCGAATATCTCATTTGTAGTTCGTCGGGTGAGTCAATTCATGGAGCAACCTCGACAGGTACACATGGATGTTGTTTATATGATATTGAGGTACTCAAAGTCCTCTCTAGGTGCAGGATTGTTATTCAGAAAAGGGGCAATACTTACTAGTTCTACATGTGCAGATGCAGACTATGTAGGATGTCCAAAGGATAGAAAGTCCACTTCAGATTTTGCAGTGTTTGTTGGCGGTTCTCTCATTTCTGGGAAGAGTCAGAAGCAAACTGTGGTGACTAGGTCAAGCGTTGAATCTGAATATATAGCTATGACACAAACTAGTACGGAGATGATGTGGATTCGAGCAGTACTAGCAGATTTACATATAGATGTACCTCTTCCTATGCAGTTACAATGTGATAACTAGGTCGCCCTATTCATTGCGAACAATCTAGCATTTCATGAGAGAACTAGGCATATTGAAGTGAACTGCCACTTCTCTACCTCTCATGTTAGCTCTTGAGATCAAACGACAGATATCTTCACCAAGGCGTTGCTCAGAGGACCTTTTTAGAAATGTGCATCCAAGCTGAGCATGATTGACATCTATGCTCCATCTTGAGGGGAGGTGTAGATATATTCTTATATTCTTGTACTGTTTCTCTATTTTTCTTTTCCTATGTCTATCTTATGTAATTTATCCACATGTCTCTCCTCTATATAAGACAGCCTAGTGTTCAAGGAATAAATAACTTTTGTTCTTTTTCCCAATAGTATTCAAAGTGGGAAAGTAGGTCATGAATTTAAATTTTAACCAAACCAATACGAAGATTCTAATTTCACAGAGTTCACTTTCATTTTTTATGTGATTTCAAATTTGATTCTAATTTCACAGAGTTCACTCTCATTTTTTATGCAATTTCAAATCAAAATCATTATGGAAAAAATAGAAGACTTGATTATTAGGAGGGATCTACCTTCATAGAAGAGGAGGGATTTTCATCAAGATAGTACATAAACGATTTGGAATAAAATGGTGAAAAAACGATAAACAATAAACCTTTTCAATGTTCCCCTCAAACTGAGCATGCATGATATTTATACTCCAGCTTGAGGGGAGCGTTATTATTGGCTCTTGTTTCTTTATAGGATTTTTACCCCACAAACCCTATAAACTTTGTCAATTACTTCTTCAACCTTTGAAACAACATATTTTCCCCCTCGACCTAGTAAACGTGCTTCATCTTACCCCACAGACTCTGCCGTCAGTTTTAACTTTATTTGCGTTAATTGGTTGAGTTAGTCTTGAGTTAATCTAACCAATATAAATCCAATGGTGGATATTCCACATCAATGTTCTTTTCAAAGGTCATCCTCTCCACCTTCTTCTCCAGACACACGACGACGGATGTTGGAGATGAAGGAGGTGGAGCTGCCTAGGGATTCAGCAACAACATGGCCGTCGAGGAAGAGGATGCGGAGTTTGGGGGGTGGGGCAAATGACTTGGAGGAGGAGATGAGCGAAGGACCTGGAGGAGGAGGTGGAGTTCGGGGAGGGGGCGGAGGTTGGGGAGGTCAGAGAGGGGGTGCAGGTCGAGGAGGGGCGGAGCTTTGGGGAGGTCCGGGTGGGATAAGTTTGGGGAGGGGTAGATGTTGCGGAGGTCGGGGTGGGCAGAGGTCCAGGAGTTGGCGACCTTGGCACGGAGGTTACCGTCAAGGAGGATGTTTGCCGACTTGATGTCGCGATGGATCATATGCTTGACTGCCCGGTGTAGAGGTAGTGCAACCCCCTGGCTACCCTAATGCTGATCTCTAGCATCTGCTTCCAACTCAAAGGGGGGAGGTCACACCACCATAGAGATGGCTTCTCAGCATCCTCTTCTCCATGTACTCGTACACCAGAATCATCTCCTTGCCCTCGTTGCAAAAGCAGATGAGCAACACGAGATGCCGGTGTCGGAGTTGTGATAGCAGCTCAATCTCGGTGCAGAACTTGTTCTTCCCCTGTTGGGAATTGGGATTACCGCGCTTTGCCGCGACCTTGGTGTCATCCTTGAGAATTCCCTGGTAGACCTTCCCGATCCCCCCACGACGATCATGCGACCCTCATCAAAGTTCTCTGTGGCCTCCAGAAGCATGGAGAGGGCCATTGAAAAATCGAGATCACTCGGTAGGATGGAATTCACTGTTGCATTGGTGAATCCACTTGCATTCGCGACATATATTACTCCAGGAAGAGGCCTCCAATTCTTGGAGAGCTGCTGCTGCTTCTTGGCCAGTGCAATTCTCTTCCTCCTACTCATGATCGTGAGGCAGGGCGTGACACCCACGATCACCGCCACAATTTACGCGACAAGGACCGCTGCGACCGCGATCAAGACTGTCTTCTTAGAGGATGATTTGATCGACGATTCAGTTGAAGAATTAGTAGCGCTAAGGCCGTCGAGGCTACCCATTGAGTTGTTCATCTTCACCTCCAGTCTGTTCAAGATCGCATTCGGCTCAACGCGGCTGTTGTTGGCGGGGCTGAAGCTCACGCTGAGCTTCCTCGATCCGTCGGTATCGCCACAACGAAATCTACGAAACATGGTGTCACTAGGTTTTGCTAGTAAGAGTCGAGAGATCAAAACCTGAAGAATTGGCGCTCAATCCCCTGATATTGACGTTGAACAAGAGCTGATTGAGAGCAGTGCTCACTCTATCACAGAAGTGCAGGCTCACAAAGTACTTATAACAGGAATCAACGGGAAATCCCCAAGTCACATTGAAGCTGCTATTGCTGATGGTGGACGTCACCATCTCTGTCGCCGTTACATACACGGGCGGCGGTGCTGTCTCGACGGTTGCTCCCCCCGGAGGATAAATGATGGATTTCCCATAAGGCGGCATAGACTTTGTGAGGTTCCTGTTGATGAGGAAGCCCAAATCGGGGACCTAATTCCTCCACATGGTGTCGTTATCTGACGTCAATGCCTTACTGTCCATGTTTACGCGATACACCGTCTCCGTGGCCATGAAATTGGGATTGGACTACTGCCCTTCCCGGGCTTAGAATATTGTCGAGATCGGGGCCAGGGGTAGGCGGAGGTCCAGAAGGAAGTGCAGGTTGGCGGTGTGCAGGGGGGGCTGGGAGGTCGAGGGCAGAGTGGGGGAGGTCGACATCGGCACAAGGGAGGGTTGGGAGGTCGAGGGTGGTGTGAGGGAGGGCGTCGACGGTGCAGGGAATGACTGGGAGGTTGAGGGCGGCGTGGGGGAGGTGGATGGGAAGGGAATGTCAGGAGGGTTAGGGAAGAAGAGAGATTGCATTTTTTGTAAAGTTTTTTAAACAAAGAGGGTAATATGCATCTCTTATTAACGGAATCTAGTTAAATTTAACGGACAAATGGATGGGGGTTAACCACAGTGTATGTGGGCTAAGGGTTAGCAAGTTTATGGGGTCGAGGTGGGGAATACGTTGTTTGAAAGGTCGAGGAGGTAATTGACAACGTTTATAGGGTTTGTGGGGGATAAAAATCCCTTTCTTTATTGTTTAGGTCCCATATTTTTTATGTACAGTTTTGACAACAATCCCTCATTTACTCAGCTTAGACGCACATCGACCAAATAGATTCCGTAACAGTGGCGTCGTGAAGAAGTTTTTAGACTACTAAGGAGAGATACAATTGGAGTATGAAGAAGTCCGCTCTAATCAAATGTTGAGTGTAATGATGGTCAATCTCCACATGTTTGGTTCTCTCTTAAATGATATGGTTGTTTACAATAAAGATGGAATCTTGGCTATCACACAAAAATCCATGGGTTTCTTGATCTTAATACTCATTGATCTTAATACTCAAGACATGTAAAACATATCTACTTGATACAACCATCTGTAGTCTAGTCTAATAGCTATGTACACGAATTCTGCACTCAAACGAGCAACCGTGTCTTGTATCTTGCTATGTCATGTAACAAGATTGCCTCCAATAAAGATGCAACACCATGCAATGGATTTCTTATCATGCCTTTGTTTGCATAATTTGCATCAAAATTGCATTAAAAGCCAATGTAGGCCCCCAAGATCCGCTACCATGAATCCCTCATTATCACGTACAACATTCACTAAGAGCTTCTCGATTCTTGCGATCACTTAAGCTTCCAAAAAACTTTATGCTCGATGTACAACACTAATAGAGCTCCACCATCCAACCATACCATCGTCTCTGGTGAAACATCGACCTTAAGTACGTCTAGAGGATGAGTTACCGTCCTCATCATCTTCTTCATGCTCGCCACATCCTCCATCTTCTCTATCTCCACTACAATGCCCTTCTTACATCCTTCTTCATACGCTATGAATGAATAATCAAGCCTATCAACGTTGGAAGCCACAACCTAAGGAAGAATACGGTTTATCGCACATCAATCAACAATGTTACGGGAGCTCTCCTAGGTGCTAAATGAGGCGAGGCTTCAAAGCCTTGATATGCTTCAAGATAGGCATTTTACCATAGGTGCCACCTAGGCGAGCACATAACCTGAGTCGCCAGGTGGTAAAGTGAAAAACCCTTTATTCACCCTCTTAATTTAACCGGATTAACGATTAAATTTAATGTATTCATTGCAGTCGGGTAAAATCGAATTTATCAAAATCACTTTAATTAATATATCAATTAATATCGAGCGACAATTTTTGTTTTACTTGGGCAAACCCAAGGTCGAACTCAGGGAGACAACTTTCTCCTTAGATTAATTTAAAGTCGTTCTAAATGCTAAAGTTTTCAGGAGAATATTTTTTAATGTGTTATTTTTTATGCAATTAAAAGTGCAATGCAATTCAGACCGAATTCGAGGGTTAAAATGTGATTATGATCAAGTTAAGTCCAAAAATTCTCAAAAATTGGCCAGGATGTCAATTATGATGAAATGAGGCTACCCTATTCTTTTGGAATTTTTCGACTGTAAATGAATTAACTACAAATTAAGCATGAATGCAAGGTAGTTTTCGCAAAATTAATTTTAATAAATACCAAATTAAATTATTTTCAGAACTAAGATTATACTAGATGACTTTATGTGGAATGAATCCAGGAAAATTACTAGATCCCAAAAACAATTAATTGTTGACTTATTAAAAATCGATTAGATGAAACACCACTTAATTTATTTAGACCTCGATTTATGTGCAAATGTTGTGATTTTTGGACACAAAATAGAATTACTCAAACTCTACCTATTATGATTTTTTCACAATTTTTGGAGCTACAATCGATTTAATGATCAATTAAAGGCAAACAGTGGCAAAATATACTATTTTCCACTAAAATAATTATATTAAATAATTTAAAGCTCAAAAAATATAACAAGCATTCACAATGATAAAGCCTAAGATGTTCTACAATGTGCAATTTTTGGAATGACAAAATGATTGAAATGAACGTTCAAATAACTATGCGAACACAGGGGTATGGATGCAATACAGAAAATGATTAAACAAACATAGAATGCTAGCAATGACTTTTATGCAATTACCATGACTTGCTGGGGTATGGATGAAAATGTCTCAATGGCGCGCGTGCCTCACATGTGACTTCAGTAGGCGAGGCATATATGTACTATGCTGGAACTCCAAGGGCCGTTTTGCTATTTCTCCACCAGGGAACGTGCGATGCACGTTCCTGATCTGATCCAAGGATGTTATGCAATTAGGCGAACCCTCCAGGGACTTCTCTTAAAATTTTCCCAAGGAGCAGCTGCTCCTCACGTGTGGTCCTTGTCTTCTACGCCAGACTCAGCGGAAGAAGGGGCGGAACCTGAAGGGCGAACGCGGGCTCTTGCGGTGAGGGTGGTTGGTGGAGACGGGTGCGACTGCAGGGCTGGTGGGCAGCGCGGCTGCCGCGGGAGGCGATGGCCGAAGGGGGGCCTGCATGCTGGAAGACGTGGGGCCGCGTAGAGGGAGCACGACCAGGGGGGGAGGCGCATGCAACAGAGGAAGAAGGAGGCGTAGTCGCGCATCGCGGCTGGAAAGCGCGACGACCGCGCGGGGGCGCCTGGAGGCTGATGGAGACGGGCTGTTGGCCTGGAGGCTGGGCCTGCGCATCGAGGGCGGCTGGAGGAATTGAGGTGCGCCCGCTGGCGGGATTGAGCCTGGAGGCTAGGTGGTTGGAAGACGCTGACGCGAAGGCAGGGGCGCCGGGAGGCGCTGGCAAGCGGTCGACCAGTAGGGAGGTGGCGTCCAGCGTCGCGCGCGTGGGCGCAAGGAGGCGCTGGGTGGCGGCAACCGCCTGTTGCAGGCGGGAGGTGGCCAAGGGCGGCGCGAGGGTGCAGCCTGTTGGGGCGGCGGTCACCGGCTGGAGGGCGCACGAGAGCGGCCAGTCGCGGGCGGTGACGAAGGGGCGGTGTAGGTGGTGCAGTGGGTGAAGAAGAGAGGAGGAGAGAGAGAACATGGGGCAAAAACAGGGGATTTCACAACTTCTCCTGTTTTGCCATGCATTTGTTTAGTTGGCTTAAATGCTAGATTAATTGGTTGATGAAATTGCACCAAAAAATTCAAGAAAAATCACCATTAGATCCAAAACATATGATTTATCCGTGAATGTGAAAATTTTGGTGATTCGGTGGATAAAAGATGATGAAATCGAGGAGAGAGAAATGAAGGAGAAGAGAGAGAACGCGGGAAACAGAGAAGAGTAGCAGAGAAAGAGAAAGAAGGATGAGAAAAGTTCACCTCCTGCGAAAGGCGGCTGCGACAGGAGGTTGCGACCTCCTGGATCTCGTCGGAGAAGGAAAGGTCGTTGCTCGACCTTGGACCGAGCCTGACTGCCACTCGGACTTGCCTGGGAGCTCTCTCCCTTCTCGCTGAGATTGGCGGATGAGGGTTGTCGAAGGAGGCGGAGGAAGTTTTATAGGTGGTTGGGTTGTGCGCAATCTTCAGGAAGAGGGGCGAGTGGAGTGCGACGGTTGCGGGACTGCCGCAGGAAATGGGCAGTTGCGGGAAGAGGAGGAAGTGGAAAAGGGAGAAAAGCGAGTGGCCGCGCGAGCCGGGGTTGCGGTTGCGCGGTTGACGCGGGCGCGCGCAAGGGCGCAGTGCCCAGTCGCGCAAGAAGACGGGGGAGATGGGGAAGGTCACGTGAGAAGGGCTGCGTGCATGGGCTTGGAGGGAAAATAGGGGAGGGAAGAGAAGGTGCCACGTGGCGCACTCGGGAGCGGCCACGTGGCGTTTATTTAATTAATTAAAATAATACAACAACAACAACATAGCCTTTTCCCACAATTAAGTAGGGTCGGCTACATGGATTCTTTGCCTCCATTCAAATCTATCTTGGGTCAATCCCGAGCTTATATCGAAAAAACTAAGATCCCTTCATATAGTCTCTTTCCAACACTTCTTGAGCCGTCCTCGCCCTCTCTTAGCCGGCTCAACATCCCAACACTCGCATCTTCTAACCGGTGCATCCGTTGATCTTCTTAGCGAATGACCAAACCATCTTAAGCGGTTTTCTCGCATCTTATCCTCGATCGGAGCTACACCAACTTTCTTTCTGATTGCATCATTCCGAATCCGATCTGATACCAGATATCTAAAAGAATCTCTCTTTTGAATGTTATTGTCACCAATCTTCACCTCAATTCCTTCACCATTGCTTCCATCAAAGGTGCACTCCATATATTCCGTCTTAGCCCTACTTATACGGAATCCGTTAGTCTCCAATGCATGTCTCTAGACCTCAAGTTTTTCATTTCTCCATCTCTAGACTTGTCAATCAACACAATATCATCAGCAAATAACATACACCAAGGTAACTCATCCTGAATGTGACTTGTCAACTCGTCCATAATCAAAGTAAAAAGAAATGGACTCAAAGCTGAACCTTGATGTAAACCAATATTGATGTCAAAATAGTCAATCTTCCCAGACGGGTCCTTACACAAGATAAAACCCTATCATACATGTCCTTTATGAGGTTAATGTATAGGACAGGTACTTGTCTCTTCTCCAAAACTCTCCACAATATCTCTCGTGGGACGGAATCATAAGCCTTCTCCAAATCAATAAAGATCATAGGGAGGTTCTTCCTTTTAGATCTATAAATCTCCATTGTTCTCCTCAGGAAATGGATGACTTCAATAGTTGAGCGACCTGGCATGAATCCGAATTGATTTTCTTTTACGTTAGAAACTTTCCTCAGCCTTCTTTCGATCACACGTTTCCAAATTTTCATAGTGTGACTCATCAGCTTAATACCTCTGTAATTTGAACAATTTTGAATGTCTCCTTTATTCTTATAAATAGTAACCACGATACTCCTCCAATCTTCAAGCATTTTCTTGCTTCGCCAAATAACATTGAATAAATTCGTAAGCCAAGTCAAACCGCGCTCCCCTAAAACTCTCCATACTTCTACATGGATGTCATTCCGTCCTATACCTTTCCCTGGTCTCATAATCTTCAAAGCCTCCTCTACTTCCTTTCTTTGTATTCGTCTATAGCTTGCACGATTCAAGTAACTTTCACTACTAGCTAGATCACCTAAAGTGATTTCTTTATTTCCTTCCCTAATGAAAAGTTTATGGAAGTACTGCTCCCATCTAGTCTCTATGTCCTTCTGAGTAACAAGCACATGACCTTCCTCGTCCTTAATGCATCTCACTTGAGAAAGGTCTTTCGTCTTTCTTTCTCTTGCTTTGGCCAACCTGAATATATCCTTCTGGCCCTCCTTAGAGTCGAGTTTTTTTATAAAAAACTTCATAAGCTTTTGACTTAGCTTCGCTTACAATCTTCTTTGTTTCCTTCTTCGCTATTTTGTAGTTTGTGACAGTTTCCGTTATTCTATCCTTAGACATAGCTTTAAAGCATGTTTTTTTAATTTTTAGTTTCTGTTGCACCCCTTCACTCCACCAGCAAGCCTCCTTTTGACCTGGAGCTCCTCCCTTCGACTCGCCTAGTATCTCTTTAGCTGCCTTTCGGATACAAGATGCTACTACCTCCCACATCTCGTTTGCACTTCCGCTACAATCCCAACATAAGTCTTCTAAAACCTTCTCCTTGAAGCTCGATTGCTTCAGTGGAAGATTCCACCATCTAGTTCTAGTGATCTTAGGAACCCTCCTTTTCTTTAGCAGGCCTTTTATTTGCACAACCAAGACTAACAAGCGATGTTGAGTTGTCAAACTCTCTCTTGGGATTACTTTGCAGTCTTTACAACACAACCGATCTCTTCTCCTCAACGCAAAGTAATCTATCTGTGTTCTAGTTGGCCCACTCTTATAAGTAATTAAATGCTCCTCCCTCTTCTTGAAGAGAGTGTTTGCTATGAAAAGATCATATGCCGTTACAGAATCCAGAATGACTTTTCCCTCTTCATTTCTATCCCCAAAACCATGTCCTCCAATAACACTAGCATACCCTGAAGCATGCTTTCCCACATGTCCATTAAGTTCTCCACCTATGCAAATCATCTCTCTTTGTGGGATTCCTTGTAAAATCTTATCCAGATCCTCCCAAAAAACTTGTTTAGTCCTTTCATCTAAACCAATTTGTGGTGCATAAACTGAGATGATATTCAGAATTTCTTCTTCAAGCACCAATTTTAGCAAAATAATCAGATCCCCGAATCTTTGCACCTCAACCACACTATCCTTCAAATCCTTATGAACAACCACTCCAGCACCGTTTCTACCCTTATCTTTACCTGAATACCAAAGTTTAAAGCCTGTCTTCTCGATCTCTCTTGCTTTCTCTCCAACCCATTCAGTCTCTTGAAGACATAGTATATGAATCTTTCTTCTTTCATCGTATCCACTATCTCCATCAATTTTCCAGTTAAAGTGCCAACATTCCAACTACCAATCCACAACTTCTTTTGCAAACTCTTTTGGACTAACTTCTTTACTCGCATGCGCCCATTATGCGAGAACCCTTGTAAATTTTGGACTGCATCCGGGCGGTGATGCAGCGGAACTAGCTTAATTACCCGCATGCGTTCCTCATGCGAGAACCCTTGCAAATTTTGAACTACATCCAGGTTGCGATGTAGCGGCCCTTGCCAATTTTTCATTTCATTCGGGCGATGCAACGCGTCGCAAGTAGGGAACGTCCCAACGAAATTTGTATGTTTGCTTAAATCCATGTTGAAAAGATTCGACTGTTATGAGGCAACTTCCTAAATAGTATTTTTTTAAAAAAAATAATAATTAAATTAAATTAATTTATTAAAATAAATTAATTAAATTAAATTAAATTAAAATAAAATAAATAAAAGAAGTAAAAATAATAAAAATAGGCGACACTTGGCGGCTCCAGGAGCTGCCACGTGTCGCTCTCAGAAAAAAACCAAATTTAAATCAAAAGAAAAATAAAAAAATATCAAAAGAAGTCAAATCAAAAAGTGGTCAACATGAAAGTTGCTCGTCTCGACGAGATCTACAACTTCTGTGAAGGACCGAAAATCAAAGGAAGTCATCTATACAAAATGTATTTTTGGGTGGTACCTTATTGATATAAAATACCGTGTTTTTGTCTTTTATAATTTTTTGTCATTTTTAATTAAGAGAAAATCCAAAATAAAAATAGAGAAAATATGAAAGGAATATTTACAATTTAATCTAATTTTTTTTAATAAAAGGATAAAATACAAGGGCATTTTGGTTAATATATACAATATACAATAGGGGCCCAAAACTCAAGTTTCACATACGATTTCCGATTTTAATGAAATTGGTCTTGTTTTGAAGTTCTTTGAATGTATATTACTTTAAAAGTGAGTAGACCTAAATCGGGTACTATATGAGAGAGATATGCACATTTTTAGGTTCTTGGTCTCAAATTTGGATTTGGGTTTTATTGGACAATTTTATAAGTTAGTATTTTTTGATATTTTTCTTTTATTAATGTTAGTAGTATATAAACTATAGAGTTGATTTTATTAGATTTGGAGTTAGTATAAAATATATACAAATAGGGTCTTTACAGGTGATGTTTACAAGTGAATTGGGCTTCTTATTTAATGCAAACATGAATGCTAAAATGCAGATATTATTCGCACATGCATGAATGCTAATTATGCAATATAAGTATATATATGTAGCTAATTACTCGGGAACAAAGCTCTATTTTCAACTTTTAGAGTGATGAATCACATATTCATCATAAAGTAGAGCACTTGAAGAAAAAATGCAGTTATTTTCTCTTTTTTGAGTTTTTATTTATATTTAGTTTTTTAGTTAGATATATAATAGACCTAAATACTATTCGTTCACGTATACATATTCACATCACATCACATATATTTATATTTTTTATTGGATTTTGTTGTCTCCCTCTGAGATATTAGAATATCAGTTATGCCCCTCCCTTTCTTGGAATATCAATTGTGCTCTTGTGCCCCTTGGGTTAGTTGTCGTTCGTCCCCAATGCAAACATACGTTAACTTTGAGGACACAAGGAGAATTAAATTAAAAAGAGCTTAAAGGTCTTTCCTCCCCTCCTCACCCTCTCCCTCCCCCCTCCTTATCCGCCCTATCCTCCTCCTCTCCCTCATCCTACGCCCCAGTCTTCTCCAGTGTTGCAGAATTCGATATTTGATATTCAGTCGGAGGGGTCACTGAATAAATAATATTTGATATTTAAGAGAATATTCGAAATTCTTTGTTTAGGTAATTTTTATTTATTTTAAATATTTAAATTGTGTCTACTACTTGAATGATCTGGTGGTAGTGTAGTGTGCCCAAGGTTTGAATAAGCGTGAGGCGGTCCGAGGCGTTTTCCCGAAATGTAAGGCGAGGCGTAAGCCTCGAGGCGGTCGGGGCGTAAGCCTCAGTTTTTTCGAAAGAAAAATTAAAATTAAAGCAAAATAAATTGGAATAAATAACAACAACACAAAATATTGCAATATATTGTCCTAATGTTCAATACAAAGTACGAACTACAACTATGAGTGTTCAAAGTTCAAATACGATTGCAAAATTAGAAAAGGAAACATAAAGTAGGAAATAAAGTTTGACACAAGCATGAAATTAATGCAACATGTTGTCCATCACTATTATGTGATACATGAAAATCACTAATCATCGATATTGATTCAGTGAGTCAACATCAGTCGTCTCGCCCCTCAGCATTGTTGTCGCCGCCATCCTCTTACTGCTCCTACTACTCATTGGATCGTCATCGGAATCATCCATATAATTCAAATGCACATCATCATCAGCCTCATCATCGCTTCCATCTTCAGTATTGGAGTACTCCTCCTCAACATTAATTGGAGTTTTTCCTTTACCTAATCAAGAAAGTAATATGCATAGTCATTCATTTGAAAGTTAGTCACAAAAAAGCATCGAACATTCTTTTAATTTGTACTATTGTATTGCACTTTTGTCGTATTTTCCCCCCTTCTTTTTAGGTCGAGCGACTTGAGCTCCTTTACCTCTTTCACCTCCTTCCTCCTCAAGAGGATCATCCTCAAGGGGTATGTTTGCATCAAGATTCTGATAGACCTCGACATCTTAAGCTTCTGAAATCCATTTATCATCGGACTCAATGTCTTCCAAACATAAAGGATCTTCTATTGTTTTCTTCCTTAGTTCTCTATGTTTCAATTTCAGATTGAACATGATGTAAACCAGATCATTGAGCTTCGCTTGTGATAAACGATTTCCTCTCTTTGTGTGGACCTATATAGACATACGTATGGTTTAAGTGTTTAACATGAAGCAAAAACACTATCATAAAATAAAAACCCTCCCCCGACTCTTCGTTCTTACAAAAAAATGACTCGAAAATTAAAAAAAAATAGTTTATTTGAGGCTTACGCCTCAGCTTCGCCTCGAGCGCCTCATGCGAGGCTGAGGCGTACGCCCCTAAGTCTGTACCTGAGGCGTGCGCCTCGGGGCGCTTTGGGCCTGCCTCGCCTCGAGGCGTACGCCTTTGTGCCTCAAGGCGCTGCCTTTTAAAACCATGAGTGTGCCTAACACCCAAAAGACCATGGTTCAAATCCCCCCTTGTGGAGGTTGCGTTAGGTAGTCAACAACCAGCGTAAAAAAGAGTCGAATCTTTCAACATGGATTTGAGAAAGAATCTATGTAGCCGACCCTACTTATAGTGGGAGAAGGCTTCGTCATTTTTTATATAATTAAAGAAGGCTTCGCCATTTTTTTATAAAAATTATGTCAAATATACATTCTTATTTATTTATACATATATGGTCATCAATCAATAAGAGTCCAAGATAAAAATGAGCATTTTACCACAATTTCTTGTATGGCCATTAATCAATAAGAGTATTAACAAGTTACATATATGAAGCTTTAACATTTATGGTGATATTGGGATAAATAGGAACATTTAAAAATAAAAAACAAAAAAAACCAGCTGTATGTTGCAATATCCGATCGAAAACCTGAATATTCGGGCTGGATATTTGGGAATATTCGGGTTGGATCGAATTTGACTGAATATCCATATTCTATTTGGTCAGCTCATTGAATAAGAATATTTAGCCGAATATTGCAACAGTGGCCTCCTCCCCTTCCTCTGCCCCAGCCTCCTTCTCCTCCTCCGCCCCCAACCTCCTCCTCCTCCCCATCCTCCTCCGCCCCTAGCCTCCTCCTCCTCCTCCTCCTCCTCCGTCCTCTGCCCCAGCCTCGTTTTCCCCCTCTTCCTCCTCTGCACCAACCTCCCCCTCTTCTGCCCCCAGCCTCCTCCAGTGCCCCTCCTTCTCCTCCGCCTCCTTGCTCCTCTACCGCCCCTGCTCCTATGTCCCCCTCCTCCTCTCCCTCCCCTTTTTTCCTCCTCCGTCCCTCCTTCAGCTTCCCTCCTCCTCTGCTCCCTCCTCCAGCGCCCCTGCTCCTCCTCCGCAGGTACAACTCCACAGCACCACCCCCTCGGCACTGAAGCCACAAAGACTCCCCGTCAGTCCGCCGCTCGCAGCTGCCCTAACAGTGGTAATTCGACCTCCATCTGCAGCTGAAGTCGATGAAGTTCCGTGCACCGACTAGGACAACGAAGGGGGAGGTCAGAGGCCGTGTGCAGCGGAGGAGGATGGGCTGGAGGAGGATGAGTGGGGGAGTGTTTGAATAGTTATGCCCCTCTTAACCTCACCGTGGTTTGAAAAAACCATGGTAAGTTCAACTTATTGACAACTAAAGTAACAGAGGGGCACACATGATAGAACGACAAGAAGTCAGGAGCACAACTAATAATTCCAAAAAAAGGAGAGGCATAGCTGATATTGCAATATCTCATAGGGGCACAACGGATAAAAATCCTATATTATTTAACATTTTCTGAATCTATTATTTCCTATAAGAACATCATTGCATTTTCCCTGTTTGACGTTTAGAATATCACCTCTATATATTAAACTCTACATCCTCAATAATATTACTTTGATCCCACTTTTTCACGTGAGATCAGGGCGCGGTCCTACATTGAAACCAGAGCTTTTGGTCTTTATACAGAGTGTTTTCTTCATTTTACTCTGAAAAGACGAGGAGTAAATCCAAGTGAATCTTGTTTCTTAGTGGCAAAAAATAGCAACAACTACATACTGCTGTAACAATTACCTATATGACACATGTTCACATCATTCACCTACCCCCGAAAATACAAAAAAAAGGTTGTTTTCCCATGTTGGCTCCATGATTAATTTTGTTATATCTTTTGTCCTATCTTTCTAGAACTCTTGAATCATTTTTTAATACTCTTGTTGTCTTGTTAGGCAAAGTTTTTGTGGATGGAAGAGTAGTAAGCAAAGCTGGAACCCCTGTCTCCGACAAAGCAATTGTTGAGATAAAGGCAGAAATTCCCAAATATGTATGTAGGTGATGTATCTATGAATTTCGACTATGTTCCACTGCTATGTGGTTTTGATTTACAAATCTGATACTATTTTGTTTCTTTTTAATGGTTCAATTTAGAGCGGGACACAAGCTAGAGGCTGCTATAGAGCACTTTGGTATTGATGTTTCTGGGAAAGTTGCCCTTGATTCTGGACTATCTACTGGAGGTTTTACAGATTGTTTACTGCAATATGGAGCATTGTTTGTTTATGGCGTGGACGTTGGCTATGGGCAGGTGATTGTGCTCAGGATGAATAGCTTCTATATTAATTTATCACGTTCAACTGATAATCTATCATATAAGCTTTTTTTTTTGAAAGTCTGCTGGTCAGGGGGCTGTGCTCGGTGGCACCCTCCCCATCAAAATTTTATTGCTAAAAAACGAAAAGAAGGAAAGTACAGAGTTAAAAAGCAGGTTAACCCATCCTTACAAAAAGTCAGCAAACCCACCCCAACAAAGCAAAGGTGCTACAACATCTAGTCCTCGACCAGCCTTTTCGCAAGGAATGCCACGTTCTCCTCATAAAATCTTTGCCCAGAGAATAGAAGGTCGTTTCTGCCACGCCAAATCGCCCAAAGATAAGCCATCGGGAGAAGGCGATCCGATCTCGGTCTGTCATTGTTCAGGTGAATCGAATTCCAGAAGGATTGGAAGTCATCGTATCAGCACCAAGGAGTCTCTGAGTTCAACCAGATCTGAGATACCACAGGACAAGCAAAGAAAAGGTGATCAATGGTCTCGATGGCATTGTCACAGATCAAACATCTGTCCGCAATTATTCCCAGAAGCTTGACGCACCGATCGCGAGTCATGAGCCACTTGCACCGTAGGAGCCACAAGAAAATCCCCACACGTTCCGGGAGGCGAAGGGACCAAATTGTTGTGCAATCCCTGATCAGGGACTCCGAGTTCGCCGGCGGTGGTCTGCAGATAGCCCCATAGGCCCCCTTAACCGAGAAAGGACCAGCTTTCCAGCCCCAGTGATCTCTACCCACGTTGGGAGCACCCACGTTCCTCAAGGTCTCGAGGAGATCAAGAAATTCATCAAATCTTCTGTCGGAGAAATTGGTGGAGAAGGTGGGGCACCAAGTACCATCAACCCAACAGGTAGCCACCGAACAGAGCTTGTCAGTCGCCAAGACAAAGAGGCGGGGAAAGCGAGAAGAGAGGGTTCCTGCCCCCGACCAATCGTCCATCCAAAAAAGAAAGTCATTTCCACCCCCCGTAACAGGCTTGAACAACGCAAGATTTTTCAAGAAAGCTTTCATGACGCCCCTCCAGAAAGCGTAATGTTGTTGTTACCAATAGGCTCGGTATGAGGCATGTCCTTCACCCCATAAATCTCGTGAATAGCCAAAACAACGAGGTCGTTACCCGGGCCCCAAACCCTGCTAGCCCATTTGAGCAGGAGTGCTTCATTGAAATCCTCCAGTGATCTCACATCCAGCCCGCCCCAGATCTTGGAGCGTTTAATATCCTCCCAACTTACTAAGTGGATGCCCCCCCTTCCATTGGCACTGCTGCCCCAAAGAAAGCCGCACATCTTCTTTTCTAACCTTGCGCGTATTCCCTTCAAAATCTTGCGAGAAGCAAGGAAATAAACGGGAATGGCCGATAGCACGGCCTTAAGAAGAACTAATCTACCACCTCTTGAGAGAATGTTAGCTTTCCAACCAGCCAATCTCGAGTCTAGTTTCTCCACCACTTTTAGCCAATCACGGAGTCGCACCCTCCCCAAAGTCAGCGACATCCCTAGGTAGTCAATAGGGAGCTCAACGCTCGCAGACCCCAAAGCCCATAATTCTACGCTTGTCCTTGTCCCCCAATCCACGGATGTTCCACGAGAGAATTTTACGCGAGAAGTCCAGAGCCCATAATTCTACGCTTGTCCTTGTCCCCCAATCCACGGATGAATAACTTCTATTGCAGTCCCATTCAGAGAGTCTAGAGCCCATAAAATTTTGATATCGCAGTCCCATTCAGAGAGTCTAGAGCCCATAATTCTACGCTTGTCCTTGTCCCCCAATTCACAGATGTTCCACGAGAGAAATCCTCCAGTGATCTCACATCCAGCCCGCCCCAGATCTTGGAGCGTTTAATATCCTCCTAACTTACTAAGTGGATGCCCCCCTTCCATTGGCACCGCTGCCCCAAAGAAAGCCGCACATCTTCTTTTCTAACCTTGCGCGTATTCCCTTCGGAATCTTGCGAGAAGCAAGGAAATAAACGGGAATGGCCGATAGCACGGCCTTAAGAAGAACTAATCTACCACCTCTTGAAAGAATGTTAGCTTTCCAACCAGCCAATCTCGAGTCTAGTTTCTCCACCACTTTCAGCCAATCGCGGAGTCGCGCCCTCCCCAAAATCAGCGGCATCCCTAGGTAGTCAATAGGGAGCTCAACGCTCGCAGACCCCAAAGCCCATAATTCTACGCTTGTCCTTGTCCCCCAATCCACGGATGTTCCACGAGAGAATTTTACGCGAGAAGTCTAGAGCCCATAATTCTACGCTTGTCCTTGTCCCCCAATCCACGGATGAATAGCTTCTATCGCAGTCCCATTCAGAGAGTCTAGAGCCCATAATTCTACGCTTGTCCTTGTCCCCCAATCCACGGATGAATAGCTTCTATCGCAGTCCCATTCAGAGAAGTCCAGAGCCCATAAAATTTTGATATCGCAGTCCCATTCAGAGAGTCTAGAGCCCATAATTCTACGCTTGTCCTTGTCCCCCAATCCACGGATGTTCCACGAGAGAATTTTCATTTGGAAGTTTCGAAGGCCCCTTGCAAAAAGGCGACACCAGCCGCCGCCGCCACATTGTGCTTGAGTGCAGACTCCAAATGACCTGATCTTGCTCTTGATCTTCTTCTATATCTTTTTCCGGCCCTTCTATCGGTTGGACTAGCAACCACTTCATTTGACGGCGTGCCGCCGACCCAAGCTGAATCTTCCTCGTTGTTTTCCAAAGATGCTGAGTAGCTGGCAACATGTAGCAACAAAGTGGAGGAGGCCACTTCCTGAGGTTCCTGAGGCTCATCGGGGGGAGAGGGCGGAGGGAGGAAGATATTCTCCTGGGGGGTCAATTTCAGAAGGCCATCGGAGGCCAACATTCTATCATATAAGCTTTTCGAGAGGCTTAAACTACTTCATACTAAATTTAGTTCTTTTTACTAAAAGAGACGTTGCCAATTACATCATGTTTCTCCTACCTACTTTCTCTTTGCATCTTCTAAATTCAGAGTCAGATGCTTGGTTCAACCTATGACTAATTATGCTCGTTGACCCTTACAACAACGACACCGCTTTTTCCCACATTAAATAGGGTCGGCTCCATGGATTCTTTATCTCCATCCAGATTTATCTTGGGTCATTCTCGGGTTTAGATCTAAATAACTAAGATCCCTTTGGACAATCTCATTCCAATAGTTCTTGGGCCTTCCTCGCCCTCTCCTAGACGGCGTAACATCCCAAATCTCACATCTTCTAGTTCGTACATCAACTGACCTTTGTTATAAATGGCCAACCATCTTTAGCGGTTTCCTCTCATATCCTCTATCGGAGCTACACCAACTTTCCTTTTGATCACATTGTTCCGAATCCAATCTTTTGTGTATGAATAAACATCCACCTTTGCATTTTCATTTCTGCTACTGTCTTTCTTTGCATATATCTATGGTTCACAAGTCAACATTCAGATCCATACGTCATTGGTTTCACTACTGCTGTGTAAACTTTCCATTGATTTTCAAAAGAATTTTCTTATCACAAAGAACAATAGATGCTCCTCTCCACTTTAGCCAACCTGCATTTATTTTATTAGTAACATCTCCATCGATTTCCTCATGTTGCAAAATAGATCCCAAGTATCTAAAGAATCTTTCTTCTGAATGTTATCATCTCCAATATTCACCTCGATTCCTTCACTAAATTTCATTATGTTCGACTCTCTGAAAATAATGGCTGAATGGGTGCCCAACAGTGAGTGAATTTCAGAACATGATCATCTTTATTCTTTGATGCATGCAGCATGCATAAGTTAACAATTAGAAATAAGACTGTTGGGCATTTCTAATATGATCTTTTACTGGTCTCAACAGATGATCTTGTTTCTTGGTCATACCATGTCTTTAAGTGCTGTTTTTTATTTGTATAATTATCAACCTTATTTATCCGTTCTTTTTTAAATGTATTGTGGGGGCAGACACCATCACGGGTGTTTCCCCCTTTTTTGGTTCAAAATAATAATTATTATCAACCTTATCAGGTGGTAGAGCTCATAATTTGACCGTCTTTATTTTTGGATGCATGCAGTATGCATTGAGTAAACAACTAGAAATAGGTCCTTCAGACATTGCTAATATGATCCTTGACTGGTCTCTCAACTGTTGATCTTGTTTCTTAATAGTACCATATTTTATAAATGCTAATTTGTGCTTCTAAAAAATGCCAATTTGTTATTCGTATAATTGTCAACCTTACCAGGTTGCGACGAAGATACGCCAAGATGAACGTGTTTCAATCTTAGAGAGGACGAATTTGAGGTACCTTCCTGGACTGCCGCAACTAGTCGACTTGGTGACACTTGATTTGTCCTTCATCTCTATACTTCTGGTACGGTTTGAAAATGAGCACATCTAGTTAATTGCTTGATGAGTAATGCTTGACATTATTTTTATGAGTAGAGTATAAGGCATTTGAAAGATGATTGATTTGAATTGTGAACAACAACAGATGAATTATTTTTTTGGCTGAAATAGCTATATGCAGTTTGAGTAAATATAGATATGACTTCATTATTCACTCATTACATAATTACTTGAGAGTTTCAATTGTCAGCTCATTCACAAAGAGAATTTTCTTTGACAAGGTTAGAGTGTGGCAGGTGTTTGTGGTCTGTAGTTGGGCATATGTTGGTTCAAGATCTTTTAAAATTACAATTGATTTACACCATTCAGATAGATTCAGTATAAATATCATCCAGATAAGTTTTTTTTTGGTTTAACTAAGAAACTAAAATACTATTACACTATTAAAATATATTCAGTACATATACACCCCACTATATGTTTTTTTAAGTAGATTTTATGCAAAATCTGTCAAAGCCTAACAATATTTGTTGGCTTAACTATCTTTAACTAGAGTTTGGTTTCATTTATTCATTGCTACAATGTGTTTAAAAATCCATTGCTTGGATTGAATGTAAAGTGCCTGCGTCTTAATGAAGTATGGTTCATTTAGACGTCTCTCTAATTCAAATGCCTTGAATTTTTTATATTTATGTTGACGTGCATAAAAAGTTGCTTCATTCACATATCTGTTCTTCTGTCATGCTTATGTTAACCATCTGGGTCTAGTAGTATGTTTTGGGCTTCAACATAATATTTTTGAAGAGTTAAATATTGAATCATATGCAACGGAGTCATGCATTTTTTTGAAAAGTTATACAATCTATTTCAATTTTGTTCAAGTCCATCATTCTCTTTCTTTCCTTCCTCCCCTAGGTTCCACCTAATCTAATATGGCCAATTATCTTGCTGCCTTCCTAGACGTATCTAATCATTATTTTAAGTAATGTCTGGAACTTTGGATTACTAATTGATGGAATACCTGACAATCCGAAACTTTTTTGAATGAGAAGAACGTTCTAGAAAAACCTATCTTTATCAACCCCTCTTTTGTGCCCCCTATAATCTCCACGGACACAGTCTTGCTTGTTGCGTTCTTACCCAACTAGGATTATAAGCCACTTGTTTTGTCCAATTCTATGTACCTTATGAGGACAAGATCGTGGCTATTGATTTAGAAGAGGTGATTGCTGATGTCATCTCTCCTATTAAGTATTCTTTCTTTCATCATGGAGAGTTGTGGAAGGCGTATAGGTGATTGATACATAGGGGACGCAACGAACCGAGGCTTTCATATGGAAAATGGATGACCAAGCATACCACATATTTGCGTTCTTTTATTAAGATGTACCTAAAGGGACGAGGCTTTCCAAAAAGGTAGATTGCTTAGATGAAGCAATGTATTGCAATTCTTGTCAAAGGTAAGTTGGAGAACAGTTGTATCCAATCCAGAATAGTTTTTACGAGGGTTTCTCTTTAACATTGACATTGTTTTGTCTGGGCTATGGACTTGTTGGCAATGGGAGCTATGAGAATCTGTTCTGTGAGGATGATGATGATACGAATTTTTTCTGTAAGGGCAATTGAGACGAAGCATGCACAATTTGAGTACCTCTATAAACTATTAATTCCGATAAAGAACCAAAAAAAATAGCAAGCACAACAAAGAAGAATTTGCTAAGCTAGTACTGCCCTTAAGACACTGGGTACTTTCGAACAAAGAAACCCACAAATAGCTTTAAATAGTGTGTTGTTCGCTTTAAAGCATTTTACTGAAAAAGTGCCTTACTACTCATTACTCCATGTGGCTAAGGACAGGGTCAAACAATCATTCCGGAATTTGCACTGCAATACATTTCCATTATGCTACCTAGTCAAACAACCTGCCACCTCATCTTGTCTTCTTCTTTTGATTTTCTCGGATGGTATACATATGTGGTGGCGGGCAGAACCCCCTATATGAACGGTGGCAACCTTTGACCGTAGAAAAGAAGAGGAATCCCGTACTATACCTTAAAACCTTGCTCCATCTGACCTTTCCAGCCTCCCCTCCCCCACCCCTTGAACCCCCCTGATGCCCCTTTTGACATCCTAGAAAGGGCTTAGGGATTATCAAGGTAAAAAATATCGATATCGATATCGTACCGGTCCACTCGGAAAAAGATATATCGGGATAAAACGTCGGTATATTGACGATATCACTAGAAATGTCGGAAATGGCTCAAAAAGGACTTTTTTTGCTATTTTTTTCCAGAAAATAAGATCATCCAAGATATTGAAACAACAAATAACCTACAAATACATACTTATATGACACATTTCGATTATTTATACCCCATATATCGCACATATCGGTCATATCAAATGTATCATTGATAATGCTGATTCTTGACTTATAGATATTGGAAATGGAAATGGATTTCATTCAAGTTCTTATAACATTAAATAACTTAGAAATATACACTTAGATGATACATATAGATCATCTATGATTCTTATATCGCACATATCGGTCATATCGGGCACATAGTGAATGGCATTGAGATGAACCATTTGATTCCAAAAATGTACATAATGATTAATGAATAATGAGACAATGTTTCTTTGGTATAAAGATTTAGACAAAATAAATGGAAAAAATATAAAATATTGCAATATTGTAATAGACATTACCTATAACAAAGAGTTTCGTGGAGGATCTAAATCGACCCCTTGCCTTATTGTAACTCATCGGATCGCAGACTCAATGAACTCGCAGTAGTTTTCCCATGTCATGTACAAGTACATGGCCTTGTAACCCATGACATACTGTCGGTATTGATGGCCACTGATCCCTATGAGTATCCCAAGATGAGGATAAGCGACATTAGATCCGATATCACGAGGGGTATGACGAGGCTGCGAAGTACTGCCTTGAGATCCTCGGGATGATGGCGACGAAGTATGAGAAGATCTCTGTGGAGGAGGCACGGGTGTGTACTCGAGGAAGAAACCAAAACTGTCACCACTAAAGAAGCTACCCTGGCTCTGCTCGGGTTGGTTACCTTGGTAGTTCTCACCGTTGTAACTGTTATACCCTCCATACCCGTTGTACCCATATGATGGAGGTGTGTACACCTGAGGAGTTGGAGGTCCTAGAGGAGGAGCACAGAAGAATTACGGAAAGACACCAAATGATCTCTCATCATGTGATGATCCATATCCATCTAGGAGACTTGATGTTTCTCTATGGTATGGGCTGTCAATGTCCATGTAGCTCAACAAACCTACAAATGATATAAAATAGTCCATGTAGTTGTTTGATGATAGCCACGTCCATATACATTGTAATCCATAGGTCCTGGACTCAGACTTGGGACGGACTGTCCATATGTGTTTCCATGCATTCTCGCCTTGCCTCAAATCTTATATCGTCATGTGGTCCATGACTACCCCTGCTGACCATGACCCCTCTGAATATGTCGCCCCATCACCAGATCCACCAAAACTGCCACACCACTTCCACTATCATCCTTTGATTCGGATTTGAATCTGGATTTCGATCCAGTGGAGAGAATGTCGTCAATAATCGCATCAAACTCCACCCCTCCAAGAGGGTTCGTGATTCGCTTGGATTTGGCCATGCAGTCACCAACATCTGCTCCCATTTGCTGGCTTATATTCTGGTTTGGCATGCCTCCTGTTTGATCTAGCACTGGAGGACCATTGGAATCCATCCACCTCTGTATAACATCTTCATAAGCATCGTCATCATGCGTCTTGAAAATGTATGCGAGATCGATATGGTCTGTGTAGTCATCTTTGTCCTACCCCTCCCTTACATGTTTCATCTTTAGCCTCAAGTTGTAGTGCACGAAGACAATATCATTGAGCTTCTGTTCTCTCAACTTGTTCGGTTTCTTTGAATGGATCAAGTTGAATGTGCTCCAATCCCTCTCACAGCTACCAACATATGCGGTTTAGGACAATACTTTCACTGCCACTTTCTGTAGGTTGGAAGCTTCCATCCTGTACAGTAACCACCATTCGGCTGTGGAAAATCCAAAAGGAGATAAATCAATAATTGTAATGCATCACAACATAGTCAATTGACTTATTCATTTTAGTCCTTACTAGGAAGAGTACTGCCCTATCCATTAACCGCGATAATTCTACTGAAAAACCCAAGGCATTCCTGAAGTACTTGACCTGCGCATTGTTTGAAATCGTAAATTGTTACATAATGAATATTTTGTTACTCACACTCTAGATTACAGAATAAAAAATACCTCTTTCATGCACGAGGTATGTGTCTTCTCGTCCTTGACGAGCTTCTCCACCACAACTTGTACAACTACTAGAAGGTCAGCATTTGTACAAAGATTGTTTTTGTACTAGTATTTGGTATTGAAGTAATAAACTGGACACAAACACGACAATTCTCAGATTTTAATCAATATTCTAAACTCTAAAGTGCTATCAAAAATGAGAAAAAATATATTCTTTAATACCAGCCTTGTGAAGAGGATGTGAGAGCATCTTGGACCAACGCTCGTTTATGATGTCCAACCATACCTTGAGTCATCTCCCAACTGCTTCTCTGACCTTCTCTCTCATGCAACGTATTGCCTCATAAATCACTCCCATGGTGGGTTTCTTGTCACCGTCTACGATCCGCAATGCAGAACAATCAGATCCATTATCTTTGTGATCCAAGTCACGTCATCTCAGAAGTGGAGATCATTGATGATTGACTCCACTTTCCTCCCTTCTTTAGTCCGAGCTTCAGGTATTTCGAACCGTTCACCTTACCAACACATGATCTTCAACCCTGTCTTGTGTTCTTTGAGGCTTTGCAACACTATAAAATTGATTGCAAACAGTGTGATGCCGGCCTCACCAACTCACCATTGCAAATCCGCCTCATCAACACCAACACTTTAGAATGATTGTAAATGAATGTGGTGATCGTCCGTGCTTGCTCCACCACCCTTGAGATGAGGTTCCTCTTGCTAAAGGCTTTTATAAGTAAATTTATACAATATGCAACACACGATGTCCAAAAAATATCGTAGTTGCTAGAATTCATTATTATTTCACCCGCTTTCTTAAAGTTGCTGCCATTATCCGTGACTATCTGGACAAATTTCTCTTTCCCAACATCCATGATGATGTCCTTCATTAACTTCATCAGGTACTTGTAGTCCTTCACATGTTCAGATGCATCAATAGATTTTAAAAAAATGATCTTTCTATCGCAGTAACGCGGAAGTTGATGATTTGCTTCTTCGTGTAGCTTGTCCATCCATCGCACATCAGAGTCACCCTGTACTCTGGCCATCATCTCCGCAGCTCGGAGATGCGCTCATTCATCTCTTTCTCCAGCCCTAGATACTTTTTCATTATCTCCTTGGATGTGGGAACCTTCAATCCCGTTCGCGCTGCGGTGATCTCAATAATGGCGTGCTGCAAAAAAAGGCTTGCTAGCGACGTTGGCTGGAATGCTCTCCCCAAGAAGAGCTTGCTGATGGCCTTACCCTCTCTCTCTCGTGCATTGGTGAACAACCCTTCTCTGTCTTTTGCCTCGGATCCTTGCTTGACATGTACTTCAGGACACACTCCTCGTCAAGAAGGTTCAAGTCCATTGGCCTTGTGTTTTTTGGTGGGTGATGGTACTGGTGCACCTACAGAACCACTCCCACTGCCACCAGCACCATGGAAGCCACCACGTGCACCACTGAGTTTCCTCTTGAACTTCCTCTCATAGACTCTTTTATCGCACTCCTGTATGCCTTCCTCTCCGTTGCGATCTGAATGTTAGCGAGGTAGACAAAGTCGTCGTCGTTTGAATCGAAGAGGACATTGAACTCCTTTTCGAACACGAATTCTTTGAACTATTCATCCCTTCTGGACCTCTCCACATTCTTGTCCTTTTTCCCCTCCAAGTTGGCCATCACCAACTCCTTCACATCTCTTGGACAACGAGTGCACTTGGCAACATTCTTATTGTTGCCAACAAGATGGTGCTTCGGTCTCGTAATCCCCCCTCATCCCAACTTCTTCCCACAGAAGTTGCACCGTGGTTTCGATTTGTTGCCATCGGGAGCGATGACATATATCCAACCAATCGCTCCACTGTCCAATTGATGACCAGGAACATCAAATTCTGAACCGGAGTATGAACCCATGATGTTAATTATTGAAGCTTGAAATCTGCAAAGGAATTACACAACAAACATTCTTGAGACACATGAGAATAATCAATTATTTGCTAATTATTTTTTATTTTAATTTTCGGATTTAATTAATTACTAAATTTTAATTAATATAAATCACCATAGTATCTTATTTTCTTTGTCGAGAACATGCGATCCGACTTTATTCTTACATAACGTAGCTTAATTTCACAACATAACTCAAAAAATCCATGCTAGTTCCCTAAGCATCTCGCTAAATTTTAAATCTAAGTTTAGTTCATAGATTTAATTAATTACTAATTTTTAATTAACATAAATTACCATAGAATCTTATCCTATGTCTAGAACATGAGATCTGACTTTATTCTTTCATAACTCAACTTAATTTCACAACATAACTCAAAACCCCCAAATTAGTCCCCAAATACCTCACTATATTATAGATCTAATTTTTAATTCACGGATTTAATTGATTACTAATTTTTATTTAACATAAAGCACCATAAAATCTTGTTTTCTCTGTCTAAAACTTGAGATCCAACTTTATTCTTCCATTACTTAACTTAATTTCACAACTCAAAAATTCCAAATTAGTTCACCAAATATCTCACTAAATACTTCAAATCTTACCAAAAAAGAATATACATTGCCTAACAACTACGAACAAAAGCCTTAACAAATTTCACAATTTCAATAAAGAAATCGGAGTAGATCTAGATGTTACCTCAAGGAAGGAAGACCTTTGGAGAAGAGCTTGGAGGAAGAAACAATCGAAATGGGAGATCTGGAACGAAATGAGGCAATATAGGGCCGATATCAGTGGATTTCCACGTTGGCATATTCCTCATATCGGTGATATGTCGCCGACACACGATGTATCAGTCAAATATCGACGATACTCGATAAAAGGATATATAGTCTGATATCGATATCCCCTCCCAACCGGTATCGATATATTGGCGATATCACGATATAGCTTACTATGTGGATTGTTAGTCAAATGCCATCGATCTTACTTTCTTATTGAACCGTCAATAGTCTTTGCTGGAAGCATGTTATTTTCTCGCATGATTTGCATTGTCTTGACAATGATAGCCATTATTGTATGTTGTCATGCACATGTAACCAACATAACAAGAATGTGAAAGAAGACTACTCAGATTGAGTGCTAATCACAGTAATTGTGAAGGAGGAACTCGACGTAGCATTGCTTCTGCCTTTACGTGTAAGGAGAGGGAATGCCGCCATCTGCTCAAGGGCTGAGAAATCTTTGGTAAAGAACTAAAAGGGAAAGAGAAAAGGCGTGGTAGAGAATGAAAGAGTAGGAAAACACTACAAAGGTGGGGTAGGGAGTTGCGATAAAAAGCTTAAACACCTGTTATATTATGCTAGATTCTACAACTAATATTTTGACTCTTTTTTTATATTGGATCTTTTATATATAACTAATTGGTTTGTACATACATATATATATGTGTAAACACACACACAAGTATACACACACGTGCACACATATAGACACACACACATAACCACACATACATATATAGACAGATATACATAAGCACAACCACACACACGTATGCACCCATGCATGCACTCCCACACACAAACACACTTACACATGTATGTGCGTGAACACCCATGCATCCCCATGCCCACGTGTGCATGCACTTGCACCCGTACATGCATGAGCTTACTCACCCTCACTCGCATGTGGGCTGCGTGCACACGCCCAAATGCGCATGCCCCCCCCCACACACACATGCAAACATGCTCGTGCATGCACTTGCATGTGCACCTGCACGCCTATGTGCGCCAACATGCGCCCACACGCGTACATATGCATATGCACACCATGGCCTCAAATTTCAGCGAAATTCGGTCGAATTTCTATCGAATATCGATATCCAGTCGAAATCAAAATTCGTCCGAAATGACCGAAATGACCGAAATATGGGGGTCATAGTACAAAAAAAGACCGAAATGACCGAAATTCCATCGAAATTCTGTTTTGGTCGATACCGAAATGGTTACCGAAACCGAGATTTAGGGCCTTGATGCACACGCTCACACATACGACCACTCTTACACACATGCGCGTGCCCCTACAGGCACACACACAAGCGCACACATTCACACATGCACGCATTTGCAGACACGTGCTCGCACGTACACATGCTCGCACACATGCACTTGCACATGCATAACAACACCCACCCACACATACCATACACATGCATACACACATACAATGACATGCACAATTTCATATTTGCATGCGTATATATATACGTAAATAGAATTGAATATTTTCTAAAGATTCCAAGTTAATTCTAATTCAATTCATTTCGGAATCTAATCCACAAGTCAAACTAATATTTTGTTTGTTTTATTTTTATCGAGTTCGAATGATTCTATTCAACCCCTAACTTTAGGCTAAGCACTAGATCATAGGCCACGCATGATAAATGGATCGTTGACGTTATCTAATTACCTCATCAACTCAACCCTTCTCGACTCTCAATAGAGTAAGAGAGTGGAAGAAATATCTGCAAGCTTACCAATTGTCAGGAAGCTCTTGAAATAGAGAGCTATTGAAAGTGACGCAGTTTTGAAATTATACCCATAATGACTTATGTATGAAGATAGTAATTTGCCAGTTGCACTTACAACGAGTTGATGAGTATGTTATATATGAAGGGTTTAAATATTCGGGACACCCATCTCTTAGCTAGTCAAATGAGACCACGTTGTGGAAATTTAGGAAAAATCTTATCCGGGCTTGATTTTGTTTAGGCATGCTGATTTTTCGAAGTCCACCCCTCCCAAGGACATCCCCTTGACAAATACAAGGTGGGGCGGGAGCCCCAACTTCTGAAATCATTCTTAAGGCCCATCAGATACTTCTGGGATTGGGGGACTTGGCTAAGCTTCAATAACACGAGGTTATGAGGCATGCATACAATAAAATCTCTAAGCAAGAACAATCTAATGAGGATCATGTTCTCCTCATTGTTCTGTCTACTTCTTATTGTGCTGTCTATAATGAACCTAGGGCTGGGGTCTACTGCTATTACTTTTCCATTGTTGTGGCGTCTTGTATATGTCATTCCCTTACGGCGAATTTCCTATGGGAAGCAACTGTAACCTTGTACCAATGGACTTTCCCCGGTTTTCAGATAGTTGCCACAAGTCCCTAGGAGATAATGCGAGGCATTGTATCTTTTTATCAATATATTCATTGTTAGCTAGATAGATATCTACATGGGTGCCTCAGAAAAATGACATCTACTTGGGGAAATCGTGCAACCGACCTTAGCCATGCTGTACAAACTGTCGCATAATATCGATGTTTATGTTTAGCCCATAAAAGCACATAGTGCTAGAGAAAGATGAATTGTTTGGGACATTTTTAATCAAAAGTTGGATCCCATTTCATAAAAATGTAACTTATTTTATTACCACTTTGAAATGTGATTGTAAGTTTGTTCTATTCTTCACAGGGATAACATTTGAGACAGGACATCAGTAACTGATTTATCTCGTGTCCCATCGCATATTTGTCTAATTGCATCAGTCCTGTCATGCTTGGTTTCAGGTTATGCCTGCTGTATTGGGTGTCATGAAAGAGAGGAGTATACTGATCACTCTGGTCAAGCCACAATTTGAGGCCCGTAGATCACAGGTTGGAGCAAAATTGACGTGGAATTTCTTTTGATAAAAAATATCGACTTACCAGAGTTCTGATGCCATTTTAATTTTGAAATAATATGCCTCCTTTAGTAATCTGTCCTACCTGCCTCCTTTCAACATAAGATGTGGAGTGTGGGGGAATGGTCTTTTCTAAATGCTATAATCATGCACAAAGTTAGATGGGTAATTGGATTTTTGCAAGATCCAATTGTTACTATCTTGTTTAGTCCCATTTTGCTCAAGTTTGGGACTTGTGTAAGTTTGTTGGTTTATATAGACTCCTATACTATGCTATTGAGAAGACTAAAAAGAATGGTAAAGCCTTCTCCCACTATAAGTAGGGTTGGCTACATGGATTCTTGTTCAAATCCATGTTGAAAGATTCATCTATTTTTTATGCTGGCTATTGACTACCTAATGCAACCCAAGTGGAGATTTGAATCCTGGTCTTTTGAGTGGTAGGCACACTGCACTAGACCATTTAAGTTGGTACTTCTCATTGACAAGACTACTTTGAAAAATTGAACTCATTGGATTCTTCTCATGAGAAGGAAAAAATTCCCGACCTTATTAAATCACACACATTTTAATGTTCTTGTTTGTGATGGCTATGCTTATTTTTATTAAAACTGTAAGCAAGATGTATACAATTTTCCCGGAAAAGTTGTCAAATGATCAGTTTGCCATTTTTGTCAATGTTTTAAGTGACTGTTAAAAGTTTGTAGTTTTAATTTCTTAGTTAGATCAGAGTAGCTTCTTGCTGCATATGTATAGTATTTTTAATCATTCAGAGGACTCACCTCTTTCCAAAGTTGGATCTTTTAGTATATATCATATGATCCAATTTTTTCAGGTTGGTGGAGGTGGAATTGTTAGAGACCCTCGTGTTCATCAAGAAGTATGTTTCTTTGTTATGCCTTCCATTGTTTCTCTCTTTAGAAGAATTATTATTACGCAACAATTATCACATGCATTTTCGCCTGTATTGAATATCATTTTCGTATGATATTTGACATTAACTAAAAGACTAGCTGGTCATCCATTTAACATTGTAATTATCGTAGAATTCTGTTTCTGTAGGTCTATGAAATCCAGGTAACTTTTACACATTCTCTTTACAATTATAACTGAATAGAATAGTTAAATTGATAGAAGAGTAGTTTGTGAACTTTGCTTTCTTCTTTGAACCATATTTAAGTGTGATCTTGGGAATGCAAGGCTGGAATGTGCCCCCAAATTGGACACTGTGTGCAGGACAGAGAAATGGGTGATAAGGAATCTTGTCTTTCTTATTGCAAATAAATTTTAATCCACTCGAACAATAGTGAAGATTATTCCCGACTTTAAGTCTGACTTGATAGATTTTTTTCTCCAAAAAATTTAATTTGTAGGCTCTTTCACTCCTATAAATTTTAATCCACTTCAACAATAGTAAAGATCCGCTTGAGGGGACCGCATTTCCCATTATTAATCGGGTGGGCTTTCAAGACCCATTTAGTGCTTCTGTTGGAGGCTCCGACGGGGTGGGGGGGAGGTGGGGGGGTGGTGCAGTAGGTTTATTCCCTTCGCCTTTTTCTGTTTCGGATGAATCCATCATGCCTTCAGCACATGTTATGACCTCTGTTGGTCAGGAGCAAAGCTCAGACTCTTCACCTGGACGTGATCTGCAGATTTTCGAGCATTCTGTTCAGCGACCCTTGCTGTCACACTCGCTGGAGAAGTCTACTCTACTTTCCTAAGTCTTGGAAACGGAGTCGCCCGCTGCTGCTGGACCTCGACTGGAGCTCCCGTTGGTCCTTTTCTCGTCTTCCGATGGTCCTCCTCTGCCTGATGGGAGATATGGGTACCTGTCCCCTTTGGAACTCTGAACTCGAGCAAGCGATCAGTGCCTTGGAAGTTGCAGTGGTTCAGTCCCCATCTGAAAGTAATGTCCGACCAGTATCGGTCAGTGGCTCTTCTTTGCAAGACTCCTCCAGTTCTTCTGCAGCGGTGGGGGTTCACAGGAGAGGTTCGAAAAGGTACATGACTAGAAAACATGTTAAAAAGGTCATTGCAGAACGGACCATTTTATCGACCCATAAATCCCAAGTAGCGGCAGCAGCGGGTGCGATCAGAACTCGTGTGTTCCCAAGGTTTTTAAATGAAGGTTCTAACTTGGAATGTGAGGGGCCTGGGTGACCATGAAAAATGGAGTTCGATTGGAGCTCTGTTGGTGGATTGGAGCTGCGATGTCGCTTTGTTACATGAATCTAAACTTTCCTCCTATTCTCCTTTCATAGGTCGCTAGAACTGGTTCTCTGTTGGAATACAGAGCTTTGGATGCAATAGGCACGACATATGGGCTGATCATTGTCTAGAAATAGTCTATTTTTAATCTCGTTTCTGAACTTAGAAGGAGACACGTTCTTACTGTTCTATTGGAGAACATCGAGTCAGATAAGCATGCTGCGTTCTCTTGTGTCTATAGCCCTTGCTTATATGCTATTAGATTGGATTTGTGAGCCGATCATCGCAGTGCAAGAAACTCCTTCCCAGGGGTGGCCTGGCTGGTTGGAGGTGATTTCAACATTACTTCGCTCTCTTCGGACCACCCTCAACTTGAGAGGAGGTCAAGACCATGGGTCAGTTGATTTTGCGAACCTGATAGATGAATTGAAGCTTGAGGTGATTGATGCGACATACAATAGATACACTTGGAGGAACTCTGGGTCCCGTTCTCGAATTGATCGTTTTTTTGGCTTCTGCAGATCTTCTCGAGGCCTTCCCTCTTTCGGCTTCTACGTCTAGACCTCGTACCAGATCTGACCACACGTTGCTAGTCTGGGAGTCTGGAGATGTCTCTCCAACTAGGGGTTTCCTCAGATTTGAGCGTGAATAGGTACAAGAGGCGAATTTTAGAGATCTTATCACGAGCCACTAGGCTTCAAGTGTGATTTTAGGTTCCACATATTCTCGTATGGTTCAGAAGTTAGTCTCCTTGTGCATCTGACTATGCTCCTTCAATAACAAGATTAGAGAGGCTAGATAGGAAAGTCAGGCTGAGGAAGAAGAAGAGGTGTGCAGATTGGATAGGTTAGAAGACACCAGAGAGCTTTTGGCTAATGAACTATCGGTCAGAGCAGCGACTCAAAGAGTAACCACGGTGGAGGAAAAGAAACGTGTTGCGGAGTGGAAACATAGATCCTGTCATTCTTGTCTCAAAGAAGGTGACGCAAACATATCCTATTTTCATAGAATATCAAGTGAGATGTCATCAGAACCTAATATACACTGTAATAGTAAATGATAGAAGGGTGGATGGTGACCGTGAGATGGGGTATGCCATTGCTGATCATTTTCATGATTTTTCGAGAAGAGATGATGAGAGGCCTTGGAGATGGTTTAGTCTAGGGGCCTCTCAAATCTATGAACAACATGCTAATCACGTGGTTCAAGAATTTACAGCGGAGGAGGTGAAAGTAGCTATTTGGAATCTGAATGCTGATGAAGCACCAGGTCCTGACGATTTCCCAGTCTTGTTTTTTCTTGAGTTTTGGGAGGTTATTGGCAGTGATGTTATGGACATTGTGAAGGAATTTGTGAGACAAAATGCAGGTTTTGAGAGACTTAACAAGACTCTCATATTCTTGTTACCAAAGAAAGAGGTGTCAGAGAGAGCGGAAGATTTTCGATTGATAGCGCTTTCCAATGCAATCTATTCGATTGTGACCAAGGTCTTGGCAATCATACTAAACATGATTCCGGATCATCTCATTTCTCTGCTTCAATGAGCTTTTATTCCAAGAAGGCAGATCGTTGACAGTTTGGCTATGGCAACAGAGGTAATAACAGACTTGAAGAGACGTAACATGAAGGGGGTTCTATGGAAGGTGGACTTTACTAAAGCATGGCACGGTGGATTGGCGCTTTCTCTGGATGACGATGTCTTGACAGGGCTTTCCAGGTACCTGGATTCCTAGATGAAGCGGTGTGTCATGAAAGCCTCTTACTTAGTGCTCGTTAATGGTCGTCTTGAGGGAGGTTTCTTTCAGCCTCAATGAGGTGTTAGATAGGGATATCCCCCATGCTTTTTCTGATTGCAACAGATGTTTTGCCTTGCATATGGTTGATCATGTGCTGCCTAATGGTCTCACTTCATGGTACATCATTGAGGATATCTAATATCCCTCTTTTGTAGTACGCAGATGACATAATCTTCTTTGTTGAGAGTGGCAAAGAGGTGGCCAAATGAATGGCCACAATTGTAGGAATTTTTGGTGAACTATGCAGACTTATTCTTAACCATGAGAAATCAGTGGCGATCCCTTTTGATCATTCCGACCAAGATGCGCAAGAATGCTGTTATGAGTTGGGTACGAAATGTGGATCTCTATCTATTTGCTACCTTGAGCTTCCCCTATCGTCTGGAAGATTAAAGATATATAATTGGTTACTTATCATTGAGAAAATGGAGAAAAAACTCTCGGGCTAGAAGGCGGCTATTCTTTCGCACGATGGGAGGTTGGTGCTTGTGCCGGTGATCCTCTATGCTATTCCGGTTTTCTTCATGTCATCTCGTTTTCTACCAGTGGGCATCATGCGCCGGCTGGAGATGATTATGCAGTGATTCCTTTGGAGAAAATCCGGACATGTTGGATCTTGTATACATCTGGTTGATTGGGAGGCTGTTACTTCGTCGAAGGTGGTTGGTGGCCTTGGAATTTCATGCCTGGAGTTCGTGAACGAGGCACTTCTCAAATGTGTTAACCGAATTTGGACCAGAAGTGAAGACATGTGCTATCGTCTCATTTGTAAAATTTATAACATCGGGGGGCGGAATGATTGTCCTAGTACCCACAATTTCACCCTTCGGTCTTTTGAAAGGGGATAAAATTGATGATTCCTAGTTTTCAAGAGTTCTTTCGTCCGGTGCTTGGAGATGATAACTCTTGTGTTCTGAATCGACAACTGGTCAGGAGAGGGCCACATCACTGTCAGATTCTCCCGCCTATTTGCTCTGGCTAGTAACCGCAATGCTCGAGTGTCGGACTATTGGTTCAATGGCAACTGGATGCCATAATTTGTGACGTATTTCTCGGATCAACGTCTTGAGGAGTTCCTTCTAATTCTAGAATCCCTTAGGCAGTTTGATCGAGCGGCTGACGGACGAGATCATTGGGTGTGGAGAGACAATACATTCTTGGTTAAGCGAGCCTATAGAGCTATCTCCAGACCACCGCCTCCGAGGACAAACAATATGGTTCATGACTGCAACTTTATTTGGGAGTTAAAACTGCCGAATAGAATTGATTTCTTCCTGTGGCTGTTGCATAGAAGGTACAAGAGATTGTTATACAAGACTCTTTGCGGATGCATCTAACATATGTCTCCTTTACAAATCCCATATGGAGACGGTGGACCACCTTTTTTTCCACCGCGTGAAGGCAACAGAAATCTTGGTAGCGTTTGACGCAGACTGGCTAAATATACATAATATGGACCTTTTTTTCGAAGTCCCTGTTTGAATCAAAACATCATTCTAGAGAGGATTATCCGCGACCTATCTCAGCCATCTGGGTAATCTGGCTTTCCAGAAATGGTGCACTCTTCTCTTTATAACGTTTTTACTTTGAGAATGTAATTTTTCATTGTAAGACTCTTCTCGAGTCGTGGCTTCTGAGAGTCTTCTTGTAACCATACTTCGTTCTATTATATATTTGGGGGCGGATACCATAGTGTATTTCCCCCTTTTTCGACTAAAAAAACAAAATTTGGATTCTACTCGTGCTTACCCCTAAAAAGACCATATCTTTTTTATAGGTCTCTTTTAACATTTAACGGGTATTATCCACAACTCAATCAAGGTTTTCTTCTTGTAATTGTCACTCCAAATAGGGTCACTAGAATGACTTTTTTGCACATGTCCAAGACACACGTCACACGGCACATGCACACACATGTTCCCATGCACATGCGCGGGCACACACAGATACATGCACATATACATAAATGCACTGACACAGATATGCGTGCGTGTGTAGTGCATAGATGTGTGTGCGTATGTGCATGTGGGTGTGCATGCGTGCGGGTTTGCGGGCATGCATTTTTGTGCATGCACGTCTGCCACACAATTCACTTTCTGACTTGTGAAACACGTATTTCTTTTGCTTTGTTTTCTCTTTTTTTATTCATTTGGTAGACGGGTTGATTTCTTAGTATTCTTTGAACTCATGTTGGGAACACATTGTTTTTTATATGACTTGTCCTTTCATGTAATCTATTCAGGTTCTGGAGAAGATAATCAGTGGAGTGGAAGCTTTCGGATTCCAAAGCAAAGGATGGATTGAATCTCCTTTAAAAGGTGCCGAGGGCAACACTGAGTTCCTGGTTTGCTTCCAGAGGGTACATAAACTTGGTGCAACAAAAGTTGGCTTAGTGGAAAACAGCCCTGAGGTAAAGGAAGATGGTGATTTTGTTCTATCGGGTATTCCTGATACATCTGGAATTACCTCACATTCAAAATAATGTTAAATCTGATAATGGATCATGTGCACCAATATAATTTTAGTAGTTATTATGATTCCTATCCCAAGATGTTTTTAAGGTTTCTATCTGTAACCTCAGTCAGGTGATGAACCCCAATGCAGGAATGCCATACACCCTAATTTGATTTTTTAGGGAGATAGGTTAGTTTTGGGTCATGATCTCTTGCACGGTAAGCCTATCCGGAGGCTCTTCACTTGAAACCGGTCTGTTGGTAACCTGATCCGATCGATGTAATATGACCCGCAAGACATGGATATCCAATCAGATTCTTCGGATAGGTTATCCACCATCAGCTGAGTCCTATGGTATCCACTAGAAACCCATGGCTGAACCATGCTCGATCCCTTCCAATCCATTACCGATGGATACCTGATGCCCCTTGCTGAGTTCTTCCTGATCGCTTCTCACCAAGGACTCCTCCCCAAGGTATCCGCTTTGGGCAACCAAATTCCAAGCTCTAATTTCTATTTTGACACCGTCGACGCTGGATCCCTCGATGGAATCTTGAGAATAGACACTTCCTTCCCCTCTGCTGCCATTCCTCATGCACTCGGGCCCTAACCACTGCCCCTTCTCCCCCGTCTCAATTCAGCAGTACCTCCCCAGCTCCAGACAAGGTGTAATCTAGAGCAATCAGACACTTTTTGGCGAAACGCTAATCCCTGATTAATTCGCTGAAGATTCAATGGCCAACACCATTCTCTTTCCATTTCCTACCACCAGCTAACCTTCAGTACTTTAAAAATAGTGCAGGAAGCAGCGAGCAATCTTCCTTTTTTTCTCCCCACCTGGAAGAGCTCTTGGGAGTGAAATTACCTTGTAGAGGAACGTCTCGTCTCTGCAGCGATGTATGTTGCTGAGCGAAATCCTTTTTATATCACAGTCATTGGCCTGTACATGATTCAGTAACTTTAGATGATTGTATGCTGTAGATCAATGATTAGAGTAATAGAATATATATTTATCGACTGGCAAAGTACACTGAATTATAATGTATTTAGGTCTTGTATGACATCCTTTGCCATTTCTGTTGCCTTGTTCTACATGTTGGCATTTGTTATAGTGCATGCCAAACTGCTATGCCAGAATTATGAGCACGGATGATGAAGAGAGTCGGATTGTTCTTATTGCCAAGATTAATATTTCTGCTGGCGACGATCTAGATAATATTACCTGAATCGATCAGCTTGCTTTTCATGCATTGATTTTTCTTGATGGCAACACACTGTTTACAGAGACAGAACACATCCATTACTGTAATGACATTAATCAGGTACTTAAGAGTGTTAATTACTTCTAGCAGAAGAAATATGTACTAATGAATTCTTTAAGCAGTCAAGTAATGTATTAATGAATCATTTTTTTCATTATTTAAATAGTCAAGGAGGATAGACGTGAGTTGATAATAAAAAAACTCGATGCTGCGATCTCAGCCATTTGTTTTGATCTTTATTACCCAAAATATCATTTCATGTTTTACGAAAATTTTATTTCCATCTGTTCTCACGTTTGCAAAATAAATAATCTAAAACATGACGATTCAGAAGATCGCGAATATATGGAAATAAATTTTATTACGATTTTTGAGGTATGTTTTGTTACTTCATGTTTTTTTATTACGGTTATTTTGTTAAATTTTACAATTATGTATTTATTTCTTACCATCTCATTCTATGATTTCATGTTTATTAAGAACCTCTTTTTTATTTTACAACCTTGTGCTTTTTTTTACAACTCTGTATATTTTTTACAATTTTGTGTTAAAATGGTGGTTTATTTTACAACTCCAGTCTTTTTATATTACGACTCTATGTTTATTTTTTACAACCTCATGTTAGAATTTTACAACTTTTTGAGGATACCGTGATAACGTTTGATTAAGCTAATACGTGACATGTAATGCGTTCAGATTTTTATCAATCAAAATTCCATTGAATAATATGAATTAAGTGCCAATGTGTGTATATGGTACATGCTAAGATTGAAATCATGGAAAAAGAATTTTGAATCTTGGGACTACAAGTATAATGATGTAGTGTAAAATCCAAATCAGGTCACAAAATCAATGTTATTGAAACTGGATCGGACCAGCTGGTTCAACCGATGAACCGGGTTTGGATCGGTTCGGTTAATCGATTTTCTCGGTTTGGGTCAAATTGGCATAATTTTAATTCAACCACTAGTCCGTTCGAATATTTGAAACTTGGTTTAACCATGTACAATCAAATTGAACAAATCAATCACAATTCAAATTTTAGTCTATTTAAATAATAATAATTGTGATGAGTGTTAAAGTCATTACCTCTTGTAACCCATTATAAGAGTACTAACCAATTACTCCAACTTGATTTTTTAAAAAGTTGGATAATAAATATAATTAAGCTAATATTATCCTAGAGAATTTAGTTCAAATATTATATATATCTATATGAATAACATTTATTGTTGCATATTGAAGAAAACATTTTATGTATAAAGTAAGATATTTCAATTGCTTGTTTATTTTATATTTATTTCAAGTATGTTTGAGTGTGCATTTTGCACATGTTATAATCCATTCTGGTTTAATTACCCGATTCAATCATTTTCGTATACCGGTTTGATTTAATCCGATTTTAAATAATAATGTCATCATCATCATCCAGTTTAACCGGTTTGATTCTGTGGTCCAACTCGATCCAATCTTTTTATTGCGATTCCCGTTCAGTTTGTACAAAATACTTAAAAATGGGGGCAAAATTACTTTTTGGGCTCACAATAACTATTTTAGGTGATTTTTGGGTACTTTTAAAACTAAACACAACAATTAAGAAAAATGGTTTATACCAAAAAGGAATAGTTGGTCCCGAAATCAGGTACATAAGAACCTAGGGAATATCAAATAATATGACTTTCGAAAATGGGTATTTTTTTCCTAAATAGAGCATCCAAATATCTACACAAACTAGATTTTATCTTGGATTTTTAAGATTTTTCCTGAATTTAAATGAAAACTGCACGTTTTTTAGATTTTTTAGGATTTAAGGAGTTACACATAATTGAATCAAATTTTTTGGTCTAGTGAAACAACAATGCAAGATACACTTACGGTAATTTTTTGGGATTTTTCAGAAATAGTTTGCTATATTTAATACCATTAAATGAATAAAAAATAAAATTTTAGTAATGTTCAATTTAAAAAATAGCAAACATCAATACTTTTGGAAAAAAATTACAGTGTGTGCGTGAAAGAGTGGAAATGCAAGGTATTTTTGACTTGAAAAAAAATGCCAAGCATGGTGCTCTAATTCATTCATTAAGTCACTTCATCTTTTAATTAATGTTAGGCACATATGATAGAAATAAGGTGAGATATTTCGCCACACTTTCAAGGATATGGATATGCACAGAGGAGGCCAATTTCACAATGAAATTTAACAAAATGGACTTTATATGAATTTAATACCAGTATAACAAGCACTGAACTTCAAAGAATTCTAATAAATTACCAATGCCTTGAAGTATCAATAAGTTTTTCAATTAGGTCTTGATTGTAGCGCCTCAGACATAGTCTCACATCTAGTAATAACAAATTGTAATAGTTTGGTTATAACTAGTGGTAACTACTGCACAACATACTAAGCATTTGGGCGGTGGTCAACGCGCCTAGTAAAGCTCATGCTTAGCAAGTTGTGATGACCAATTGTCCTCCATAACAACTCGAGTTGGGGCCCATGACATTACTAATGGTATCATAGCGATTCCTCCAATAGTGAAAAAGTTTGCTCGAGAGCGGCCTTTACCAAAGAGATAGGAGAAAGGAGCTATCCAGAGTGTGCAACCACCACTATTATTGAAAATAAGTGATGTGCCATGCATCAACGGGGATGTTATATGTATAAGTTGCGGAGATTGTAGCAACCCGAACATGCTCACATATCTAGTAATCACAAAGCGCGATAATGAGTTATAAGTAACTAGAGTTACTATTAAACAACTTGGGCTTACGCGTTTTGAACAATGATCAATGAGCCTAATTGGGTCCAAGCCTAATAAGTTGTGAGTGCTAATTGTTGGTCATAATGATCCAGGCTAACGTCTGCGACATTACAATGATTGCATGAGTCTCTAGTAAAAACTTCGAAGGAAAATGAATTAAAATGATTGTGCAAATAAAATTTCAAATTAAAATGCATTTAAAATGGAAATAAGTGACCTTGCAAATTTGGCCCTGGAAAAGGACTATTTCAAATAGTGGGACTCGATAGAGTATCTGTGCAATTTGCTCAAGGTGTTGATGTGGATGAAATAGTGTCTTCAGAGTATTTAAAACCCAGGAGGTTATCCATGCAAATTCTCGGTGCCAATTCGAGTGGATGCTTGAGATTAGATTGGGCAGAGAGATCCTCTATTGCAGCAGAGGCACTGCAATTATCTTTTTTTTTTCTGACTTTGATTCCAAAATCCAACCTTATAGATTGAATCTTATATTAATTCTCTACATATTCTTCAAATTTTGCTTAAACTTGAGATTATTTGCTATTTTAACTTAATGGTCAAATATTCGTATAAAAAGATCCAAATGTTTGATCATTAAGATAAAATAACAAATAATCTCAAATTTAGGCGATAATTGGAGGATATGTAGAACATTAACCTAAGAATCAATCTATAAGGTTTGATTTTTAATCAAAATCAGAAAAAGGATTACAATACCTCTGCAATCCTCTCTACAGAATCTTTTCCTAGATTGGGAGGCTTGATTTGGACTTTGGGACACGTGTCCCCAACCTGTTGGGTCGTCTTCATTCCACTGGTCATGGATGGAGTGGCTTCGCCGGACATTCACGATGGTTGCCTAAGATCCACTGATGGTGTAAGCAGCTTGAAGATGGTCTGACCTCGTGGATGAAGCTTCGGTCTTCTTAGTCTTGAAGTGTTTAGGTTCGAAACGCAAGGGATGCGACTCTAATGGACGTTCAAGTATGCCTTGGCACCGCTGTTAAGATCCGAAATTGGGTGCAAAGAACCCAACTTTGGCGGACACTGGTGAGAGATGTGAGAACCTCGAATTTGAAGTGAATGAGAGTACCTACTCCTCTATCGTCGAAGATACAAGGGTGGAGTTGACCGTTGAGGATTGGTAGAAGATGAGAAGGGCAAGGCTTTTTGCATGATGATGGTGAAGAAGGAAGAACGAAGAAGAACAGGAGGAGCAACACGCGCGTGGTGCCTTGCCACCAGAGGACATGGAGCGCTGGGTGGGGTGTCTTGACGGTGAAGGCTCGCGCAAGGGTGAGCGTGGGGCTGTTGCAATGCTCGAGCGGGTGAAGCTGCACGACGACGAGGGCGAGTACGCGGGTGAGAAAAGGATGGTGCAGAAGCGATGTGCTGGAAGATGATGAACCGTGGCCATGGCAGCGCCGTTGGCGTGATTGCATAGTGGGTGCGGTAAGGCGTGTCATTGAGGAGAGGAGATGGTGTAGTGGGCATGGTAGAGGACACCAATGAGGGAGAGGGTTCAGAGGGGGTGATGTGGAGGACGCCGATGGAGGAGAGATTTTTCCCGGACAGGCTGTCCGTAATTCCCGGTCAGGGCATCGCTGCAAAGTTTTTCCTACCTAGAGCATGATTCGGTGAATGGTTCGCCGATCGGCAAAACTTTTGCCGATTATATATTAAAAATAATATATAATATTATTTTGGAAAACTTTTCAATTTTATATTATAAAAAAATAATATATAAAAATATTTGGAATTGCGAATCCCAAATGGTTTGCCGATTCCCAATTCCAAATATTTTTATATATTATTTTTTTTATAATATAAAATTGAAAAGTTTTCCGGAATAACACTGATCGGCAAACGGTTCGCCGATCGACTAACCGTTCACCGAATCATGCCTTGACCGGGAAAACATTTTCTGCGATGCCCTGACAGGGAATTAGGAACAGGGCTATGCCCTGTCCGGGAAAAATCTCGATGGAGGATGCCTAGGAAGGAAAGGTTGCATGGTGGAAGTGCGAGTTGGGGATATGGTTTGTTGGGAGATAGGGAGCAGAGCCAATGAATGAGAGGAAAAAGGGGACTGTAGCTTGTGAAGTCGGCAATTGAGGGCATGATTTCAGATTTCACGAAATATCCACGAAATTTTGTTGAATTTTTGATTTCGTCAAGGGACTGAAATTTTGAGGGAAATGTTGAGGTCTTCCTTTACAAATGTTGTTCGACTTGGGCGAAATATGATCAAAATTGTTTAAAATTTCGTCGAAATTTCGTTTCGACATGGTGTCGATACGATATCTGATATCGAAATTTAAAACCGTAATTGAGGGAGTAGGGATATATCATGCATATAGCCTAAAGCCACAAGCTCCCCAAACCCATATATGTATGTATATGTCTGTATGCATGTGTATATATTATTAAACTTTTAACGAATCGAACCTAAATGAACCTATCATTTCAAGGTTTAGTTTGTTCAAATAAACGAGCCCAAACCTATGTTAAAGTTCGGTTTATTTAATTTCGAATCGAATTCGAATCAAACTTTTAAAGAATTGAATCTGCACGAATATCGAACTCGAGATTTTTATGACAGTCCTAACCACCACCACCCACACACAAAGACATGCATCCGACCACGCATCCCCACGTCCTTACATACACCCAAACACATGCACCCACACACCTAATACAAATATGTATGCGAATTTGAGTTAATTACGATTCATCCGTTCTAAGAATTGAATCCACACAAATCAAATATTTGATTTAGTTTATTTCAATCGATTTTTTTGAAAATTTGAATGGATTATATAACCAAATTCGAATGATTCAATTTAATTAGCACTCTTACACGAGAGAGGTAAATTCTATTTATGGAAAACTCTGATCTATACTTTCGAAGAGCTTGTCATTTCGTCATATAATAACATATGAAATTTATTCTTGATTTTTGTTAGTTTGAGGTAGTTTGTTGTTGGGATAAATGTATGATAAGGGTAAGTTACTTATAACATTTATTATTCTTTGGAACGTAAGTAATAAGTATTGTATAGTAGTAGATATTTGAAGACAAGATAAATAATAATCATTGTACAAAGGAAAAGAAAAGTTAAAATGAGATTTAGAAAAAAAGATGATAATATTATTATTATAATGAAAAAAAAGAAATGCACTAGGACAACGCCGGTCTTTGCACTTACTCACGTCCCGTTTAGTTCATTACAAAAAAATGGTTGTAGTAAAATACGTAACATCGTATATTATTTGTTATTTTCTTTCTAAATTTTCAATGAATATTGCATCTAGTGAATCATATAACAACAATATTTTATTGATTTTTTTTCATATTATTGTTAAATTTAACAATGATTATTACAAATTTTAATGAATGAGTCAAATGATAAATCAACACAACATGGAATTAACGTAGAAACGGATATGATACTCGTTGCTAATTACAAGAACAAAAATTAATTTTACAATGAATGATATTTGTTGTTATTTATTTAATAACAGAAGATATGGCAATGGGTATTAAAATTATTCGTTGCCATGTGCCAATTTATTTGTAGTGCGTAATCTTTAGGTTATTCCTGGAAATGTGTCGAATTCAGGAGGTAATCCTTGATAATCATCATAACTTTGAATGCACATTGTAGTTTGTAGATATGCAATTCAAGAGAAACATGTCTATTGGATCAATATCATTCAACTTCCATAACAACACAGACGTCCATGATCACGACATCTTGAAGGAAAACAAAACATAAAAATTAAGGGTTTTCTCGCTACCGCTACTTCGAGATGCTGCAATTACAAGTACCTACCTTTTTTGCAATAACACTTGTGTCACTGTATTCTTACAAAATTCATAGTATTGTCCTTCCATTAATATAAAACAAGGGTATTAGTGTAACAACAACATGACAATGCCTATGAATTTTGTAAGAAGACATGAGCATAAGTGTTTATTGCAAATACGCTAGACATATATACTATAATTGCAGAATCAGCCCAAGTTAAAAAAAAACACAAAAGTTAATCCACCCCATAAAATCCAAAGAGGCATTGAGAATCGTTGGAGAGAAGACAAAAGTTGGGAACTAATCCAAAGGAACAAAGGTGCCAAAGGAGTTCACGTGAATATCTCCTCCTCCAGGCATAGATCCTAATGCAGTGCAGTTAAAAAGTTATAAGTAACCTGTGGTAGCAAAGGACTTGGAAACCTCGAGCCATCTTTCTTTGTCCTCATTGTAAAGTTTTGCATCTCCTTTTTTTTCTGTTGGGTCTGATTGGTAATATATCTCAGCAATGATATATGTGTGTCTATAGCATGCATTGCATGCAGGTCCCTCCTCCTCTGAAAAACAAAGGCTACTATAGGATCATCAATCATGTGTCTCGAGCTGTTTTCTATAGGAAGTAGCTGCTTTTGTTTTTGTTGACCTACATCCAGCTTTGTACACAGCCTTCGATTATATGTGAATAAATTCCATTTGGAGAATAGAAATTGAAATAAGGATAAGTTTTCCGTTTGTACGGTTTCCAAGAGTACAACTATTCTCGTCCACATCACATTATTTCACCTTATTCTATCCTTATTCCTATCTTAATTCCACCTTATTCTACTTATTCTAATCTTTCCAACCGAACAGTTAATAAACCCTTATTCTCCTTATTCTCCATCTTTAATCCTGCTTATTCCCGAACCTAAGGCCCTGTTTGGTAGGAGAATAAGCCCTGGAATAAGGGGTCAATTCTCCTCCTAACTGGTACGACTATTCCCCATTATTCCATCTTATTTCACTCTTATTCATATCTTTATCTCACTTTACCTACCTTTATTTCACCTTATTCTCCTTATTCCTATCCTCCAGCCGAACAGAGAATAGACCCTTATTCTCCTTATTCCCCATCCTTATTCCTGCTTATTCCCGAACCGAACGAGCCCTTAGTGTGGATGATGGGTGTGTGTAATCGATTCAGGTGTGGGGGTGTGGAACACACACACACGCACACACGCACACACACACACACACGATAAAATGGGGTTGCCTCTTGAGGGAGCTAACTACGCCCCTCCTCCCCTCATTTTTTTTCCTTTGTATTTAGTTATTTAAATTTCAACTCAATTAAAGATCATATGCCCTCCATCAAAACCATCAATATTTAAGGTTGCGTTTGGTTCGTGGTTATCTGGGGGAGGGTAACCCAACCCAGTTGTGGGTTATCTGGGGGATAACCTGAATGTGAGTTTTGGTATTTGGTTAGTGTGTTTTACTGTTTGGAGGGTTTTCTGTGATGTGACCTTTACTAAAGTTTGGGATAATTATTGATTGGTGATTGTTTTTTGGTAGTGGATTTTAGTGGTAGCGGAATTTGTTTCCCCATGTACTTTTACCCAAGTTACCGTATGAAATTTTGTATTTGGGAATAATTTTTTCCATGTTAAAACGGCATGGTGCTTGGTTGACGAATTTGTACTAGGCACGTCGTTAATGAAAGTTATTGCTATGTTTGCTGTGATTTGGCATTCTAAATTATTATGTTGAATGTAAGTCCTTACCTTTGTCTAAGATTTCGTAACTTCAATTGATTGTATGTGTTTATGTACAATATGTAGCAGTTATTTACCATCGTAGTACGTAACGTCCAATATCCCCATATTCGAGTAGGCAATTTTGAATAAATGGTAAACGAATGCATTCAACTATGTTAATTTCACGGTAATTACGAGCGGAATGTTGGAATTTCCTTTTTGTTTCAATGCAAAAAGTCATTACTTCTGTAGAAGACCTGATACATCAAAACTGTCCAGTATTGGAAGCGAGGTGCACTTGTTAAACGTTGTAACTGTAACTCGATTTATAGCAATTGTCCCGGACATTATGAAAAATAGGAATTTGTGAGGTTAGATTTGACTATTCAATCGAACGTTATTTGGTTATTTTCGAAGTGGATGTGTGCCCGTTTTTTATGAAATGCTCGTTTTTTAGACTACCAGTAGTTATTCAACAATGTATAATCGTGAACACAAATATGTAGTATACAGAAAGTATACAAAAATAAATGAAATCTCATTCTCCTCATCGTCATGCTTGTAATCGGTGTGTCAAATGTATATGAATTTTTTAATGAAGACAGAGCGACAACAAGGAACAATATGCTGTGAATTTCAAGAACTTAACTATGATAAATGCAATTTATGTAAACCAATGTAATTGTCAATGTTGTGCTATTCTCGTCATTTCACTAAAAATAACTTCATTTCCAATAAAAGTGATATTTCACAGAATTACTCGTTATCCATTCAGATGAGGTGAATATAATGTTAGAATTGGTTTTGCAATGGTATGAATGTCATTGACCCCTGATTTTCTAATTAACAGGTAGCAAAAAAAAAGGTAATTTTCTTATAACCAATTTTGCGAAAAACGATACGCGTTTTCATAAATATTGAAAATTATTTTCCCAAGCAGATACTTGTAGGTGAGTTGGAATGGAGGGTGTCTTCTAGCAGATAGCGTGACTAAATAAACAAGCATGAGTTCATAAATAGCATTTGAGTTGAAAGACCTAGGCAACAACATGCTTGTCAACCTGCGGTTCGTCAATGGGATCAAGTGTTGAAGTCGAATCGCCTGATAGGTGGATAATCATTCTTTCTTTCTCTGTGATTGTAAAGTATAGATTTATTAAGGTATTAACAAGAATGGGGAAACATTTTAAAAACATATCAAAAATAAAACGTAAAAGAAGAGTTAGTGAAAATAAAATGCAATTCGAGTTAATTGATAGTTGAAGTTGACAAAATGAATGATAAATCAAAATGGAATAAGTTCCACAAAATGCATTTCATGATGGAGAACTAAAATTGGATAGCAAATAACCAAAAATGCATTTAATTTAATAATATATAGCAATTTAATAGATTATTTTTCAATTTTGAATGACATGAAATAAATGGTTTATGTTGACAACATGCCTCCAAAAACTGAGAGGATGAAATATTGTATATAAAAGTGTTTTTACGCGAATATGTAGAGATTTGATATAATTATAACATGGAAAAAATACCATTCAATATGTTTAATTCCAATTTTAGTAGAAAATACTAACATACACATGCATTTGACAAAGAAAAATGAAAAAGAGCTACAGAATATTACATGATACTTCGGGATACACAAGAAGTGGAGAGCTATGATATATCATGGCGGAAACGTTGGAAAAACAACAGCAAACAAAAGAGCATATTTAAAATTTTAAACTTAATCACTTATATTTAGAAAGATTAATCAATTAACATTTAATTAGCATATTAATTAAGGGCAATGCCTATTTTTGGAAAAGAACTCCGTGACTTTCACCTTCACTCAAACCGCACGCAAGAGTTGATATGGGTAGGGTGGAGCATTGGGCTCGACTCAACCCAACCTGGGAAAGCCCAGTCCGAGCTCCGCTTTTTTCAGCAAACTAAGGACTCGGGCCCGACCCAAGGCCCGCGGGATCGGGCTCGAGTTCGGATCAGGCTCGGGCCGGGCTCAACCCGTACTCAAGGTTTTTAAAATCGGACTGGACATTGAACCAGTCAGTCTTCGGTTTGGTCCAACCAGGTCGAACCGTCGGTCCAAATCGGTCGGACCGACGATGACGTCAGCATGACTTCATCATTCTTATCGACTCGGAAAAAATCGGACCGGGCTTAATTTACTGGTCAGACCGGTCGAACCGGTTTTTTGAACCAATAAAACCGGAAACATATATGAAAGTATATATTTATATATTAATGAAATAATCGTTAGAAAATTCAAATCATTAAATAGAATAACATGATTGTCTATTTCGAGTAAAACTCTACAAAGTTAGTCACATTTTCTAAAATTATATATGAATATAATATTATAATCATTTATAAATAGTTGTTTCAAGAAAATTGCTCTAAGAAAGTATTTACATAAAGTATATTCCAAAAAAGAGAGGGGCATATCTTATATCGCAAAAGTTAAGAAGGGCATACATGATAAAATCCCTATTATTTCATTATTTAAACCTTTATTTTTTGAAAATTACCAAACCATCAAAACTGGGTCAATCCGGGTCAACCCGGTCCGACCACTGGTCAGACCCGATTTTTTATTTTTTAATTTTTTTGAAAGTAATTACAAAGAATCGACCAAACCGACCGGGTCAAGGCCGGTTCCCGGTCCAACCGGTCCGATCGGCCGGTCCGGTCCGGTTTTTTAAACCCTGCCCGTAGTTATTTTGATTCCATGAAGTTGCACTTTGATTCCAATTTGTTGTTATGGATATAATTCTTCCATAACACATGAATATTGGATGTATTGTTGCGATATAATATTACTATTGATGGATGAATGAAATATTGGATGTATTATGACTATAAATTCGTGTCCTCTAATTTAGTTCTAATATGATAATTTGAAATATGAGGGCCCGAGCCCGGTCCATTTGTACTTCGGGCTCGAGCCCGACCCGACCTGAGCATAATATTTTTGAAAAATGAGAACTCGAGCCCAGCCCATTAGTACATCAGGTTCGGACCGGGCCTGAGCTTTTGCGGGTCGGATCAGGGTCGGGTCCGGACCGGCCCGGCCCGGCCCAATGCTCCACCCTAGATATGGGGATCTGACTTGCTTAGGACTCTTGAGATGAAAAACTAGGACAAACTTAGGGGCGACTGATCGACTTCTCAAGTGGAAGGCACTAGGGAGCTTGCCTCTTCCCAGAGATTCATGAAGACAGGTTACATCTTTATTTTGCGATTAATTTTCCAGTTGTTTTGTATGAAAATGAATCGCTTAACGTTTCTACGAACAAGTTTTTGAACACTTTAAAATGATATTTTTGTTATATACTAATTCCGTGACATTCAATGGGGCCAATTTAAATTTCCAAACATTTTCATTATAGATTAGATGGATAATGTAGGCATGGGCAGTGATTTTAAATCTATTAATAAATATGCAATGTAACGGCTGATTTTTATGCCATAACTTCATGATGTATTTTTTTAGTATTCAATAAATAATGAAATGCATTAATTAATATGGACAATTAGAAAATGTGTGATCATGATAACCATATTTATTTCAATTTGTGATGAAATAGATGTAATGAAGAAAAATATTAGAAAGAAAAAAAATCTAAGAAACTTGAGTTATAATCAACGTTTTAGTTCCTTAGACCGAAATGAATGTGGTTTTTCAGATGCAAATACATTTACTTGAAAAAAAAATAATGGTGTTGTAGCATCTGTAGGTATGCATGGATAAATATCTGACGGAGTAAAATAAAGAAGTCTGAATGTTTAATCATTATAAAAAAATATACTGTATTAATATATGGAGTTCGTACAGACCATTAGAGTAATTAAAAAAATAGAGCTAAGTGCCTTTGAGTATTACTGTAAAGTGTAAACTATGAACATAAAACAATGGCATAATTTGTATAAAAAACAAGACATATAACAACCGAATTTTATAAAACCAAGTTTCGTAGGATGGTCAAAGACATGAGAAGCACTTATTTAGAAAAACAAGAGAAAAATCAACACGATAAGGAGAATGAAGACATCTCTGAAGTATCATCCAGTGAGAATGAAGTTGAATATTATGAATGAAAGGCTTGTACAAGTTGTATCTAGATGGGGGGTAATTTTTTTACAAATTTATTTAATATTTGTTTATAAATTACTCTCATTAAGCTGAATATAAGACTTTGGTTATCTTGATCTCCTTAAGTCAACTCTTGGACGTAAGTTATCTAACACCTCCGAATCTCTATTCCTATGCAGAGGACATGCATCAAGAGGTAATCATTTGATGGTGCTTGATTAGTCCTCAATCTAACTCTTTAGAAATTTATCCAAGCACCAGCCTCTATGATTCGATTATTGAATCAACAGTTGTATGATCATTAAGATGACCATGGTACATAACCCTAATTGTACTAAGGAACCTATTATGCAAATTAGTTATTTTTTATTTCAGACCAGGGAATGATATTTACAATAACTGTTATTGCATAATGCCTCACCATGGGCTCGCATGTCCAACAGTTCCACCTTATTCCTATCTTCCACTTGAACAAAAACAATATCCTATTCTAGCTTATTTCACCCGCTTATTGTACCTTATGCCCCTATCGAACGAGCCTTAATGACAAGTTGAAAGAAAGAGAGATGGATGTCATCTTATTGTTTTAACTGTAAAATAAGAAGTTTTAAAATGGATTTCATAAAATTAACATCAATATGGATGGAAATCAACTGCAAGGTTTCTGATGTAATAGTTAGTAAGGTTATGGGGTTTATGATATCATTACAAGAATTATAGGGGCTACCTTGTAAATGAAAAACTTTACAAGGAATGGGGTGTGAAAATCCCTTTACTATTTCTCATGTATTTTTATGATGGTTATGGATGGAAGTGGCCTAATAGATAATAAAAATAATAAAAACAAATTCAATAAACAGCAAAGACATACACGCAAAAATATGTACTTACGATGCCCTCGGGTAGAAGTGCATTGCAGATTTGACTAACATGTACGCATACCTATAAAAATTTCATTCCTTGTGGAGCAGAGTTTAATTACGAAAAAAAATGACATATATATATATATATATATATTTATCCGAGGACCATAGTAAAAATAACCCAAGACGTATTCTGTTTATGACGACGATCCAAGCGAAGAATCTTATACATTTCTCTCTGCAGGATGCATTCAATTGTGCATAATTAGGGCATGTTTGGTTGCAGGGTTGGGCAGGGTTGGCCCAACCCTGGTTACTATTCACAAGGGTACTTTCTCCTCACAGATTACTATTCACCCACCCCAACCCAGCCCAACCCAACCAGTCCAACCCAACAACCAAACAGGCCCTTAGTGTGGCTTGTGAATCAAAAGCTGGCGGCTTTGCTTGAAGTTAGAAGAAAACCATGTTCTTAAAAATCAAGCAAAGTGTTCTTACAGAACCGTGGCCTTGTTTGGTTGGAGAATAAGCTTTGGAATAAGGGGTCAATTCTCCTTCCGATACGGTTCTCAGTGGTACGACTATTCCCTATTATTCCATCTTATTTTACTCTTATTCCTATTTTTATCCCACCTTACCTACCTTTATTTCACGTTATTCTCCTTATTCTTATCCTCCAACCAAACAAAGAATAGACTATTATTCCCCTTATTCTCCATCCTTATTCATGCTTATTCTCAAAGGAGGAATAAGACTGCCTTTACTTGCAATTAGAGAAAAGCAAATGCCCACTGCAACCACCGAGGAGAACATGCAAATCCCGATGGGTTACCAGTTTTCCATCAAAAGAGAACATGCAAACACGGAGGGGCTCCTCGTTTCTCATTCCAAGCAAATCGTTTCTTTAAACCCGCTCTTTTTAACATCTATTCAAGAATTAAATCGCACCTTATTTCTAATCCTTCATCTCGACGGTCGGCGCGCATGCACAACACACATATAGAGTGATCCATGCTTGCTGTAGCGATAACAGCAATGGGGGTTCATTAGTGTGGAGCTTCATGCTGAAAGCTCTGCGACTTCGATTAAGCCTTCTTTTTCTCCACCTGTCAATCAGCCGCGTTTGATTTTTCTTCTTTAGGACATTTGTGAGGCGTACATTTCTCGAAAGAGTTATCATATGCTCTAATCCTGTTAAACAAAGGCAACATGAATCATATAAAACAAAGGCAACATGCCTCATTCATATATGCCGTCAATCCATCTACCACTGCCACTTGACTAGTTCTAACAAAACCCGCAACGGCCTCATAGCAACCTAACAAACGGCGACAGCCCCGCAGGAGGGAAGGGCGTTCGCAACGGCTAGTGATGACGTGTCAAGCCATGGCTTCTGGAGGAGGGTCGGAGGCGCACAGTGTACTACTCTGCTCCACCCCCTGTCCTCCGTTGGCCACCGTGCGCCCTTTATTTCTATTTTATTCACACTGTTTCTCGCAGACAAGTGATAATAAAAAAAAACGTAATGAATGAGTTGAAAATGGAGGCTGTATTGGATGATAAGCATTATTCCAGGTGTACAGATGCAGAAAATCGCACTCAAATATTTGGTTTTGTCTGATGTGTGTGGTGTATGTTGGAGCATAAGTTGTATGCGTCTATTGAGTTGTAGCAGGGTAAATGGAGTCTGGAGGAGATCCATTTACCCCATCCAGTGTTTAGTCCCACATCGTTCAACGGTGGGACTTGGAGGCTCTGGAGAGGCTATATAAGGAGCCCCAGACCTCCTGTATCTATTGAGAAAAAGGAATGAAGTATCCGCACCTTTGAGGGCTTCTCCCGTAGTTTCATCCCGATCCTCACGGAGTAGGATTCCACGTAAAATCCCGCTGTTCTTTTTCTTTATTTATCTTTTTCCATGTTACGCTTCCGCTTCCGATTTTCTAACATGGTATCAGAGCGGGACGATTCTCGAGGATTTCATGATTCGTTATTTTTTTTATTATCGAGATTCTATTTCGGTTTTGTTACTGTTGAAGATTGAAGTCCGGGTTTCAATATATTCTTGAAGATCTTCAACATTTTTCCTGACCGAGTTCCAGTTTTTTGGAACCCTAATCCTCTTGGCGGCATATCTCCTGAAGAACGAACATCACAGTGGCGCATCTGAGCACCTTGCGCACGAAGCTCGAGCGACGCCCCATGCCGCCCTACGATAATCTCCTGCGCGCGAGGCACCCATCCGCAACCCCATCTTGCGCGGGCGCATCCTTCACGTACCTCCAGGCGTGGCTCATCCAGGCACTGCGCGCGACCCAACCGATGTTGATGACGCTCCAGCGGAGGCGCACAAGACCGCCCGGCGCAGGCGCGCACCTCTTTCAGTTCCAGCGGCGGCACGCTCTGGTCCCTCGCGCGCAGTTCCCAGGTCGCGCGACTCGAGATCCCCGTTGCCTTATTCTCTAGACCGGCTTCTTCTTCTACGCGCGATAGCTCTAGGTGCGGAACATCCCCGAGTCGTGGTTTCTTCTCTGGCGCGCGATAGCTGCGCGACCACGGCCCCAGGCATGCGGCAGCAGTCCAATCACACAACAACCCAGGCGGTGGCGGCGTCCCTCTGAGATCTCCTTGCGCGCAACTCGCGCGACACCATCCCGCGAAATAGAGAACCCCCTGTGGGGGTGGCGACGGCAATAGTCGAGAGAGGTTCCAACGGGAACCCTAGGGCTCTGTAGGCCCGGGTTTTATTAAAAAAATACCCTGCTTATTGTAAGGCTTTTGTTGGGCCTCTTGTTTTCAAAAAAAAGGGAGGGGTGTTAAAAAAAAAAGGCACGTGCAATAAAAAAAAGGCACGTGCAATAAAAAAAGAGCCGCACGCATTTAAAAAAAAAGAGATTTTGAAAAGGCACGTGCAATAAAAAAAGGGAAGAGCCGCACGTATTTCAAAAAAAAATTTTTTTGTTGAAAGCCGTAAAAAAAAGAGGTTGACGGCTTAAAAAAATGCGAAAAAAAGGAGCCGTAAAAAAATGAAACGGCCAAAATTCATTATTTAAGAAGCCGAAAAATTTGTAACATCTTATTTTGTTTCATTTTCCCCCTATTTATCTTGTCTTCTCCCAACTTGGTCGACATCTATGTTTTCGGACAAGTATTGGAGAAAGGGGGAGTATGGTGTAGAGTCATAGGTCTTGTGTTCCAGATTCAGATTTCCAGATCGATCAAATTTTAGACTCTACGGTTCAGATCCAGGTTCAGACTCGATGATTGTCTTCCGAGTCTCCAGTTTCAGACTCGCATGAGGATGCGGTCATTTTCAGATGAGTATACGTTGCCATCATCAGTTCGAGGTCCCCATCATTTTCGTTGTTGTTCGGCCAGAGTTTTCATGTGAGCCATAGGGACTCCAAAGCAGAGGACCATTCCCTTGAGGGCAAGGGTTTTCATGTGGTATCATAGGTACACCAGAGCAGTGCACCATTCTCTGAGCCAGATGGGAGAGACCCAGTTCTTCGACGAGGAGACTTCAGGCGCAGTTTCAGACTCGATGGTCAGATTCCGAGTTTTCAGTTGACTCACACTCCAACCCGTTCGTCATCCTCACCTGCACGGCATGAGAAGCAACGTCCTCGACTGCAGCAAAGTGTGCGTTGGGTTGATATTGTCCGTAGTGTCCTGTAGCGTTGAGTTGAGTTTCTGTCTGTTTGTCCAAGCTGAGCATTGCATGCTCCAGCTTGAGGGGGAGTGTTGGAGCATTCATGTATATGCGCCTATTGTGTTGTAGGAGGGTAAATGGATCCCTCCAAGATCCATTTACCCCATCCAGTGTTTAGTCCCACATCGTCCAACGGTGGGACTTGGAGGCTCTGGAGAGGCTATATAAGGAGCACCAGACCTCCTGTATCCATTGAGAAAAAAAGAATGAAGTATCCGCCCCTTTGAGGGCTTCTCCCGTGGTTTCATCCCCTCCTCACGGAGTAGGGTTCCACGTAAAATCCCGTTGTTCTTCTTCTTTATTTATCTTTTTCCATGTTACGCTTCCGCTTCCGATTTTCTAACCGTGTACATGTGAAGGCACCACCAGCACGAGCCCTTGTTTCTTTACGGGTGGTGGGGCGGTGGTCTAACAGGAAGGGGTGACCTGTGAAGTGCTCGTCTAACCGCGGTTGACCTCAAGAGTAAATGGTTAACCACGTTACGTGGGTACGCGGGCCAGGCAAATCGTCTAATCCGACTCCATGTCCCGAGCTTATTTTGCCAAAATAAACCCCGCATGAAGCTGCATGTTCTAGTTTATCCCTGATCAGTATCTTATTCTTGAGGTGTATACTGCCATTAGTATTTTTCCAACCTCGTCTGTACAGCAATACTAAAAATGGGATATATCCAACCATTTTTTTTCTAATTTCTATTCTAAGAAAAAGAAAGAAAAAGCCGCACCTAACACTAGGAAGATTTCTGACATTAATAAGAATAGCAAAGAATCTGCTAATCAGAAAATTAACGCCAAATTTATCTAGTAAAACGTTCCTGAATTCTGCAAAACCTGCCAAACGTTCCGCAATAAAAAGCCCCTGCCCTTTCCAGTTCCACCACCACCATACTCTTCCCTTCCTCTCCTCCCAAGGCACTTATCCATCAAGTCTAGAACCCTACAGCAGAACAGCCGCTCGCAGACACCACACCCACCACCACTTCTACTCTGTTCTCTACCCCCTATTTGTTGGTCGAGGCCGCGGGGATTAAAGAAGGTCGCACTGTAACGCAGAGAAGCAAAGCATGGCGTTCTCTTTCGTGTTCTGTATCTTCACCTCATTCTTCTTGTCTTCTCTGATATGCGTTTCCACGTACTCCGCCTTAGCTCTGGACAGGAACGAGCTCCCTTCCATGTCCTTCGATGAAGGGTACCTCAAGGTCTTCGGTGACGACAACCTCCTGCTCCTCAAGGAGGGAAAGATGGTGCACCTCTCTTTAGACCAGAGGACTGGTATGTTTGTATACAACGAACCACAACTTCTGTTTTCCTCTCCTGCTCTTTTTTAACCACTTGGGTCACTTGCACAGGCTCCGGATTCGCCTCCCAAGATCTTTACCTTTATGGGTTCTTCAGCGCGTCCATCAAGCTGCCCTCCGATTACGCTGCGGGAGTCGTGGTTGCATTCTACGTAAGTACACGTCTCCCTTTCTTTCGTGTTATGAAGATGGCGCTTTTATTGATGTTCTTCAAACATTGTTGCAGATGTCCAACGGCGATGTGTTCGAGAAGACCCACGACGAGTTAGACTTCGAGTTCTTGGGGAACATCAGGGGCCGCGAGTGGAGAGTCCAGACCAACGTCTACGGCAACGGTAGCACCTCGACGGGGAGGGAGGAGAGATACGAGATGGGATTCGACCCCACAGAGGATTTTCACCGATACAGCATCCTATGGAGCCCTGACAGGATCGTGTAAGCTTAAATATTTTCTTCTTGTTGTTCTTCTACTTCTATCCATTACTATTATTATAATTTTATATTGGGTAAAGAGAGCAAGAGCAGGTATATTGAAATGCTGACTAAAATTCTCTCCATTTCTGCATCAATGGGTCCATAGCATTACTGAGGAAAGTTCCCTTTTTTCGAGTCCACCACCAATTGCCCCGACTTTTTCTCATTTGGGTCCTATTGGTACTTAATTACAAGTGTTCATTCTTCACCTTTCCCTTTGGTTGGTCGCTGGTTCTGTGTACAGCTGTGGGTTCTTGTATTTAGCATCTTTCTGTTGGGTTCTCATTAACTGGTTGGGGACCTGACCCACCATCATCTTTCCTTGTAATATAAAAAAATCTTACTTTTGAGTACGATTGATCTAATAGAAAGTATGCATTGTTCAAAACCCACAGTTTTGAAATCCGATTTCTTGTGTTCCCGATATCTAATTACAAAGTTTGCAATGCACATGACAGGTTCAGCATCGATTCCACTCCAATTAGAGAGGTTACAAGGAACCAGGCTATGGGTGGGGACTTCCCTTCCAAGCCCATGTCCCTTTATGCCACCATATGGGACGGTTCCTCTTGGGCTACCTCCGGCGGTCGCTACAAGGTCAACTACAAGCACGCTCCTTTTGTCGCAGAGCTGACCGATCTCGTTCTCCATGGATGTGCCGTCGACCCGTCGGACCACTCATCAACATGTAACCAATCAGATGGACGCCGCTTTGATGAATTTACACTGTCCACCAAGCAACAAGAGGAGATGGATCACTTCAGAAAAGAGCACATCACTTACTCCTACTGCTATGATAAAGACCGCTATCCTGTAGCACCGCCAGAATGCACCGTCAATCCTGCTGAGGCCAAGAGGATTCACAAAGTGGAATTCAGGCACCGCCGCCACCACCACGAGAGGACCCGCCACAGCCGTACTTCGGGGGTAGCAGTAGTGGAAGCTTGAAGCTGGGGATGGTAAGCTAGTTAAGCTGGAAGTTGGCAAATTGGTGGTATTTGTTGTATAGGGAAAGGATACCATTGGAATGGTTTATCATAATCGGATATAAAGTATAGGATGGCAATGTGGTTTCTCTGTCCTACCTTGTCTTCAGATGGTAATGGAAACATTGAGGTTCTGGTATTTGCTCTTCCTTGGTTAAGGATTTTGATTTCATTTCTTCTTTTTGTGGCTCTCTACTGATGAGGAAGGACCATGCTATGCAAGGAAGATCTCCACATATTTGAATTGAAATGGACATGTCTTGTGTTCGTATCTATTAATAGGAGGGGCGAATTGTTAAATTTACGGTCCAGTAGTGAAGTCAGGAATACCGGGAAGTAAGCCAGGTGTGCTGTTCACATGCACAATCGAAGGGGGATGTGGTTATGACAGTGATTGTGGTTGTTCTTATCTCACAGTTGGAAAGATTCTGGTTTGGTGGCTATGGCTGAAGCGTGCGAGGGAGGGCAATTGGGTCCTGTGCCTGCCATCGAAAGGGACCAGCAAGGTCTACCTTTGTATCCTGTTCTTCACTGAGAGTTTTTGGACTCTCCTCTCAGAAGAGTGACGTCTGGTGTAGATTTGAAACAGGAGGGCAGAATTTATCAAGCACTTGCATTATCTTAGGCTGAGCATTGTTCATGTGTGTTCAAGGACAGAAATAATACATTATATCCACTGTCAGTATAATTGTATTTTTGACTATTACAGATTGATCACACTTCACTGATAGAAAAAAAGAAAAATCGAAGTACATGGTCGTGTAGCTCGGACCTGTAGGATCTTCTGATGGAACTTATTCCGAGGAACATATGATATGAATATAGAATTTCTTAATGTTGAAGTCCATCCCCCCCTAGGGGTGTCTATCGAGTTCAACGAGCCGAGTTGGCCTCAACTCGAACTCGATAAGAAACATACACCTCGAACTCGGGCTCGATAAGGGTCGAGCCCTGGATCACCAACTCGAACTCGAACTCGTCGAGTTCGAGTTGACTCATGAGCCGCTTATCGAGCCACGAGTTTCTGAGTCGGCTCACGAGCCTCAAAATGAGCTGACTCATGAGCCTCTTATCGAGTCATGAGTTTCTGAGCTGGCTCACGAGCCTCAAAATGAGCAGGCTCATGAACCTTTTAATGAGTCGTTGTTCCATTTTATACATTAAATTATGCAAATGACATTTGTAATTTTGATTTTTTATACTCTTTTCTATAGCTTTTTGGACAAATAAAAATGTTAACCTCTATTTTATATCAAACTCAATGTGGAAGTTTCGGTATATATGTTTTTAATTTTTTATTAAGATGGAAAACGAGTTATCGAGTCGAGTTTCCGAGTTGAACAATGCCCAACTCGGACTCGACTCGATAAGCTAACGAGCTGTAGAACCCAACTCGAGCTCGGGCTCGTTAAGGTTTCGAGTCCGACTCGCGAGCCCTTAATGAGTCGAGCTCGAGTTGAGCTCGTCGAGTTCGAGCTTTCCTGACAGCCCTAATCCCCCCGGTGTTTAATTTGGGGTTTCATCCTTAGGGGCGGTTTCTTCATGAATAAGGGAAAATGGATAAGGATGGATAAGGCACTGATGGATAAGGATGGATAAGGCACTGATGCTGTTCTTATTAGATAAGAGGGAGAGGATAAGAAGTGATATGGGGGTTACATTAGATAAGATTGTTAAGTAATTATTTGTATTTTTTTGTGGGAGAGGCTTGCGATGGAGGATTGTAAGAAACTTTATTCATCATTTTGACTTCAGGATCAAAATGTTGATCGGATATGGAGGGATACGAAATCAGCTTATCCCTCAAACAAACAACCCCGTAGTATGTAGGTGGGAGGCATAATGTTCAGTTATTAAGGTCGTTACATGATTTTGGAGGGAAAGATTCGCGTTCAAGTCTCACGAATTGTAATTAATCAAGATGCTAGTGTTTTTGGGTGTATTTCTGAACAAACACATATATGGGACACCAAGATGTAGCAAGACTACAACTAAATGATTGTATTACCAATAACTTACATCTACATGTTATAACCATCAAAAACTATCTCCCTCCTTTCACATCAACATGTCATAGATGTTTGAGAAGGCAAATGTTAGCAAAGATTTCACTCGATCTACTCCCCTTACAGAGGACTGAGGTTTTTCCCACTCTATTTTAACTGGAACATCAACCGTGATGATCTCCAAGGAACTAAGTCCTCTGGCATTCAGTTCATGAGAGACACTCAAAAAGTTTTCGAACTGTTTGGAATTCTAACAACCAGCATAAATCTAAAGCCTCTTCTTCAAATTTTATTCTCTTATTGAAAAATAACTAATAATTCTTTAAAATTCATAAAAATGTTTGGGGAAGAAGTAATATTTTTGAATTTCAGTAGCATTAATTTCTCGAGCAAATATAATTTATTGTTTTCTATCTTAAAGGCACACATGTTCCCCAACATGGACTAAAGCCTCCGAGCATGAGTCTCATTTTGAATGTAATTATACACATTTTGATTCACAAATCATCATATAGATATGCAACCGTACTCATGCTCAAATTCTAAATTTTTGGTTCTCTTAATCTTGAGCTTCTTGATTGTAAAAACTGGAAGATACATGATATTTGCAAATCGTAAATCCTTTATCTTGTTCATTCAAAGATTGTAGTTTTTGCCATTTATGTGACTATTCTTTTAGTTAAATTATATTATCAACCATGTTAATAATTTATTTACAAATGCAGCCACATCTATGGGAATCATGTTGGATGGGTTCCCCTCCATGTGGGAATCTAATCCATATATAGGATATAGGTAGTTTTATTTGGAAAAAGAAAAATCAAGTTCTAGCTGGAGGGTGAGATTAATTACCTTTTAGGAATATGAGCAATATTTCCAAATCTTATTGGAAGTAGGAGTTAATGTTTCCTTATTTTCTCATCCCTATGGAGTATAAATAGATGATATGGGATGCACACCAAGATCATCCCAACACAAGCTCTCCTAGCACAAGAAAGAAATAAAAGAGAGAGGAAGAAGAAAGAATGTTTGTAGTTGCCGCGAAGTTTGGAGGGAGTAATCTTTGGAGCAGTTTCTCTTTAGCAATCTTCCCAACAGTTTGGCGAAGGATTTATCATTTAGTAATATTTCTCCTCTCTACTATTCTCTATTATTTAGTGATTTGTAGCACTGTATAGAGGGTCAGCCTTTTGTAAGCCCTTCATGGGAAATTACTTCGATTATAGTGTTTGATTTTGGGTTACGATCAACCCCATATTTTCCCCTCATATTGAGGGTTTTCCACATTAAAAATTATCCATGCATCTGTGTTTGAGATATTTTTTTGTAGTTGTAGTGATATATCGTGCAAGATCCATTTATCAACTTTGGTAAACTTTCAAGATCCGATCTATATGGAGAATCTGTTCCCAACAAGTGGTATTAGAGCTAATATGGTTGATAAGATGGAGTAAAACACCAGTAGGATGATCATCATGAATGGTACTAACTACAGTTTGTGGAAAAATAAGATGGAAGATCTTTATAAGCAAAGTCCATGCATCTTCCGATTTTCTCCACCGAAAAGCCCGATGTGAAATCGGATGAAGAGTGGGAGTTCGAGCATGAACAGATTTGCGATTTTATTAGATATTTTGTGGATGAAAATGCTCTACAACCACATCCAGGAAGAAAAACATGCACGAAGTCTATGGTTGAAACTTGAAAGTTTGTATGCCTCCAATGCGGGAAGCAATAAGTTGTTTCTTCTCAAGAAACTTGTGAACTTGAGATTCAAGGAGGGAATTTCCACGTTGGATTTTTTTGAATGATTACTAAGGCGTAATTAGTCAGTTGACAAGCATGGGTATTAAGTTTGAGGAAGAAGTTTTGGGATTGTTATTGCTTGCTACTTTACCCGATTCTTGGGAAACTTTCAGGGCTTCGCTTGTCAATTCTACAACAGAAGGGAATCTCTCTTTGGAGATCGTGAAGTCAGGCATTCTCAATGAGTAAATATGTAGGAAATCTCAAGGAAGCTCTTGCATGCAGATGTTCTTGTCACAGAGAACAAGAGGAGAAGTAGATTCAAGAATGACAAGGAGAGAGACATTAGCAGAAGCAAATCAAGATCTAGATATCAGAACATGGAATGTCATTATTGCAAGAAAAAAGGCACATTAAGAAGTATTGCTATCAACTTAAGAGAGATAATAGGAATGGAGGCGACAAATAAGAAAAGAAGAATGAATAAGTTGTTACAGCCGCAAAACATGCACTCCTCATTGTATGTGATGAGGAGATGGTGAAAGTCGCCCATGATGGTACTTCTTGGCTTATTGATAGTAGCTCTACTCTTCATGTTGCTTCACACAGGGCGTTCTTCTCAACATATACATCAAGTGATTTTTGCACATTGAAGATGGGGAATGGTTCTGTATCCCCAGTTATTGACATTGGCAATGTCGTATTGCATAATACCAATGGAGGTACGCTTATGCTCAAGGAAGTGAGATATGCACCTGATATGCAACTCAATCTCATCTCTGCAGGGAAGCTTGATTATGAAGGATACCAAAACACTTTTGGTAGTGGGCAGTGGAAGCTTACCCGGGGATCCTTAATTGTTACTCGTGGCAAGAAATACAACAACCACTTATATATCATGTATGCATTAATTTCCAAAGATGTGGCACTTGTGACTGAAGATGCATAATCTACTGAGTTGTGGCATCGACGATTGTGACACTTGAGGGAGAAGGTATTATAGTGCTTGGTGAATAATAACTTGCTGACAAATGTGAAGAAAGTCAAGTTGGAGAGATGTACACATTGCTTGGCTGGGAAGCAGACGAGAGTCTCCTTTAGGAGCCATCCACCTTCGAGGAAGATGGAGGCACTGGAGCTAGTATACACATATGTTTGTGCTCTGCTGAAAGTAAGCTCTTGTTGCGAATTGCAGAAGTAAACACACACAAACACAATCAAACAAGTAAGACACAAACACAAGGATTTACAAGATTCACCCGTAAATGGGCTACGTCCTTGGGCGGCGGCGATCGTTTTCACTATATGGAGGAAAAAGGTATTACAGAGAGTACTGGGAAGGTATAGATATAGGACGAGAAACAAAATCAGAAAAATGAGGATGCAGTATCTGATGACCCTAGGGCCCTTTTTATACTGCAACGAAAGAATAACATTTCTATTCAACAATCCATCTCAACAGCTCTCAGCCAATCAGAAGGAGGACACGGATAAGACATGTCAGCAATCCTAGCCCAACAGTTCTCAGCCAATCAGAAGGCAGGACACAGATCAGAGATGTCAGCAATCCTGACCCAACAACTCTCAGCCAATCAGAAGCCTGGACACAAATCAACCACATCAGTAGCCCAATAAGTGGTTATGATTCAAATCATATCAACAATCTTCACCTTGAATTGGATTGTCCTATAGCAGAATGAACCACTACTATTAGTCTACCATGAGTTGAATTCTCCACTAGCAGAATTAACCACTGCTAGACTCCACTGGGGTTGAATTCTCATATAACAGAATTAACCACTGCTATACTCCACCATGAGTTGAATTCTCCACTAGTAGAATTAGCCACTGCTAGACTCCACATGGGTTGAATTCTCATATAACAGAATTAGCCACTACTATAATTTGCCACTTGAAATTCAGATAGCAGGAATCAAGGAATTACAAACAATATTCACCTTGAAATTTCTCCTTAAAGAATCTTTACTGAGCTTCACCTTGCCGCCACCAGCCCATCCTTGGGGCTACTGTCAACTGTCGATATTGAGCAAGTCCAAACATCGCTTGAACTTACTCCCAGGAACTGTAGACCCTTGCAAGACATATAGGGTCTTCTTCTTGTTGCCTTTGATGACAATAACTCCAGCTTTGACAACCTGTATGACTCCACCTTCAACATTGTACATGTATCCTTTAGAGACCAATACTCCAAGAGATATTAGGTTCTTCTTCAGATAAGGAACATGTCGTACTTCTGTCATAGTCCTCACGACTCCATCATGCATCTTGATCTTCACAGAGCCGATCCCTACAATCTTGCACGCTGCATTACTCCCTGTGACGACGATTCCACCATATATCTTCTCATAGGTGCAGAACCAATCTTCATTAGGAGTCATATGGTAAGAATAACCTGAATCAAGAATCCATGTACTATCTGTCATCTTCTGATCTATGACGGTGAGAACGAAATCATCTTCAGAATCTCTGCCACCTTGAGCCACTGCAGCAATTGTGGCTTTCTTTGGGCAGTCTTTCTTCCAATGTCCAGGTTCCTTTCAGTAATTGCAGATGTCCCTAACATTGTAATTTTTCAACTTGGACTTCTGCTTTCAATTCTTTGTGTAGTCGGAACCGGCATGACTCTTCTCGTGAGTCATAACCAAACCTGCAACATTAGAGTCTTGCATCCCAATAGCGATATGTCGAAGTTCACGCATATGCAGACTCACACGAACTTCCTCTAGGGTTATTAATTCTATTCCCACAAGAAATGATTGAACAAATTTCTCAAACGATAATAGAAAAGAAACCAATAAAATCAAGGCAGCATCCTCATCTTCAATCTTAACATCTACGTTCCTTAAATCCATCAACAATGTATTTAAGCGATCTAGATGTTCTTTAAGAGATGTACCTTCATGCATGCGGAGAGAGAACAAATGTTGCTTCAAGAGCAATTTGTTGGTCAGAGACTTCGTCATATATAGACTTCTGAGTCTCAACCACAGACCGGTCGCAGAATCCTCATCGGTAACCTCCGCGATAATCTCATCCGCTAAACATAGCATGATCGTCGAGTGTGCCTTCTCTTCCTGCACCATCAACTCAGACGGCTCGAGTGCCTTCGCTCGCTTCTGATCTAACAGTGTCAAGATGCCCTGCTTCTTTAGAAAGGCGCGCATCTTGATCGACCATAGACTAAATCCATTCTTTCCCGTGAGCTTCTCGATCTTCAGATTGTGCGATGCCATCTTGCTGGATGATCCTGACGGAACCTGAAGCTCTGATACCAGTTTGTTGCGAATCACGGAAGCAAACACGCACAAACATAATCAAACAAGCAAGACACAAACACAAGGATTTATAAGGTTCACCCGTAAATGGGCTACGTCCTTGGGCGGCGGCGATCAGTTTCACTATATGGAGAAAAAAAGTATTACAGAGAGTACTGAGAAGGTACATATATGGGATGAGAAAAAAGATCAGATGAGGATGCAGTATCTGATGACCTTAGGGCCCTTTTTATACTACAACAGAAGAATAACTTTTGTATTCAACAATCCATCCCAACAGCTCTCAGCCAATTAGAAGGCATGACACGGATCAGACATGTCAGCAATCCTGGCCCAACAACTCTCAGCCAATTAGAAGGTAGGACACAGATCAGAGATGTCAGCAATCCTGACCCAACAGCTCTCAACCAATCGGAAGACATGATACAGATCAGCCACATCAGCAGTCCAACAAGTGGTTAGGATTTAAATCATATCAACAGCTCTCTTGGCGGCGCACTTTACTTTGTTACATTCATTGATGATTTTTTCAGAAAAGTTTGGGTCTATACCTTGAAGAGGAAGGACCAAGTTCTTGGAGTTTTCAAGGACTAATTTCATGCGTTGGTAGAGAGACAGTCTGGAAAGGAGTTGAAGTGCATTCGCAGTGACAATGGTGGTGAGTACATAGGGCCATTTGATGAATATTGTAGATATCATAGTATCATTCACCAGAAGACTCCGCCCAAGACACCACAATTGAATGGTCTAGTAGAGAGGATGAACATGACCTTCATGGAGCGAGTCAAATATCTCCTTCCGAGGCTAAATTGTCTAATTCTTTTTGGTATGAAGCTCTTTATATTACAGTTTGTATCATTAATCTCTCTCCACATGTACCTTTTGGATGGTGATGTTCCTAACAGGATATGGCTTGGAAAAGATGTCACATATAAACACTTATAAGTCTTTGTGTGTCGTGCATTTGTGCATGTTCCCAAAGACGAGAGATTCAAGTTGGACGCCAAAACGAAGCAACGTATTTTCTTGGGATATGGATAAGATGAGCTTGGATATAGGTTGTATGATATAGTTGAGAAGAAGCAAGTTAGGAGCAGGGACGTTGTCTTCTATGAAGATCAGACCATCGAGGACATCCACAAGGCTGATAAAGATTTTTCCTCAAACATCTATCAACCAGATGATGCGGAGCCAGTTCCTTTGCAGAGTGCTCCACACGCAATGCCAGATGATGCAACTGAGCAGTTACAGGATACATGAGAAGGTGTGGATGTGCATGAGGCATCCACTTCCAATGACGATGATGTAGATGCTGATATAGATGACAATCATGTTGATGATGTGGTCTTCTTTAGAGGTACTACCACAATAGAGACCCACAAAAGAGAGACATCCTTCCACCAGGTATTCTACAAGTGAGTATATCTTGTTGACAGATGAAACATTTCATTAAGGACTCATGTGGATTGAATATATAGACAATAAATGACTAAAAATTGTAGGCAGTTGGAGATATTCAACGAATGGATAAAAAGAGTGCAAACCATGAAAAGGCACCCACGTATTGTGAAAAAGCACGATTTGCCTTTGGCTTCATTTGAAGGGTGCATCTCTAACTTGGAGAGATGTTTCCCATGATTGTAAACGACCATGATCATGATTACATATACCACAAGGGAAGGGGCTTTGAAGGACCATCAAGCATTTTCCTCCAATTTCATCACCATCAAACTCCATAAAAAAATAGGCATCAATTTCTATCGGAGAACAACCATCCCAACAACTCTATCATATTAAATGGCGGGAGCTATATTAGAAAAATATAACTCCCACCATATTCATTTTCAATCAATTTTCATCTATCAAACTTATCTTGCAGACGAAATCATAAACAATTGTTCATCAACTCGTACATTCAGACCCTCAGTGAATTCGATTCCTATGACTCCACTCCGAGTGCCGCCACCAATATCTATCAACCATTCATCTCCTCGGACCCTCTACAGATCCGACTCTAGAAGCTTCCTCCCAAACTGCTGACCACCATATTTTTATTATCTCATCTTCATTACTTTTCATTTTTATAACCAACTTAATTTTTCATTTTCTCTTTCGTGCAGCTTTTTGTCGAGACTATCACGATGATCTGTATCTATTGGTAGTTAGACTCGACTCTTGGATGACTGGACCGTGACATGAGGTTCGAGCTCGATTCACAGTGGTAATCACATTCAACTCGCCTCACCAGTAGGGGTGTAAACGGACTGAACCTGAGCGAACCTACATATTTTAGGTTTGATTCGTTTATTTAATCGAGCCTAAACTTATGTTCAAGTTCGATTTGTTTATTTTCTAATTGATCTGAGTCGAACGTCTATTTAATCGAATTGAACCTAAATGAATATTGAACTTTAGAATATTCTAATGAGAGGGGGTGAAAGAAAAGAAATGGAAACATTTGCATGTCTATAATTAGAATAAATATTCATTCAATTTTTTTATTATTAAACTCTTCTTCGTCTTTTGAAAAATCTAGATTAATAAGGATTCATCTCTTTCAAAAAAAGTATAATTATAATATATTTTTATATTTATTTAGATGGGAATAAGGAATAATGTCGGAATAAGAGATAAGTAAGGTTTATAAATGTTCTGTTGAATATCACTTATCTTCAGACAAAGTCTACTTATCCTGGGAAAAATTTCACTTATCTAAAAATAAAATCCACTTTCGAGGATAATGATTAGTAAGTATGTATATGTATGTGTTTATCGAGCTTTTAACGAACCGAACCTGAGTAAACCTATGATTTTTAGGTTCGGTTCATTTATTTACTCGAGCCTAAACTTGTGTTCAGATTTGGTTTGTTTTTTTCGAACAAAATCTAAATAAAACTTTTAGCGAGCCAATTTGAGTGAATATCAAACTTGAGAATTTTTTGACACCCCTACTCACTAGGATATCCAAATTTGCGAAGAATTAAGGGATCTAAGGGATCTCAAGGTCGCACATAAGTCCGATTGGATGTTGAACATAGCAACTGAGCGATCAACACTTGTCGACTTGCACTATTATCTTCTCGTATCTTTTAATTTAGTTTACATTACTCAAAATTTTTCAAAAATTCCAAAAACAGTTATAAAACAAAATTTTTTGCTAAATAAAGTGCAAAATCTTCTCCCATGTGGATTCTACCCTGACTTACTATATATTGTGCTAATTAGCGCATAATATAGATAAATATGGTAATATGTATGTTTGACTCATATTTTTTGTGCGTTCACATCAACTATCTGATTGCAAAATCAGGTATATAAACCCTCGAAATTATGCCACAACAGTAAGCCCGTCACGGGAGCGTGATTCCATTATATTACTTCATTTTGGATTGCTATCGACCTTGTAATTTTTTACATTGAAGGATTTTTCACATTAAAGATTCCTTGTGCACATGCGATAATTTATTTATTTTTTATGGTTGGAGTTTTTAATCCTTAGTTATAGTTCCCGTAGTCTAGTTGTTTATGATCCACTTACTAGGGTGGAGCATGGGTCTGGGCCGGCCCGACCCAGCCCGCTGCCCGGCCCACTCAAGCTCGACCCAATCCTGAGCCCACTATCTAAATGGGCGGGCTTGGGCTGCCATTTTAGCCCATTTATCAAATTGAGTCGGGCTCGGGCTTGAGCGTGTCCGAACTCAAATCCCACGGGCCGGATCAATTTAGTGCCTAAACCCAATGCTCCCTCCAACCCCCGCACCATTGTACCTCTCCTCCCTCTCGCTCAACACCTCCGGCCTCCATCCCGCCCATCACTACCTCATCCTCCCTCTCCCTCCCTCCCTTCCTCACCATCCAGGGGCCGGCGCCACCGCACCACCTCCTCCGCTCCTCGTGCTCCCTCACCATCCAGGATTCGCGGGTCAACCCGAGCCATCATGAATCGGGCTGGGCTCGGACTTGGACCCAGTTGTGGGAAAATGAGCGGGCCTGAGCCTGGTCCATGGGCCCAGTTTCCTAAATGGGCCTGGGCTGGGCTAGGTTGGGCCCGGCCCGAACCGGGCCCATGCTCCACCCTACCACTTACCTAACTTCTTGCTATTTGGCAATTCGATATGTACTAGGATTTCGTTGCTAGCATTGACAAGCAGTATTTGCGAAGATATCACGAGCAAATCATAAGGTCGCTGATATAACGATTTTCTTTAAGAAATCTGAATTTAGTATGTTATCAAGAAAACCCATCGTGATTAACAGATTTTTAGGTCTGCTGAGCTTTCTGCAAGGCGAGCTTGTTCATGGCAAGCTTGTTTCTAACTATTGTTCGCTCCTCGTCAAGTGCCCAGTTGCAGACGAAGCGATCGTTAATTACGTTAATACGTATCAAGATTTCAATCTTGTTGCCTCCGAGCCATGGAAGAAAAATACTTTATTAGTTGGATCTAAAGCCCAAGCATCTCTGGAACCAAACTCTCACGCATAAGCATTTACAAGTGGATGGGTAAACCGCCAACAATACTCATCCATTGGCAGGAGTAACACTACTGTCTCACCAAGGAACCAGTAAACGAAGTTTTATGAGCAAGTTGAAGCTTCCTAAAGAATGGAAACAGCTGGAATCAAATGATGCACATCAATAGAGCGTGCCGACGGTTGCAATGATTCTGTTCGCAACAGCAATCTTCTCTCCTTCCTTTCGACTTTCTTAATTCTTGACAAGATGCTTCACATGATCCGCCACTTGCTTCTCCCACACCATTTACCTTGGTTGCTCTGTTTCATCTCTCTCAGTTGCAGTTGCACTGATAATAAAGAGACAGTGACGGTGCACTACGACGACGGGGGTCGTCAACACCACTTGAAAGAAGTGCCGCAACGTGATGGGTCGATACATGCAGATCCAGAGGGGTGAGTGGTCCATATATATGAGAACTTTGCTCCATATGCCAATTTACAGCCCATAATTATATTGCAGTTGGGGTGGAGGCACTTGAGTGTACACCATTTGTAAAAGGTGGAGGCATCGAGTAGATGCGAGGCACCCATCATTCCACTTGCAATTGCCAAAGGAGCAGACGCGTCCATACACACACACCTCTTTGAAATGAGTCATCATCCCTTTGCCAAAGGGTTCCATAAATATGTAATGAAGTGCTTTGGAGGTGGGTTTCGAGAGCATCTTCAGTAGTGTTTTGCTTTGTATCGAGTTTTATTTATTTCCTTCTTTTTCACAGTTCAAAACGGGTACATCTGTAAGTCTTGAATCCTGAAGCTTGCGTGATCGCATGAGTGGTCATACTATCGATATCATAGCTATCAATTAAATTTGCTTTAGGAAATCGGTGGGTGAAGGTCTGCATATTATTATCGTGCTGGCTCAGTTTCCATTTCCATGGGTATAGAATTCAGAACCGACACATATTGTACCTAGAAAGAGGTTCTTTTTTGAAAGATATGTTCGTGAACATGATGGAGTTATAACATTTCGCGAGTACCGGACACAAACACGATCAACCAAATAAACACGCAGATTTACAATGTTCACTAGTAAGTGAGCTATGCCCTTGGCAGTGCTGGTAGGGTATGGTGTGCAGGAGGGTACATAATGTTATTTAAACTTGGTTCGATCAGCAGGACATATGAGTAGGATTCAAGACATATCAACCTAATATATTTTATTAGCGTTCATTGGAAGGAATAGGGGTTTCAATCCGTATTTCTGCAAAATATCAAACTAGTAATATGACCAGCATATTTACAGGGGACTTAACAGTTTGGTTGTGAATTTAGATAAACGTAAAGAGAAACAGTATACGGAAAGGGTTATATATATATAAATGCTAAACATTTTCTTGGGATGCAGGAGCACATATATTGTTAGCAACGAGCCTCACGCCCTACCATGAGATCAGTGTTGCACTGTTATGTCGAATTTGAAACACAATGAGATTCGCCAACAATTTTCTGTATTTACAGGCTTAATGGATTTAAAAATTGTTGCTCAAATAATCAACCACAGAAAAGTCCAAATTTAATCCAATCATGGGCAGCCGTTGGATACTATTGGAACCGTGATTTTAACTAGATGATATAAAAATGGGGAAGATCCAGGAGTAGCATGAATACAAACCATATGCAAAACCACCAACATTCGACGAACTGCAATGCATCCACATAAATTTTCCTTACCTATGTTTAAATGATTTTCAGGTACGATATCTTTTTATATTGTCTGCAGGTACAATATACGTTTATTATGTTTCCGGTAACAATGTGTATATATTTTGCTTCTGAATAAGGTTTATATAGCATGCCGTACAGGTTTTTCATAGCATCAAAACCCCGGCTGAATATGTACACCTTTTTTTTTGTTTTCGAAACTTTACGGGCATGGTCGGTAACCTTTCTTTGTTCTCTAAACTTTGAGGGCATGGTCATCATTACTTGTTCTTCGCTAACTAAATGCCAATGCTATATGAGGTTTGTTATTCTTGATTCTCCGTCCTTATCATGGGCTTGGATGAACTTTTATGTTTACTGTCATTCTATTTGATGAAATGAATCCTGGTCGTTTATCTAAGAAAACTTGTTCTACGCTTTTTATGTCCTCGCAATCAGCAATGCTATTTAGCAAGCACTCCTTGGCTGCATTGAGATAACGAGGAAAGGATATTACAACTATCCTAACAAATGATGATTTTCTAGTAGTGTATGTTCTTAAAACACTAGCATGGTTAATAAAATTACTAGACGTGATCATTTAGATATGTGAAAATATAAAATTGTGAAAGCGGGATTAGAAAATAAGAAAAATATGATTTTTACTGAAACCTTACTCCCTGATGAGTGATATGAAACCTTGGAAAAAGCCACTAAGGATCATGATTTCAATTTTGTTTCTCAAAGATTACAATAAGTGTGGGGCTCTATATAGCCCCACAACACACCAAACTTCCATCAGTATCGGTATAGGACTAAATACAAGACCTTTGGAACTCCTCTAATGGTCTAGTGGTAGAAGCAGTGGCTCCCACTTCATAAGGAACATGGTTTGAATCCCTCGCGCCCCAATTCACCCTTTCTACCAATAAAAAGTACGAGACCATCGTGGTTGGATACATGAGTGATCCAATTACCCATCTAATACATTCTTTAACACCCCTTAAAGCTGGAGCATGCATGAAATGCATGATGCTTCTCAAGTCAAGCCGGTGAGGAGGAACTGAAGGGCTGAAGTATTAATAATGATTCGATGAAATGATTCGGTTTAACAACTGGCTTGTATGCTCTGTACTTACAACAATAAGAGTCATCGACACGGCAATGTGTTTCTCTCATAGAGTACTCTAGTGCACAACATGTCCCCTTAACGGACTTCCATAAAAAGCATTTGTGAGAATACTCATACACAAATATCAAAGAATGGGTGCTTTCATAGCAATCCTGAGCAGATTCTCACTTATAGGAACCTTAGAAGGATATACTGGAGTTTACAAATTAAAATGATCACTCTCTATATATGGTGCTTTAAAAAAAATAAAGCTTGAAATTTTTTAATTAACACTCTCTTTCTCCCAATACTTGTCGGAAACATGAGAATAACTGACGAAGGTGACAAAACAAGTGGGAATAAACAAAACATAGTCACATCCTTTTATTAATCTCTCTTCTGCCATTTATATTCCTATCTTCTCTTTTCTTCTCATCATAACATGATTGTCCCATTGTGCCCATACAAATAAAAGAGCAACACATTTTTTTCGACTTCTCTTTTTTTCCCTGCTACTTATACTTTCACACCAACTTTTTGATTCCCGGTTGCTTCCTTCTTTTCCATCCACCCATCCATCTTTGTGGCCATTCTCTTATTTTTCTTCTTTTCCTGCAAATGTTCATTAAAATAATAGAGGCGACCCACTTGGCTTTATAAATCAAACAATAATAAAGTCTTTTTCCACTATTAAATGGGGTCGGCTATATGGATTTTTTTGCCTCCATTTATATTTATTTTCGGTCATTCTTGGGCGTAAATTCAAATAACTAAGATCCCTTTTGATAACCTCATTCCAACACTTCTTGGATCTTCCTCACCCTCTCTTAACCAACTCATCACTTCAAATCTTGCATCTTCTAACTGGTGCAGTAACCGATCTTGTAAATGTCCAAACCATCTTAAGTTGTTTTCTCTCATCTTATACTCTATCAAAGCTCAACCAACTTTCCTTCTGATCACATCATTCTAAATCCGAACTTTTCCTGTATGACCACACATCTACCTTAGCATTTTCATTTCTGCTATCACCATTCTCTACACAAGTCTATGATCCACATACCAATATTTGATCCATAGAGAATAGCGGGTCTCAAAGTTGCTTTGTAATACTTTCATATGACTTTGAAATGGATATTCTTATTACAAAGAATAATATAGGCTCATCTCCACTTTAGTCAACCTGCATTTGTTTAATGAGTAACACTTCATCACTGGTGAATCTTCATTTCATCACCTTTATTCTTTCAATTCGGCCTTTAAACCCCAGATGAATGCATGAATATATCATTAATTTGTCAAAAACAAGCATTCATTAATTTTTACCAAATACTATATAAAATATTGTACATTTATTGTATTTATTGCCAAAATAAAAGAATAAAAGAAAGACAAGAAAAAGAGTGAAGTGTCAAGGACACTGAAGTTACCCTAACCCCTGAGGCTCAGTCATCATGATGACTTAGTCGACGAGGAATAAAGTAGGCAGAGATAGGGTGGCTAATTGTATAGAAAACACATAAGGATCACTCTACAAAATAGGCTAATAATTACTTTTTGGGGACTTATTTTATTCTTTACTATTTACACCTCAAATAAAGAAACTTTGCACATGAAAGTTGTATATAATAATATATGGAAAATGTAAAATTGATTTCGTACAAAAATAATACACATCATACCTTTTATATTCTAGATAAAAAGTAAAAATCCCAAAATATCAGACCCATATCTCTCAAATAAAAACTCAAACTATATTAAAATCACTTTTAATTGTCTATAACTTTTAATAACTACTTAATGAAGGCGGTTTCATATTTTTTGGATTCAAGATGTGAAATAAAATACAAAATTAAATATATGAATATACAATACTGATAACAAGGGAAAATGGAGGGTCGCACGTCTCACAAGGCGAGACTGTGGTCTATGAGTTGACCGCTCAACCTTTCCCGGTTAGTCAACAATTAACCCACAATATACATAATTCAGTTAATAGCAAAAATGTGTAATTAAGATTTATTCTCTCTACTAAAAAATGCATAGCAAGCAAGCATGAAGAGGTCGAACCATAGAGAGCGAAATGGTAGCCTAAGGTTATTCATGCACAATCCACTCATTCATTTATATAGATCTTTTTGTGGGTTTTTAGTTTTTCTGATTTTTCTAATTTTTTTATTTTTGATTTTTTGATTTTGTATTTTCTTTTTATATTTTTATCTTTCTATATTTTCTTTTTCTTTTTAATATATATAATAAGTTGTATAAGATATATATACACTATAAGCTAGGGTTGTAACACAAATTAACAAAAATAGTCAAAAATAAGAAAAATAAAATATTTTTGGGTTTTAAATAACTTTCTACTATTTTTGTGATTAAATATTTTTTATTTTGTATTTTTTTGCTAATATATATATATTTATAGTCCAAAAATATCCCAAAAAAGGGATTAAATATATACCCGAAATTGAATTGTATTTTAAAAATAGTATAAACTCCAAAAGTATCCAAAAAATTTTAATATATATATTTAAAAAATAAAATTATAAAATAGAAAAAAAATATTTTTAAATTTTTTTACCAATTTTTAATATTTTGGTGTTTTTCAATTTTTAGGATTTTTGTTTTTCCATTTTTAATGATTTTTACCCCTTAAATAAAATAAGATAAAATATACATATATAATTTTTTTGGAATTTTTAGACACATTTTTATATTTTTTTGTATTTATAAGTTAAACAGGGAACATATGTGCTCTATTTGATTTTTAATAAATAGATTAAATGCAAAAAATATCAATAAAAAATATAAGCATGAAAGTACATGACATGAAGCATGTAACCTTATTTTTGTGGATTTTTAGGAGCACGTTAGGTATTTTAAATAAATAGATAAAACAGACAAAATCAATATCCTAGTAGGGGTATTTTTGCAAATAAAATAATTATCAGGGGGCTCGGTGCAAAAGTGTCTGAATAAAACATTGTTTATTTATTTTTTATGAATCATTTTACAATATACAAAAATATCAGGGGCGTGCTTACAAAATTTTCCACTCACGTAGGGACAACACGTGAGGCTGGGTGGGACCAACGCGTGATATGAAATAAGTACCGAGGTCTATTGTGCAAAATTACTATTTATTTGCAACGCTAATATTTATTTACTATATTAAATAATAAATACAAAAAGGTGGGGACTCGATATGAAAATTACACCAAACATAGGCGCCGATGGACGGTTCGATGTGCGCCACTTACCCACGTGGCGCGTCCAGGTTGCACGATGACGTTTAGCCCGCGGATGGCTCCGATTAGATCAAGCATGGGGATCCGACAACTGGTGGCGATGTTGATCCAATGGATATGATCAAAACTGGGGCTCCTTCCCGGATCGAACGGTGGTTGCTACTTACGAAGAATAGGGAAGAACTTGTCTTCCCCGAACTCCATTCATCAATTCCTCTCTTCATCAGCACTCTTCTTCGATCGTCAATGGCTCTACATGACCGACGAGGACGTCCGCAGTCGTTGGTGGTCTAAAGAGGCTCCAGAACTCCACGAGGAGGTATGGCGAGCTCCGGGAAAACTGAACCTCCAAGTACCTACAGGACGGCTCTTCTCGAGCCTAGGAGGGCTCCGTTGTCCATGCGACCTGCACAGAAAGAAAGGGTTGCTCGAGGGGATGCCCCTCAACTGGATTTTGAAGCTGGATATGCAAGATCGGAGGGGGTCGAAGGATCTCCAGTGATTGATGAAAGAAGAGCTCCGCTTCACTAATCGGTGCCCAATCAGGGGGTCTTTATGAATGGATCCGGGGGAGAAAGCGTGATGAATCTACGTTTGGTCATCTTTATTCTATCATTTTGGCCTTAAAAACCTAGTAAATGCGTGTAAATAACATTAATTCATGCATTTTATCATCTATACATCATTGTGTAAATAATGTACAAATTGCAGTTTTTAAAGCCAAAATTATAGAATAAAGAAAAGAAAAGAAAAAGAATAAAATATTGTAAATATTTTATGACCCGAAACCCCGAGACCTAGGCATCTCGATGACTAAGTCGACAAGGAATAAAGTAGAGGGAGATAAGGGCCAAAATACAATAAAATTCCCTTTCATTTTATTCATTCTTTATTCATTTTGGGATCTATTTTTGGTTCCACTTTTTATACCTCAAATAAAGAAACTTTGTACATGAAAATTGTAGATAATTAAATAAATAAAAATACAAAATTTATTTCACTTAAAAATAATGTACAGATAAAAAGTTATGATCTGAATAAAAATCCAGAATCCCAACTTCCCAGACCCGTATCTCACAAATAAAAATTCCAAATACATCAAACTCACCTTTATTTGTATATTATTCTAAATAAGCTATTTAATGGCGGTGGTTTCGTGTTTGGTGGAGCTACGGTTTGAAAGTTGAGTTTTGGGACACTATTGTATACTTATACAGATTAAAATATTCATTTTATTATTTACTAATTATTTTTATCATTTCGTATTTTTAAAATTTTGTAAATATTATTTATAACATATTTGTATATTAAAATCAGAATAAAAACCTAAAGAAAAGATAAAAAATAAAATGTTTGTATATAATACCTAGGTCTTATACCAATACATATACCTATATTATTAACACTTATATTTTATTAAGTGTATAAAACACTTCAGAAAAATAAAATAAAAATACTTTTAAGTGTATAAAAATATCTTATAAATGTATAAAATAATAAACAAATATAAATAAATTAAATATACAAAATAAAATAAAATTCTTAAATATATAGATAAAGATACCTATAAAGGTTATAAAAGATAACTTGTATTTTTACACCTCTAAAAAATAAATAAAAATCACTATAAAATACTTCATAAAAAATAAACATTTTTTATTTTATAATTAAAAATTAATAAATTCAATTGCTATTTTTAAATGAATTTACAAACCTTTTTTCTAAGGTTTTTTCTGGTTGGTCCACATGGACCAACCGGATTTCTCCCTTAGTTGACCTCGGTCAACTCTCTGACCGAGGTCTGGCCTATGTCATACTTGCCTTTTTCCTCGATTTCGCGGATTTTTGGAGGCCGCCCCTTTCCTCCTTTCATGATGATCTCTTCTGCAATTTTTCTCCCCATTCTTCTATGATACACGCCCTTGGCTTAGCGTGGTCTTTTGACCCTCGATGTGACCGCCATCACCTCGTCTTACACGCCCGTCTACCATTTCTACAAAAACCTCCAGTCCACCCCTTTTGAAAATTGAATCCTCTTTTGACCGTCTCTCCTCCCTTGTTGGCGAGCTCCAGACGGGACTTGGTGACAGCAAGTCCTCCAGCCTACTCGAGGCGAGGTTGAGCGGCCGTGGAGGTGCTCCACCCCCATCTCCGGCCTTGGCCGTCGAGGTTTTATCTCGTGGTTTACTGCCACTCGAGGTCTGCATTTTACTTCATTTTTCTTGCACGTTTCTGTTCCCAGTACCCTTAGCTTCCATTTTCTATCTTCCATTTCGCCTGAAATCAACCATTTCACCTACGATATCACCTCACCGGAGCTAGCTTCGGTGAGCTCCTCCCCCGTCGCTCTTTGCTTTCTCCCGCTGCTAGGTGAGGCGAGGCATTTTGCCCTCACCTCCCTTAACCTTTTTGTGCAGGTCCTGCTACGTTCAAGCGTGCCTGGAGCACTCCTTGGTGTTCGCCGGAGGGACTTGGAGGGCTGTGGCTTCTCCGACCTCGCGGGCGTTCGCCGGATGTTCTTTGGCCGTTCTATGACCTCCAACCGATAGGGGATGTCACCAGCGAGCTCCTGGGGTTCCTTACAGTGGAGGAAGGTGGCGGAGGAAGCCGTGCACGGCGATCCAAACTCGCCGGGCACGTGTTCTTCGCCCGTTCTTCCAATGCCTCTTTGAGCCGTCCGGTCATCCCCCAATCTTCCTGAGGTGCAGCTGCCGTCGGATGTGAAGCGCCACCACCGTTGATCGACCTCGGACGATCTAATCTCGGCCGTTGCAGACGAAGGGGCATCATACATCTGGGCGCGACACGTGTTTTAAGTGACTCATCTCCACCGTCCGATTTCCCTTGGGCGTGGGTATTTTGCTTCAAACCCCCGCTCTTTTCTGTAATTTATTAACTAACACTTAAACTTTCATCTCCTTTTTAATATTTTTGTAACAATTGCGAACTGCCCCCCAGCATTTTTGAGTATTCCATTTTGGTCCTCAACAGGCGTACGTGTTTATCACGTGCGTCTTGGACATTTTGCAGTAGTCACCCTGTAACTGTCAGTATTTATATTTAGTGCACAAAGTTTTTATTCCAGTTATAATTTTTGTGGAATTTTACACACAGGCCCTCGTACTTTTCTATAATTCCAATTGTACCCCTTGCTTGTGTGTAGTTTCTTTATGTTTCTAGTATTTATTGCATGCATCTATAAATTCACAAAAATTACCAAAAAATACTGTAAGCTCATGTTGTATTGTAGTATCATGACATATTTTTATTTTGCATATTTATTGCATTTTAATATTTATAAAAAATAAAAAACTAGCATTTTCTCTATTGTTTGCATTAGAAAATCCTTAAAAATTATAAAAACACATCAGAAAATTACTAAAAAAAATATATATTATGTCTTTTTTTGTGCTTTAATTTCTATCCAAAAATCACTAAAAAAATAAAAGAAAACTCCTGAAAATTACAAAACTCTAAAAACCTTCATAAAAATTTATAAAATTCATAAAAAATCTAAAAATTGTGTTTTCTTTTCATGAATTTTCCTTATTTTATTATATTTAATTTAAAATTAATCTGGATAAATTTTTTACTAATTTCTATTTTATTTCTTCATTTTAGTTTCAGTTCCTTATTTTATGTACTGATTTCAGTATTTTTGACTTTAAAAATACCAAAAAAATTAGGAAAATCTATAAAAATCATAAAAACATTATAAAAATATAAAAATCCTAAAAACATTTTATTTCCTGAGTTCTACTTATTTTTACTTATTTTATAAATACTTTGACCCTCTCTTTCTTACTTTATATATATTCTATTTAAAGAAAAAGAAAAAAATATAAAATATAAAAAGAAAATATATAATTAGAAAATTAAAAATCAAAATATAAAAATATAAAATCCAAAAATTAAATAAAAATATAAAATTAAAAACCCACAAAAACATAACATAAATAGGCAAATTATCACATTCACACATTTTGAGCATTTTGCCCCGTTCTACCTGTCTGCTCCCTGTGTTCGACCTCTACACATACTTGCACCTATACACATCTTTGTTGTAGAGTTATAATAAATTTTAACTCTGCACATTTACTTTCATTGCTTGAATTACTTGTTGTGGGTTAATTGTTGTTTGAATTTCGGATTTCATGTAAGGTCAAATCAGCGACTGTTGATTCGCCTTGTGAGTCAACACGACCTCTGCAAAATCTTGTTCAACAAATGGCACCGTTGCCGGGGAGCAACAACGCGTAGTTCAGCTTTTTGCTTGTGCTTGTGATTATCTGTCTATTTTCGCGGCTTTTATTTTTGCTCATTTAATTTTCCTTATTTTGATATATCTATTGAGTTGTCTAACCCCCTCTCTTGTTGACTTTGTGCGAGGAACCACGGATCGAGAGAGGCGTTCTACCCTACACGCCTGGGAAAGCATGTGAAGCCGGCATCTGCCAGCCTAACACCTAGAAGATGAAGAGGAATTTTGAAGTTCGAGCTCCGTCTTTAGTTGTCGAATTTCCTTTTCTTGTATTTATTTGTTGTAATTTAAGTGAGAGAGAGACCCTTTATTGTAATAATACAGGTACCCCCAAACTTTGAACTCTCGAGCCTAATTTCCAAGTGCTTGTATACTTGGGGGCTCACCGCGGTTTTCACGGTTTTCTTCACATTCTTTTTCATTCGTTTTCCGGTTTTATTTTTATTTCTTTTGTGTGATTGAGCTCTTAGCTGTAGGAGTTGCTTGTTGATAGTATTAGGTCCAAACACAATAATCACCATTGCATGCTCCTATAGTCTCGTTTTGGATCTAGTCAAATTCTGAAAACGTACTTCACGTTAATATATTTGCTTAACTTAGGGCGATTTCATCGGCTTTGCATTTGCATATAGTCTAGGATTCAATTCTGTTGAGCATCCTTGTATGTAGAGTGCTGCAGGCAAGGTGAGCATTTACGCTTTAGCATTCATCATCGTTTTGCCACTTGCATTTCTCTTCCGCTCCTCTACCTCTGATTTTGACCACGTATGTGCTTAAAGGAATCGATTCCTCGTTAGGCGCGTGCATTTCTTACAAAAAATCCAAAAAAAAGTGATAACCAATAAAATTGGGACTGCTAATATTACTTGACCCTAAAAAAGATAAAAAAAGAAAATTATCTCTTGGGGCGAGTAATCCCCTCATTGTCTTCGTTTTACATTGCTCGCGCACACACTAAGGTTAGTGCCCAAATCCCATTTCAGCCCCCTAAGTGTTTGTGCAAATTTTGAACTTCTCACCTAACTCTAAAACAGACAAGATAAAAAGACCGAATTTTCGGTCTCCCCGAGTTGAGTAGGTGAATTGATGGTTTATTTTGTGTGAGTTTGTTTGTGTTTACTTGTGTGTATACTAGATCATCCCTGTGCATTTGTGCCTTCTTTTCCACTCTCTTGACTTGACCGTCGTGCTCTCCCGATCGTTTTCCTTTTGTTTTCGAGATGGACCCCTGGAGCGTGTTTTATCCGGACTTTGTGGATCCCTCGTTCACTCCAGCCGGTCTACAGCCCTTTTATCAGGATGATCCTCCTATTTTTTCTGATTTTTGTACATATCTGCCTCAACCACAGCATCAAACCTCGGATTTCTACCCACACCCACCTCCACCTTCGTATTTTCCACCTTCACATCCACCCTAGACTGACTTGTTGGAGTCACCTCTCACGATATCCACACTTGAGACCTTGACCCAGTTCATGGAGCAAATGAATTCGAGGATTGATACCCTCACCTGTATGAATAAGATCTACATTGATGCTTCACGATCTGATGATTTAGAATCATTTGAGGATTTCCATGAGAGCTTGCAATCGTCCAAAATACAAAAAATGAGAAAAATTTAAAAACACAAAAAGAGTTCGGGAGACACTTGGTTGATTCAGACTGTGAGGAGAGTGCCCCTCTGCCAGACCATTTGACCACACATACTCTCACACCCCATCTCATCTTTGATCCTGAGGATGCCGCTGTACAGACTGCTCTTGGCATGCCTTGTGTAGATGCTGATTCAGACTTCCTCCCTTGTATGGAGGAGGTCCAAAAAATTCAAAAAAATGTTGACTGAACCCGAAGTGGTTGCCACCATTCATGAGATTATCCGTGCCCCACTTCAGCAAGCTATGACAGATTTATCTGCTCCTCTTCCCAAGAAGAGAAAGCGGAGGAGCAGATCTGAGCGTCATATCTTGACCATGGCCACTGCCCACGCCATCACACACCGTCCCATTTCGAAGAAGAGAAACACTGCCACACATTTCATTAGCCGCACCATCTCTGACCACATATGTGATCGCACTCTCCTAGACGGCGGTGCTTCGATTAGCATTATACCCTTCTCGCTGGTACAGTCTCTTCATATAGGGTCTCTAAAGAAAACCAGGATGATCGTTCTGTTTGCTGGTGGATCAATAAAGAGGTCGAAGGATATCCTAGAAAACGCCGTCATATCGATTCAGGGCACGGCCTACAATGTTGATTTTGTCGTATTGCCCACGGAGACCTCCACAGGGGGGCACTCTCCAATCATCCTGGGACGATCATTCCTCGCCTTTGTGAGGGTCGTTATTGACTATGGATCAGGAGAGATTCGCTTCCGTCCGGCTGACGAGAGCGAAGCGTCGATCACCGCACCCACAGTTTACCAAAGACCTGCAGCTGATGTGATTACATCTATCTTGGATGACCCTGAGGACCATGACCTAGATGATACTATCAGAGAGTTTTGCTGCTTATTGGATTCCACTGAGAACCGAGAATTCCTCCCCGTGGAGGAAGACTCGAAAAGCATGGACCTCAGAGTTCCTTCTTCTGGGACTTGGCGTTGTGTTAATGACATCCGTGGGATTTACACGATCGATACCATTGAGCGGAGGGTAGATTTAGAGACTAGACAGGACGGACACGTTTCGACTACTTTCACTGATGAGTCCGCTCCTGTTCATCTGGATTCAGATAAGACTGAAAAGGCCGAATTTGATTTGATTGCTTTTATTCAGAAATTCGGGCCTTTTGATGAAAAAGATGATCCGGTTGAAATTATAGAGGACGAACAGAGTTCGACTACTTCCACTGATGAGTTCGTTCCTTTTGGTTTTGATTTGGACGACACCTCGCAGGACGACTCCGATTACACTACTTCTGATGATGATGAGTTCGTCCCATTTCACTTTGATATCAGCGGGACACCCAAGGCCAGACCCGACCACACTTCTTCCACTCACTCGTCTGCGCCTTCACACCCTAGGGCCACTGAGGACACACAATCTGTCGACCCTGATCGGCTTCCGTCCACTATGGACCCCCGATGTCGACCTGCACCATACTAAATCTATTCCTCAGCGGTCCCGCAAGAAGGTTCGCTTTCCACCTTCTTGATCCTGTGTACATCCACCTCTGTTGTATATCCTCCTCTGTTCATCTCCGTCCATCACCCGTATTGCTCGTCCACCCATTTCTCGTGTTTGCCTTACTTAGGACGTACTTTATCCTAAGTATAGGGGGTGGACGAGTCGAGTGCTCTTTCTTCGTTCCGTTTCATTACTCCTGTTGTCGCCTATACTTAGGGCTTCTTTTACCCTAAGTATAGGGGGAGTGATGCGTACATCCGTCTCTATTATCTGCCATCTTCTGATCTCTTTTCTTCTTTTCTTCTTTTCTTCTTTTCCTTTTCTATCTTCTTTTTGTATCAAAATGGTGTCACCCCTTGTAGTCAGTCTTCTATACTTAGGACGTACTTTGTCCTAAGTATAGGGGGTGTGCACCCTGAGTTCTTCTATTCTTTGATCCTCTCCATTGTCTCCTCTTCTTATCTATACTTAGGGATATCTTACCCTAAGTATAGGGGGAGACAATCTAAGTACGATCTGTTTATTCCCACCCTTGACCCTCCCTGCTTTGTGTACAATCTGCTATACTTAGGATGATTTGATCCTAAGTATAGGGGGACAATCAACTTCTCATTCGTTCTTTATTCTTTAGATTTTCCTATACTCAGTACGAGTTATGTCTTCTCTTTTTCTCTCTGATATATGAGGACATAGCTCAAGCTAAGTATAGGGGGTCGTATATACTGCGTATATACTTTAGCCATAACTCGTACTTTCATATTTTCTTAATAATATGGCTAATAATGCTTTAAAAGTCATAAAAACATTAGTAAAAAGATGTAGATTATTCCTCAAATTCTTTGTGTATCTATTGATTAATAAATCAGGTGAACACGTTTTTTGCAAAATGTTTGAAAAATAGTTTGAAAATCTTTGTGAAAAATCTTTTGAAAACTATTTGGAAAACGTTTTGTTACTTGTTTTCAACCTTTGTAAAAAGGTGTTGTTTGTAAAACTTTAGTTTCTTTGTGTGAAATAAAATGTGTGAAAGATGATTTGTAAATGGTTTGAAAATGGTTGCAAAATTATTTTGAAAAATCTATCTATACTGTTTGAAAAACCTTTGCAAAATAATTTTCCAATGTGTGTACATGTTTGTAAAGTTGTTTGTAAAAATTATTTTGGACTATAGTTTTCAAAATTGTGTGTAAAAACCTTTTCAAAGTAAGTTTGAGGAATACATACATTACACCAAAATCCATTACATATCTATATCTATAAAATTGATCACTTACCCTGTAAATTCTTAAAATCTACTTCTTGTAAATATAAGAAGCACTCCCGTGTAAATATTTGTACCTAGTTTTTATCCAAAACCTTTTTGTTTTCAAAAATCCCAAAAACATTTGCAAAACTAAAATCCAAAAACATTTGAAAAATCTCTTAAAAATATAAAAAATGCATTTGCATCATCCTTTCAAAATCCATAAAAAGTTCAAAATCTTTGGAAATTGCATCACAAAAATATTTTCTGCATTCTGCATATCATTTGCATAGCATGAGCATTTTTCGGATTGAGTTTGATAGTTGAACAAGTCTAAGTAAAATCCGGAGCTTGAAGCTTGGTTGGACCTTAAAATCTACCTAATAACAGGAACCTTATAGGAACTGGGTTTGAGGTACTTCAGGTCTAGTTGACTTAATTATTTGAGGATCACGAGACTTGGTTCAATGGATTCTTGACTTCCTAAGTAGAGTATTTCGGAACACACGCACGACTCTTATTGATAATGACCTAACTTGGACACCTGCACCTTTCACATGGCTCAACTCAGTTGGGTGGTGAGGGGATTGGATTTGCCGGTATGAGACGCACACAAGTGAAAACACTTGTCCTCCTCTAGGGAGGGAAGTGCACCCCAACCTGTCTAGTGATGAGGAGTTCTAAAGAAACGAGAGTGTGGGTTGCAATAAAGCTTCAAAAGAGGGATAGTCTACTGGCTCAAGATGAAAAACTCCTTATGTAAATGCTGTTGTGAATAATATTTCAAAAAAAAATGGACAGGCCTGTACAAAAATAAAATGCCTGCAAAGTATGTAAATATGTTGTAAAGCCAATAAGCAAGCTTGAGTTCCAAAGTCAAATATGTGAGCCTGCAGCTGGATGACTTGACTACACTGGTCTTGCATCCTAGGATAGATAGCTACACTGGATACCATCCATTCTTCTCTTTAGCCCCTCCTCTTGAGCTGGTTGACACTTGAACTTAGAAGGGAATACCCCTGCTCCTCGAGGAAGGAGTTATTGGATTGGGAATCATTGGGTTGTCATGCTGGAGAAGTAAGTCTCTTTGTCATTCTAGTTGGGGAGAGCACAATCACTTACACTGTACGAGTCAGATTCATAGTCGTAAGGGTTTGCGTATGAGTTGATATATTCCTGACCTGGCTATTTGAGGAGACTTGAGCAGAGTTTTGGGATTCTCGAAGGCTGTTGGATTTCAAATTCGATTCCCATTAAGGTTCCGCTCGCACTAAAATTCCAAAGGTCCGACCTAAGCTCCAAACTTCGATTTTGTGAAGACAAGTTTGATAATTAAACTTACTCCACATTTCTTCTTTTTCTTTTCTTTGTTTTCTTTTTCTTCACTTATTGCATAAGTGTTTGCTAGGGACTAGTAAAGGCAAGTATAGGGGGATGTTTCTTTTTCTGCACTTTTTCTGCAGTTATTTTCATCTTTATTCTATCATTTTGGCCTTAAAAACCCTAGTAAATGTGTGTAAATAGCATTAATTCATGCATTTTATCATCTATACATCATTGTGTAAATAGTGTACAAATTGCGATTTTTAAAGCCAAAATTATAGAATGAAGAAAAGAAAAAGAATAAAATAGTGTAAATATTTTATGACCCGAAATCCCGAGACCTAGGCATCTCGATGACTAGGTCGATAAGGAATAAAGTAGAGGGGAGATAAGGGCCAAAATACAATAAAATTCCCTTTCATTTTATTCATTCTTTATTCATTTTGGGACCTATTTTGGTTCCGCTTTTTATACCTCAAATAAAGAAACTTTGTACATGAAATTTTGTAGATAATTAAATAAATAAAAATATAAAATTTATTTCACTAAAAATAATGTACAGATAAAAAGTTATGATCTGAATAAAAATCCAGAATCCCAACTTCCCAGACCCGTATCTCACAAATAAAAACTCCAAATGCATCAAAATCACCTTTAATTGTATATAATTTTAAATAATATATTTAATGGCGGTGGTTCGTGTTTGGCGGAGCTACGGTTGAAAGTTGAGTTTGGGACCCTATTGTATACTTGTACAGATTAAAATATTCATTTTATTATTTATTAATTATTTTTACCATTTTGTATTTTTTATAATTTTGTAAATATTATTTCTAACATATTTGTATATTAAAATCAGAATAAAAACCTAAAGAAAAGACAAAAATAAAATGTTTGTATATAATACCTAGGTCTAATACCAATACATATACCTATATTATTAACACTTCTAATTTTATTAAGTGTATAAAACACTTCAGAAAAATAAAATAAAAATACTTTTAAGTGTACAAAAATATTTATAAATGTATAAAATAATAAACAAAAATAAGTAAATTAAATATATAAATAAAATACTTAAATATATAGATAACCGATACCTATAAAGGGTATAAAAGGTAACTTGTATTTTTACACCTCTAAAAAATAAATAAAAATCACTATAAAATACTTCATAAAAAATATTCATTTTTATTTTTATAATTAAAAAATTAATAAATTCAATTGCTATTTTAAATGAATTAACAAACATTTTTTCCAAGGTTTATTTCTGGTTGGTCCATGTGGACCAAACAGATTTCTCCCTTGGTTGACCTCGGTCAACTCTTTGAACGAGTTCTTGCCTGTGTCGGACTTGCCTTTATTCCTCGATTTCGCGGATTTTTGGAGGTCGCCCCTTTCCTCTTTCATGATGTTCTCTTCTGCAATTTTCTCCCATTCTTCCATGATCCACGCCCTTGGCTTAGCGTGGTCTTTGGACCCTCGATGCAGCCGCCATCACCTCGTCTTACACGCCCGTCGACCATTTATATAAAAACCTCCAGTCTGCCCCTTTTGAAAATTGAACCCCTTCTTTGACCGTCTCTCCTCCCTTGTTGGCGAGCTCCGGATGGGACTTGGTGACAACAAGTCCTCCAGCCCACTCGAGGCGAGGTTGAGCGGCCGTGGAGGCGCTCCACCCCATCTCCGACCTTGGCCATCGAGGTTTTATCTCGTGGTTTACTGCCACTCGAGGTCTGCATTTTACTTCATTTTTCTTGCACGTTTCTGTTCCCAGTACGCTTAGCTTCCATTTTCTATCTTCCATTTCGCCTGAAATCAACCATTTCACCTCCGATATCACTTCGCCGGAGCTAGCTTCGGTGAGCTCCTCCCCCGTCGCTCTTCTCTTTCTCCGCTGCTAGGTGAGGCGAGGCATTTTACCCTCGCCTCCCTTAACCTTTTTGTGCAGGTCCCGCTACGTTCAAGTGTGCCTGGAGCACTCCTTGGTGTTCGCTGGAGGGACCTGGGAGGGCTGTGGCTTCTCCGACCTCGCGGGCGTTCGTCGGATGTTCTTTGGTCGTTCTATGACGTCCAACTGATAGGGGTTGTCACCAGCGAGCTCCTGGGGTTCCTGCAGCGGAGGAAGGCGGCGGAGGAAGCCGTGCACGACGATCCAAACTCGCCGGGCACATGTTCTTCGCCCGTTCTTCCAACGCCTCTTAGAGCCGTCTGATCATCCCCCAATCTTCATGAGGTGCAACTGCCGTCGGATGTGAAGCTCCACCACCGTTGATCGACCTCGGACGATCTAATCTCGACCGTTGCAGACGAAGGGGCATCATACATTTGGGCGCGACACGTGTTTTAAGTGACTCATCTCCGTCGTCCGACTGTCCCTTGGCCGTGGGTATTTTGCTTCAAACCCCCGTCGTTTTATAATTTGTTAATTAACACTTAAACTTTCATCTACTTTTTAATATTTTTGTAACAATTGCGAACTACCCCCCTGCATTTTTTAGTATTCCATTTTGGTCCTTGCCAGGCGCACGTGTTCGTCACGTGCGTCTTGGACATTTTGCAATAGTCGCCCTATAACTTTCGCTATTTATATTTAGTGCACAAAGTTTTTATTCCAGTTATAATTTTTGTGGAATTTTACACGTAGGCCCTCGCGCTTTTCTATAATTCCATTTGTACCCCTTGTCTGTGTGTAGTTTCTTTATGTTTCTAGTATTTATTGCATGCATCTATAAATTAGCAAAAATTACCAAAAAAATATTGTAAGCTCCTGTTGCATTGTAGTATATGGCATATTTTTATTTTCCATATTTATTGCATTTTAATATTTAATAAAAATCAAAAACAAGTATTTTCTCTACTGTTTGCATTAGAAAATCCTTAAAAATTATAAAAACAAATAAGAAAATTCCTAAAGAAATATATTTTGTTTCTTTTTGTGTGCTTTAATTTCTATTCAAAAATCACTAAAAAATATAAAAGAAAACTCCTAAAAATTACGAAACTCTTAAAAACCTTCATAAAAATTATAAATTCATAAAAAATCTAAAAATTGTGTTTTCTTTTCCTTTATTTTAATTATTTTATTTTATTTAATTTAAAATTAATTTGGTGAATTTTTGTTACTATTTTCTATTTTATTTCTCCGTTTTAGTTTCAGTTCCTTATTTTATCTACTGATTTCAGTATTTTTGACTTTAAAAATACACAAAAAATTAGGAGAAATCTATAAAAATTACAAAAACATTATAAAAATATAAAAAGCCATAAAACATTTTATTTCCTAAGTTTTGCTTATTTTTACTTATTTTAGAAATACTTTAACCCTCTCATTTCTTACTTTATATATATTCTATTTAAAGAAAAAGGAAAAAAATAGATAATATAGAAATAAAATATAAAATTAGAAAATTAAAAATCAAAATATAAAAATATAAAATCCAAAAATTAAATAAAAAATATAAAATTAAAAACCAATAAAAACATAGCATAAATAGGAAAATTATCACATTCACACATTTTAAGCATTTTGCCTCGTTCTACCTGTTTGCTCCCTGTGTTCGACCTCTACACATACTTGGACCTATACACATCTTTGTTGTAGAGTTATAAAAAATTTAACTCCGCACATTTACTTTCATTGCTTGAATTACTTGTTGTGAGTTAATTGTTGTTTGAATTTCAGATTTCACGTGAGGTCAAATCAACGACTGTTGATTCATCTTGTGAGTCAACACGACCTCCGTAAAATATTGTTCAACAAAGAGTGAGGGGAGGTAATAGACGAGAAATGGAGGGCGGAGGAGATGTTGATCGTCGTGAGCTCCGGCCGGAGCTCGGGGACTCCGACGAAGGATTACTAGCTATTCTAAGCTACCTACTGATGATAACACTAAACTAAATACTAAAATCGAATTATAGGAACAAGACATACTTAAAACAACATAAAAGGAGCAGCTCTTATACCTGCATGAGCGCATGGAGCAGGGTGGTCAGAGAACCACTATGGACCATCACCTTGTCCTAGATACACCTTCTCCCGGTGTGAGGGGGCTTACAGCTGTCACATGGACGTCGACTCACATACAAGAAAGTTCAACAAAGCTCGAAGGGGGATCAAACTCGAAAGGAAGGAGGATAGGATTATATATAGACAAGCATGAAGTGGGCTTATTAGGTTAGGGTTTCTGCTCGAACCGATGAGCGTTTGACCATGGAAAGGAGCCAACATGATAAAGGATGGATTGCAGAAGGTCTTTCGTGAAGGAAGAGAGAAGAGAAGATCAATAGATTGGAAGAGGAAATTCGGAGAAGACGGGGTGATTGACGTCTGACACGTCGGGCGGCTGGAGGCAGGATAGTTGACCTATGTCAACAGTTGGGAGGCGGCTATTGGTCTAGGTCAGCACACTACACGACAAAGAAGGCTTATTAAATCAAAAATAATGATTTTAAAATAGTAAATGATTTTATTAATTTTTGATTGTAAAATTAAAAATGTTTATTATTTATTGTCGTATTTTATTATGATTTCAATTATTTTTTCAAGGTATTTTATTACAAGTTATTTATTAGGGGTGTATTTATAGGTATATTTGCCAATATTTTGTACATTTTTATTTTTATTTGTATATTTTTTTTATAATTTTATTCTTTTATTTTATTTATTTATAACTTATTTTTATGAATATAAATATATTTTTATTTTATTTTTATGATGTTATTTGTACACTTAAATAAATAGATATGTATGTTTTATAGGTATATTTATAGGTATTCTACCTATGTATTATATACATCTTTGTATTTTAATGAGTTTTATTTTGATTTTGTGTGTTTAATAGAATATATAAAATATTTACAATATTATGAAAATATGAATGAATAAAGAATAAAAGAATACAGACCCCATTTTTTATATACATATATAACGTAAGTATTTTGTCTATGTATGTATATAGACTTATTTTATTTTGCTTTTTCTTTTTTAGTTTTATTTTGGTTTTATTATGAACATAAGTTATAAATAATAATTACAAACTTAAAAAAATATAAATTTTTAAAAATAATAAGAAATGAATTATTTGAATATTTTAATCGGTATAATGTACAATAGGGGTCAAAAATCAAACTTTCACATAGTAACTCTAAAAAATATAAAACCACCATTAAATAGCTTGTGAAAAGTTGTATACAATTAGGGTGATTTTGATACGTTTTGAGTTTTTATTTGAAAGATATCGGTCTAGTAAGTTGGGATTTTTACCTTTTTATTTTGTGTATAAAATGAACATTATGTTCTATTTTTGTACAAACTCAATTTTGTATTTTTATTTATATTATTATCTACAACTTTAATATACAAAGCTTCTTCATTTAATGGATAAATAATAACGAATAAAATAGGTGCCAAAATGCATAAATATTGAATAAAAGATATGAAATTTTATTCTATGTCTGACCCTTATCTCCCCCTACTTTATTCCTTGTCGACCAACTCAATTCTTGACTTGGTCCCTGAGTTTAGAGTCATAAAATATCTTCGATATTTTATTCTTTTTTCTTTTCTTTTCTTTATTCTATAATTTTGGCATTAAACACGGTATTATTTACACAATAATTGCAATAAATTATGATTGCTATTTTGTACAAATTGATACCATTTTCATGCGGTTGCTAGAGTTTTTAAGGCCAAAATGATAGAGTAAAGGTGATGAAATGGAGATTCATCACCCCCTATACTTGCCTTTGCTAGTCCCTAGCAAACACTTATGCAATAAGTGTAAAAAGAATAAACAAGAAAAGAAAAAGAAAGGATAAATAGAATTGCTGTCAGATATCGACTTTTCTTTATAAAATCAAAGTCTGGAGCTCAGGTTAGACCTTGATGTAAAAAGATGTGTGGAACCTGGTCGGAAACCAAATTTAAAACACAATAGTCTTCGAGAGTCACAGAACCCGGTTCAAACCACCTCAACAGCCAGCTCAGAACTGGCCTACATCATACGCAAACCCTTATGACTATGAAGTTGACTTGTACAGTGTAAGTGATAGTGGCTCTTGAAGGATATGGTAAGATCCTTAAGCGCATCACGGAAGCGTGAGGATCACATCGTATGCAATCGAGTGCGACTCGTCGCACTAGTTACTCGAGGCAGTGGAATTTAAATTTTTTTTATGCGAGGGAACCACATGATCCAAGAACACTTCTCGGATCATTTCATCTAAACCAAAAACAAGTATCAGGGTTACCTCTTGAAGCGTGGTTGCCATCGAGTCTCTAAACGAAGAGACCTCCTGTCTCAAGTCCGATCCGACGATGGAGGTGCTTGCGAGCGCGTTGATGAAATGCGTGCTCCCCGCAATCCATGTTGATGATCCAAGCTACGAATCTCCTGATCTCGTCACACAAGATACGACGTCTTCTTCACGAGTGAGGCGCACCGAAGAGGATGGAGATCCACGAGCAAATAATTCCGGCAACATTACGACTATGCTGCTATGATGGAGACTCTCTCTAGGGCTTCCATGGTGGACGACCACAATGAGAGAGAGAGGGCGTGTAGAGAATGAGAGAGAGAGAGCAATAGTTGGTGTCTCCAAATTGTTTGTGTGTTGTAAATTTTGAAGAGCAAGGGGTGCCCTTCTATTTATAATATTTTGGGAGTCCATGGATCACAATCTATGGACTACACAAAATCAATGGATGAGATTGACTTGTGTTTATTTCAATGGCCAAGATTTTATTGTAAAAACACAACAATAATTAATTTAATTTAGATTATATATATTAAAAAATCAATAAAAATTAATCCCAAATTAAATCAATCAAGCATGGAGATTATGGAATGAACATTGCCTCCTTCTATAATATGGGTGTTGGTGGCAATCTCATGTAATCTCATGAGATCTCATGAGATTACATTATTCCAGGGAAATCTCCAAGATTTACAACAACACTTGTTGTAAATTATTCTATAAAAATAATCATAATTATTTTGTGAATATTGCAATCTTACCATTGGAAAATTGTGAATTACATTCATAACCCAAAATAAGATATAAATTACATTTTCAATTAATTGGCCGATGTGAATCCAATTCACATCAAAATTTATTAACAAATGTAAGTTAGAAATAACTCTCTCTTATATATTATAAATCACATTTATAATATATTTAAATAATTGGGATAGTGCTATCCACATTATTAATATCCATGATAATTAAATCCCATTTAATCATCTTGGATCTCTATTTTCATGTGCCTAAATAATATGAATCACATTCACATTATTCATATCTTTGAAAACTAAAACACATTTAATTATCTTATATAATTCTCCTTATAATATAAATCAAATTCATATTGTTCATGATAATTAAATCACATTTAATTATCCATTTTATCAATGCTCAGATACATATATCAACATTGAATTTATCATGAACTCTTTCAAGGATAATGCGCTTTCTCTACGGATACTTACAGATAAGGACATGGTGATTGTATTGTTCCACATATAGTGACTTGGATATTGAGATCACATCTCAAATCCATATCTTGCAGACCTCCCATAGATGCTTGATTAAATCAAGACCGCAAATCTGATATTCTTGTTGCATTTGAATTACATTCAGATCAATGTCCAACATTTGGACCAAGATTAGATTACTTCTCTACTGAGAGGAGTCACTAAAATCCAGACCCATTTCATCACTCCCTAGGAGTGGAAGCGTCATGGTTATAAAATCGTTTATGATTACATCACTCTCAGGTATTCCTAATACCTGTACATCCTGCATACTGGAAGACCCAGAATAAACCTGAAACATAAGATCGATTTTACACTATCTACTTTACGGTTTTATCAATAAGTTTCTCATTTGACTATTGGCAGTTTGTATCGATCATATACTTTCCAAAAACATATATCATACCCAGGTGTTGATCATATACTTTCCAAAAGCACATCAAACCTACAAATTCAGTCAAGCTTCCAACGCAAGACCACCGTGCACGGAATTTGTTTCTTCCCAATATCTCATGAGTAAGCTCATGTCTTCCGGTTCAGTAACTGAACTTGTATGATCCCTTTGAGAGATCGTATTACTCGTATGCCCTTATATGCACACCAGCGCATCGGTGTATAGACCTTGATTAGGCCATCAACCTATTGGTCTTCCAAATGTACATACTCAGACATATAGTAACACATCTGTCTCCGGTCAGAGGATGCTTGCCTATATCGTGACAGTATATGACATAGGACTTTGGTTATCTCGATCTCGTTAAGCCAACTCTTTGACCTAACTAATCTGACACCTCCGAATCTTTATTCCCATGTAGAGGACCTGCATCAAGAGGTCGGTCAGATATCAACCTAGTGAGAAAGGATTGCCATCTCCTACTCAGGCTAGAGATCATCTCTTAGTAATCATTTGATGATGTTTGATGAGTCCTCAATCTAACTCTTTAGATATTCTTCAAAGAACCAGCCTCTATGATTCAATAATTGAATCAATAGCTGTATGATCATCAAGATGGCCATGGTACATAACCCTAATTTTACTAAGGGAACTATTATGCAAATAAGTTATTCTTCATTTCAGATTAGGGAATGATATTTGCAATAACATTTATTGCATAATGACTCATCATGGGCTCGCATGTCCAACAATCTCCCACTAGCCTAAAGAGCCATTAATGGGCTAATCTTTAAATCCATACTCATGCGACAATCATAGGCTATTTAGAAAAATGGCTAGGTAAGATGATCAGTCACTCTATTCCCAAGAGAATATGCCATGTCCTTTTACGGTATTTGCATATCCCCCAGAAACAGTTCTCGCATTCAATACAAATGTTACATCTTATGCAATCAATACTCAATTTTGTCAGTTATATTATCCTTGACACTAGAACTCAATAATTATTATAATCAGTATGTCCACAATCCTTATTAGAACCCCCTTTTGCATGGAGATCTCTATCTCCTAAGGTATCCGCAGTTAAGACCTTTTAGATCACTATCTATAAAGTTTTAAGTTCTTGAAGATAAGACTTAGAGATCATTATCTCTAAAGTCTTCTCATCTTTGAAGATATTTTTATTACTGCAATCAAGTGTTTTATTTCCACAATAGGATTAATAATAATTTACGACCCCCACTGCATGGCAGACATCTGGCTTTTGTACACATCTAGCATGCACTCAGCTTCTCGTAAATGATGCACAAGAGCAAGTAGTTCTATCATTCACTTCCTCAACTCTTTGAGGTGCTATCCCTTTAAAAAGGTCAGTACCATATATTTAGGGAAAGAAGCCTTCCTTGGAATATTCCAAAATGGAATATGTCCAAGGTGTACCACTAATGTGACGTTCCCAATACCCTCTTCTCTTTTTCCTCTGAACATCTTCAGAACTAAGATCTAAGAGGTATCCTTGAAATCTTTCATCTCAAGGTATGGAATAACCAGATTATAAAACACTTATTATCATTATCCTTATATCATTCCAAATGATTAGGATATCATCTACATTTAGCATGATGAACACAATGGCACTCCCACTAAGCTCCATATGGTACATCACGATTCTATCTGAAATCAAAACATTTATAATTTCATCAAATCTTATGTTCCAACTACAAGAAGCTCATTTGAGTTCATAGATGAATTTTTTAGCTCACGCACCTTTCCTTCCTCAACCATGAAGCCCTGGGGCTATTTCATGTGAATATCCTCAGAGAGGTATTAATAGTGGAATGCAATATTGACTTTTATCTTGAAGATGACAAAGTCAAGTTGTATAGCTATATTTAGCAATATCGCGATGGTTTTAAGCATGGTCACTGAAGCGCAAGTCTCATCGCAAGCGATGTCTTCTCTTCGGTATCTAGCTCATGGCTGTGAACCGTGCTTTGAAGGTCTCTACCTTCTCATCATATTCCCTCTTTCTCTTGAAGATCCATTTATACTTTAATGGGTTTTACTCTTATAGGTGGATCCTCAAAGGGTCCATATGCAATATTTGTATATGAAGTCTACTTTAGACTTTATTTCTAACAAACATCTTTCCATGCTATGAACTTTAGAATCTTCATCATATGAAGTTAGATCATGTCAGATGTAACTGACGCATGGAATCCATCCTCAAACTCATTTGAAGAGGTATTAGTGTTTCATCTTTAATTGTCCTTTTAGTTTCTTATTTTAGGACCCTCATTATCTTCTCAAGATTAAATGAGTTCCTTAACTTCATTTTCATCTTGATTCTCAAGAATCTCGTCCTCTAAGAATCACATTCTCAGAGATGAGATTTTTTAAGAATCTCAAGGTCATAAAGTAGGTATCCAATACCATCCTTTATTTTCCTAATGAAATAGAACTCTCAGGTGCTAAATTCCAGCTTATTTGCTTGGAACCTTATTGAGGATATATATTATAGTTTCTACTACATATATACCTAGAAACTAAGAGGTAATTATGCTAAAAATATCATTTATCAAATCATGTCATACATGATCCAATTGTATCTCCCTACAACTCTATTGAGTTTAGGTGCATTAGGAGGATTGAGATAGGAATGACATTCACATCTCCATAAGGTATTCCTTTGAATTCATCTAATAGGTACAAGCTACCTAGGTTAGATTAAACTCATTTCATCTTCCTTCAAACTTTGGTTCTAAACCAAAATCATGAAATCTTTGAACATTTCAAAGCTTTCTAAGGTGAAGGGAAGAAATCTCATATCACAAATAATCATCGAATGATATCACATATCATTAATGTTCATTATGATATAGATGATTCACATACATCAATGTGTATGAGATCTTGAATACCTTGGCATCTAACATCATTCCCAGAGAAAGGTACATTGGACATTTTCTACTTTTGAATACAATATTCACAAGTATGTAATATTTGAAATTTTAGACACTCTAAAGTTCCATTTCTTATTTATCTATTGATCTCATCAATAGACTTATGTTCAAGACTCGATGCCAGATCATTATCAAATGATCTGCATCTTCCTATTGATCTTTTAAAGGTTTAATTTTCAGTATTAGAAGTTTTAATGAACCATCATTAATTTTCTAATTTAGTTGAGTCCACTAGATGTTAGATTACTATCTGAAATATATATACATCATAATTCTTTATGATTGGTCTATTCCAGAATTCCTGTTTATTCCCAACATTTAGAAATAAACAATGAGTGTATTCTAATATCTAGGTCATAGAGACATTATCTAAGACTAAGGGTTCTCCCACTGAAATCATGAAGTTCATCTATCCAATAGAGATTATTAAAAACAATTGCATCAATTCCCATGTAGATGATTATTAAACCTTAAGATCAATTTTTATAGTCTTCTAGTACATATGCAACCAATTGCAAGTGTTATTAGAAGAATGAGATACAATTATTAGACTTTGATCTTATCAAATAAGAAAGTTAATTTCAATGTATGTAGATGTAGATTATTCCTGTGTACTATCTAGGTCCGTCTCTAAGGATCCTAGATACACTAGATAGTCATACTATCAGTACATCAGTTTATTGCAGTATTGGCATCCATCCAACTCTTTGGATGTCACATGGAAGTCGCAGAAGTACATTCAACTCTTTGACTTTCCTTCTTACTCGGGTCCGACACATGCTTCCACTGCGCTCCTTTCATCTATAAACAACCATTGCTTAAGAAGAAGGATCTCTTATGTTGAATTCAAATGATTTCAATATAAGAGTATTTCAACATTTATTCGTGCTTTATTCAATTCATATAATATGAATATTATGAAGCTTCATGAATTACTAGATTATAGATCGTAGAATGATGACACCCATCATATCTACATACATCTTAACTATTAAAGACTAAGGTTCAGGTAGGTACTCAAATAATTTGAATACATCATCTTATACAACCACCATTCTGCATGATGCAGTGAACCATGTCATTCATGATTAAATGTCAAGAGCACATATGTAGGCCAGAACATCTTCTTAGACTTTTATAAGGATTATTTGACAATTGCGTTCATCATCGACATGCCACTTCCAAAGTACATTCGATGAGAGATCAAGACTATAGAGACATACAAACCCTAGGGTTGTAGTCCTATTGTCTACTTAATTATCATTCCTCATTATTATGAGGAAACTTGCATATTGCAATGACATGCATTATGAGTCCAACCACAAGTACAATATCTTGATCATGGATCCAATCCATGATATTTTACTGGTTATTATTGAGTATAGTATTGAGTGGGTCTAATGAAGGATTATCTGAAACAAGAAATTTGCATATATATATATATACATATTTTACTTTGATGCAGGAATTTTTACATCAAAGTTGTCTTGCCTAGTCAACACTGAAAGTTCATTCCCTTAATCACTTTCAATGTAAGATATATACTTACCATTATATCTCAAGCAATATCTAGGATCTCCTTCCTTATCTTTGTCACATCCCAATAATATGAGAAACTGTAACTCGGATAAAAAGAAGCGGGAACACATTCCACCTTGCTAGTCCAACTTGCATTCCAAATTCAGTCTTTAACACCCAGGCCCACCACCACTAAGGTAATGTTGACCTGTCATTAATTGAACCAACCGTCAGCACGAATACAACTCGTTATGCTCCAATATCGTCCCAATAATGTGAGGACCCGATATTGTGGTCACAACGCATATGTCCTTACTCTTTCGAGAAGCAAAGAGCCCGATCCAAATGGCTTGTATGCAAGACCTGTCACTTCGGATAGGCATCTCCTACATATAATCTCTAGCGACGGAACCCTTTGCCTTGACGGGAGATCATGGATGTCACTTATGTCATCCTCCATATAACATTCAAATTTTAATTAATCATTATGAGTCATATTCATTATGATTAATTCTTCCAGGGAAATAACAACTCTATTATTAATAGAGTATTTTAATTTTAATTGGATTCTAATTAATCTAATCATATTAAATTAATGATCCAATTATTATCCAACAAACATTCTTTATTGTTACTTGAAATACAATATTATCTCAAATACGTATTACTTCAAATTTTAATAATTAGAAAATACATTACGATCTCTCTAGCATTATCACTTCCCTACCTGCTGTCATGGCCAGTACTGACAGGAGTGGGACAGACCGCACACAGGGCAACTTGCTACCCCAACGCTCCGCGACTAGACACCATATCTGCCTCGGGTTAGGATAATGCTAAATTGATCATTATGTACTTGAGATGATAATCAATTTTTCAACCGAAGTTATACCATATAGTAAGAATCAAAACCATTTTGATTATACGGAAAGTTGCTAAACAAATTCCCAATCCTATTCAAGCAACTTTGTTTGTTGGAAAGTAGATTGAGTAACCAATTTGTGATCTAGATCACATCTAATCAATTATTGATTAAGGCAATATCGTTTAAGGAAATAATTATCAATCAAATATTTCACAAATATTTATCCTTAATTATTCTAGGAAATTAAATCATTTAATTTCACTAATTGATTAAATGACAATCACAAGTTTCTTGATTAGGTAAGTAATTTCCAACAGTGATCCTCACTTATTAAAATTAGCATATCTCAATCAATTTAAATCCAAATCATGCAAAATAAGTTTTCAAAGTTTGCTAATTTTATTTACAACAGAACTTAAGTGATTTACACTCATTTCAAGGCTTCAAAAAGTAATTAACTCCTTAATTATGTCAAGATTCACAGTCCCCGAAATGGTGGATACATGTTCACTAAAATGATCATAACTTGAGCAATCGGATTCCAAATCACGCAAACTCAAATCCCACGGTTTCCTTATTTTATGAGAACAAAATCCAAGAAATAATTTCATGTTTAAACGATTTAAACAGAGTCGAAAATAATCATAAAAAAGGCCTGCATGAATGAAATGCAATAAAATTTTGCAAACCCTAATGAACCCAAGTCGTCCTAGGTTTATGGATCATATCCGAAACCAACAACATGGATCTGATACCACTTGAAGGATATGGTAATATCCTTAAGTGCATCACGAAAGCGTGAGGATCACATTATGCGATCGAGAGCAACTAGTCGTACTAGTTGCTCGAGGCAACAGAATTTAAAACTTTTTATGTGACGAAACCACATGATCCAAGAACACTTCTTGGATCATTTCATCTAAACCACAAACAAGTATTAGGGTTACCTCTTGAAGCGTGGTTCCTACCGATTCTCTAAATGAAGAGACCTCCTGTCTCAAGTCTGGTCCGACGAAGGAGACGCTTGCAAGCGCGTTGATGAAACGCGTGCTCCCCGCAATCCATGTTAACGATCCAAGCTACAAATCTCCTGATCTCGTCACATGAGATACAACATCTTCTTCATGAGTGAGGCATGCCAAAGGGGATGGAGATCCACGAGACAATAAATTGTCAGCATTACGACGACGTTGCGACGATGGAGACTCTCTCTAGGGCTTCCATGGTGGAGGACCACAATGAGAGAGAGGGCTTGTAGAGAATGAGAGACAGAGAGAGAGAGAGCAATAGTTGGTGTCTCCAACTTGTTTATGTGTTGTAACTTTTTGAAGAGCAAGGGGTGCCCTTCTATTTATAATATTTTGGGAGTCCATGGATCACAATCCATGGACTACATAAAATCAATGGATGATACTGACTTGTGTTTCTTTCAATGGCCAAGATTTTGTTGTAAAAACACAACAATAATTAATTTAATTTAGATTAAATATATATTGAAAAATTAATACAAATTAATCCCAAATTAAATCAGTCAAGCATGGAGATTATGGAATGAAGATTGCCTCCTTCCATAATATGGGAGTTGGTGGAAGTCTCATGTAATCTCATGAGATCTCATGAGATTACATTATTCCATGGAAATCTCTAAGATTTACAACAACACTTGTTGTAAATTATTCTACAAAAATAATCATAATTATTTTGTGAATATTACAATCTTGTCATTGGAAAATTGTGAATCACATTCACAACCCAAAATAAAATGTAAATTACATTTTCATATAATTGTCCAATGTGAATCCCATTCACATCAAAATTTCATATCATTGTCCAACATTCGGACCAAGATCAGATTACTTATCTACTAAGAAGAGTCACTAAAATCCAGACCCGTTTCATCACTCCCTAGGAATGGAAGTGTCATGATTATACAATCGTTTATAATCACATCATCCTCAGGTATTCCTAATACATGTACATCCTGCATACTGGAAGACCCAGAATAAACCCGAAGTATAAGATCAATGTTACACTAAATACTTCATGGTTTTATCATTAAGTTCCTCATTTGACTATTGGGAGTTGGTATCGATCATATACTTTCCGAAAACATATATCATACCCATGTGTTGATCATATACTTTCCAAAAGTATATATTAAATCTACAAATTCAGTCAAGCTTCCGAAGCGAGACGACCGTGCATGGAATTTGATTCTTCCCAATATCTCATGAGTGAGCTCATGTCTTCCGGTTCAGTAACTGAACCTATATGATCCCTTTGAGAGATCGCATTAATCATATTCCCTTATATGCACACCAGCGCGCTGGTGTATATACCTTAATTAGGTCATCAACCTATTGGTCTGCCAAATGTACATAGTAAGACATATAGTAACACATCTGTCTCTGATCAGAGGATGCGTGCCTATATCATGACATTATACAACATAGGACTTTGGTTATCTCGATCTTGTTAAGTCAACACTTTGACCTAACTAATCTGATACCTCTGAATCTCTATTCCCATGTAGAGGACCTGCATCAAGAAGTCGGTCAGATATCAGCCTAATGAGAAAGGATTGGCATCTCCTACTCAGGCTTGAGATCATCTCTTAATAATCATTTGATTGTGCTTGATGAGTCCTCAATCTAACTCTTTAGATATCCATCATAGCACCAGCCTCTATGATTCAATAATTGAATCAACACCTGTATGATCATCAAGATGGTCAAAATCCTAATTGTACTAAGGAACCTATTATGCAAACTAGTTATTCTTCATTTCAGATAAGGGAATGATATTTGCAATAATATTTATTTCATAATGGTTTGTCGTGGGCTCGCATGTCCAACAACTCTCCCCAACTGAGATGACAAAGGAGCTGACTTCTCCAGAATGAAAACCCAATGATTTCCCAATCCAGCACTTTGTCCTCGAGGAGCGGGGTATTTCCTTCAAGTTCTAGTGGCATCCAACTCAAGAGGAGGAGGTGAAGAAAAGAATGAACGGTAGCCAGTGTAGCTACCTATCCCGAGATGCATGACCAGTGTAGTCAAGTCATCCAGCTGCAGGCTGACATGGTATAACTTTGATGCTTAAGCTTGCTTATTTTCTATACAACATATATACATACTCTGGCAGCATTTTATTTTTATTTGCAGGCTTGTCCACTTTTTTGGAGTTTTCTTCTTATTTTTCTTCTTTTTTTTCAACATACTATTTACAACAACATTTACATAAGGACTTTTCCTCTTGAGCCAGAAGATTGTCCCTCTTTTGAATCATTATTACAACCCACAATCTCTTGTCATTGGACTTTATGGCAACTGGACCAGGTTGGGGTGCACTTCCCTCCCTAGACGAGGATGAATGTTTCCACCCGTGTACATCTCAGATCGGCAAATCCAATCCCCTCATCACTCCAACTGAGTTCAACCAAGTGAAAGGTGCAAGTGTCCAAGTTAGGTCATGGCCGACAAGAGTCGTGTGTGTGTCTCGAAAAGTTCTAGTTAGTCAGTTGAGGTGACTTGAACCCAGCCCTGAGTCTCAAAGAATTAAGTCCCAATGGACCTGAAGTACCTTAAACTTAGCTCCCATAATGTTCACGTGAAGTTAGGTGCAGTAAGGTCCAACCAAGCTCCAATCTTCGATATATTGGACTAGTTCAATCATCAAGCTCAATCAAAGAATATGAATGCTATGCAAATGCTATGTACAATGCATAAAGAATGATGCACTTTTCAAAAAGAATTTGAAGATGAAAAGAATTTTTACACCAAGAATTTTACAGAAAGAATTTTGGCACAAGAAGTATAAAATATGCACAGCTCTTTACAGGGGCATGCCGCTTTTTATTTATTTACAAGAGTTAAAAATTTTAACGAATGTACTGGTTTGACCAAGTTATTTTTATAGGTACATATACAATTGGTAAAAAAAATTATTTATATATATACATTTTATTCCTATTTAATGATGCATTTATTCCTCAAATTCATTTGAAAACAATTTTGAAAACTATAGCACACAATACTTTTTGCAATCAGTTACAAATATTTGAAAGCCATTTGCAAAGATTTAACACAATATATGTATATATATATATTTACAATATTTTTACAACCATTTTCAAAATCATTTGCGAATAGATTTTTTATTTCATACAAAGAAAAGGATTTTTGCAAACCAAAACATTTTTACAAAGGTCGAAAATATTTCACAAAAAGGTTTACAAACGGTTCACACTATTTTTCAAACCATTTTACAAAAGTATCTTTAAAATACAAAATATTTTTGGTATTTTTAGTTTTGCAGATGTTTTCGTGATATTTGAAAATCGGTAAATATCTTTACATGGGGATATATCTTATATATATAAGAGTTTTGGTTCTTAAAGGTTTTACAAAGGATGATTGATCACTTTTATACATTTATAAAGACTTTTGAGTATGGTGTGGATACTCCTCAAACTTATTTGAAAATCATTTTTCGAAAACCGCTTTGAAAACTATAGTCCAACATAATTTTGACAAACGATTTTTATAAACATTTACACGTATTTGAAAATCATTTTGCAAAGGTTTTCAAATAGTATATATATTTTAAAACATTTTTACAACCGTTCTTCCAATGCATTTGCAAATCATTTTTTAAACATTTTTATTTCACGCAAGGAATATAAATTTTTGCAAACAAAAACATTTACAAAGGTTGAACACATATTACAAAATATTTTTCAAACAGTTTTAATATAAATTTTTGCAAACAAAAACATTTACAAAGGTTGAACACATTTTACAAAATATTTTTCAAACAGTTTTTCAATAGATTTTTCAAATAGATTTTTAAACTATTTTTCAAATATTTTGCAAAAGTATTTTTGCTTGACTTATTAATCAGTATGTACAAAGGATGTTTGAGGAGTTGTAACCATCTTTTTATTATAACATTGTAATGAATTTGACAGTATTCTTAGCCAAAAGTATTATACAAAAGTACTAGTTATGGCTTAAAGTATATACATAGTATATACGACCATCTATACTTTGCTCGAGCTATGTCCTCATAGATCAAGGAGAAAAAGACATAACTCGGATTGAGTATAGAATACTCTAAGAAATAAGGAAACGAGGGTATGAATAAATGAATTGGAAGTTAATCGTCCCCCTTATACTTAGGATCAAATAATCCTAAGTATAGCTGACCATACATAAGGCAGGGAGGGTCAAGGGTGAGGATGAACAGTCTCATACTGTCTCCCCCCTATACTTAGGGTAAGAGAGCCCGAAGTATAGGCGAGAAGAGAAGACAATGGAGAGGATTAAAGAATGAAAGTAATCGGGGTGTACATCCCACTATACATAGGGCAAGGTGCACCTTAAGTATAGAAGACTGACAAAAAGGGTTGATACACCTTATACACATACATTTTTTCTTTTTGAGAATGAAAGCGGGAAATGAAAAGAAGAAAAGAAGAAAAGATAAAAGATTAAAGAAAAAGTTTTTGAGGAGCATTATCTGAATATTTTGATGCTGCCAGTGTTGTGGATGTATCATCTGAGTACAGTACTTGGATTGAGTCGACAACGACCAAGAAGGTATCGTGCTCAAGGTAAGGCTTCGTTAACTGACCATTGACGACAAATGGTTGTATGTCAGAAGACAATTCTGATATTGCAATACTGCCATTGTCACACACTTCTTGTACTTGTAACACTCTTGTCCATTTTCTTTTCAATTTGCCCGGGAAGATCTTCAACTTTGCATCAATAGCCACACTTTCTGTCAAATTTCGAAGGTCGTTCGTCTGATGTGCCAAGCGTGCCAGCGTTTCACCTTCTCTTTGTACATCAATGTGTTATTGTATGCATAGTCTCAAAACTCCAGGAGCCTATTCGGACTATCTTTTCTTTTCTGACCACTTTACTGTGAGTCCAAATTGCACATATTGATTGCCCATAAGGATTTCTGAATTAGTTCCACAAGGAGATGACATGGCTTTCCATACACAAGATGATAGGGTGACATGCCCAAAGGAGACTTGTAAGCTGTTCTGTATGCCCACAGGATGGAGTCCAAGAGTTGGGACCAATTCTTTATGTCCGTCTTCACAAGCTTCTGAAGGAACGTCTTGATTTCTCTGTTTGATAATTCTGCCATGCCATTGGTCTGGGATGGTAAGGACATGCGACTCGATGCTCAATGTCGTATTCCTTCGTTAATTTCTTGACCTCTTTGTTAATGAAGTGGATACCCCCATCTGATATGAGAATCTTCGAAATCCTGAACCGTGAAATAATGTTTTCTTTCAGAAAGCGACATACTGTGCGGCTGTCAGCGGCTCAGGTGGGGATAACTTTGACCCAATGACTCACGTAGTCAATGGAAAGAAGGATGTGCTCATATCCCTGACTGTTGGGGAAAGGTCCCATGAAATCGATGTCCTAAGCATCGAAAACGACTGCTACCAGAATGATCTTCAGGGGCATTGAATCTTTCGCTGTGAGGGTGCCTTTTTATCTTTGATAGTCAGTGCATAGTTTTGCAAAAGCTGCTGCATCCTTGAATAGTGTGGGCCACCAGAAGCCACACGGAAGTACTTTTGTTGTCGTTCGATTTCCAGAGTGGTGTCCACTAGATTCGACCGAGTGACAATGCTTGAGGACACTATGATGCCCTCCTGAGGGATACACCTACACCAAAGCAATCTGCTCCTTCCCTGAATAATAAAGGATCCCCCCATTGGTAGAATTGGATCGTTGATAAGAATTGTCTTTCTGAATCTTCTTTCAATCTTGTGCAACTACCCTAAAAAAAAGGTAGTTGACAATATCAGCATACCAAGGAAGCGACTTTTTTTCCATTCGAGAAAGAACTCACATGACCGAAGTGGCTATACGTACAAATCCATTTACGGATCTATATGCTTCGATTGGAACTGGAAGTTCAACAACTGGCGGCTGGTATACTACCATAATGAAACTACCTTTTCTTTTTTGTATTCGGATAGGATTTCTGTTGGCTTCATCGGAAGGCACGCGTAGTTTGTTACATCAGCTCAAAAATTACCAGTTGCATTGGAATCGAGAAGGGCCAATAATGCGATATTAAGGAAAAGTGAGTTCATAATTGCATAAAAGGAGTCAATTGTAGTGGCTGCGGTCCATCCTTCCAGTCTCTCAGGAATCAACTCGTCAAGAAAGGTGTCTGTGATAGCTGTACTGCTCAATGGAGGCTCTTGCTGCTCAATTCTGGAGAGGTGATCTTCTACCGCATTCTTAACTACAGGGTTGTCCTTGATTTCTAAATCGAATTCTTGGATGAGAAGGATCCATCTGAGCAGTCTGGGTTTGGCATCCTTCTTATGCTACAAATATCATATAGCAGAGTGGTCGGTGAAGATGGTGACTTTTGATCCGAGTAGATATGATCTGAACTTCTCAAGGGTGAATACCACAACTAACAACTCTTTCTTTGTTACAGTATAATTTCTCTGATCTTCGCCTAATGTTTTGCTGGCGTAGTGAATGGCATAGAGCACCTTATCTTTTCTTTGTCCTAGAACAGCCCCAACTGCAAAGGCCGACACATCCGTCATGATCTCAAAGGAGAGAGACCAATCCGGTGGTTGTAGGACTGGATCTTGAGTGTTGAGCTCCTTCAGCGGATTAAATGGAGAACATGTTGATCTACATTAAAGTTAGTCTTCTTGTATAGAAGTTCTGTAAGAGGTTGGGCAATGTGGCTAAAATTACGAATGAACCTTCTATAGAACCCACATGCCCTAGAAATGACCTCACATTCTCCACTATCTGAGGTGGATCAAGATTGACAATCACATACACATTTGCCGGGTCGACTTCCATACCAATTTTGGAAATGACATGGCCCAACACAATCCCTTCAGTGACTACGAAGTGGCTCTTTTCCCATGATAGCACTAGATTAACTTCACGACATTTCTGAAGTACTATGTCCAGGTGCTTAAGACATGAATCGAAGCTGTCACCATAGACGGAGAAGTCGTCCATAAACACCTCGAGAAAACTTCCTACCATCTCAGCAAAGACTGCAAGCATGCATATCTGGAATGTCTCTGGTGCATTGCACAATCCAAATGGCATTCTCCTGAAAGCATATGTGCTGAACGAGCAAGTGAAGGTTGTATTCTCTTGATCTTCAGGGACGATTGCCACTTGGTTATAGCCGAAGTACCCATCCAAAAAGCAGAAGAACTCCTTGCCAGCTAGCCTTTCCAAAACTTGATCAATGAATGGCAAAGGTGATCCTTCCTCGTTGCATTAAGACGACGGTAGTCAACACATACACATCAGGATGTTGGTACCTGAGTAGATATCACCTCTCCTCTATCATCTGTGACCACAATAAGCCCCGACTTCTTTGGAACTACATGCAAGGGGCTTACCCATTTTGAATCAGAGATGGGATAAATGAAACCTGTATCACACCATTTTATGATTTCTTTCATGAAGACATCTCGGAGATTTGGATTCAGTCTTTGTTGAAACTCGATGGACGGCTTGGCATCTTCTTCCAGATAAATGTGGTGTGAGCACAATGCAGGATTTATCCTGCGGAGATCTGATACGTGCCAACCAAGTGCCTTGCGGTTTTTCTCTAGAACCTCGAGGAGTTGAGATTCTTGCTCCAGGGTCAGCCTGTTGTTGATGATGATCGGATACACGTTGTCTGTGCCTGCAAGGAAAGCATATTTCAGGCATGCTGGATGTGGCTTGAGTTATGGTTCTGATCTGGCCAACTTATCAGTTACTTCAGAAACTGTGCTGGTTGGAGGGTGTGTTGCCTGGACTGTTGTAGAGTTACTGACCACAAATCTCTGTTGAGATTCTGATAATGTGTCTAACAGTTCTGCACTAGGCTCATTGTATTCTGGCTGGAGTGAATCATTTGAGTCAAAAAGATCTATCAGTAAGTTGGACTCTGCCTCGACTGTGCTTTCCAGGTCGTCCTTGAGAGAAAGGATTTACTATGTTTCATGATCGTCCAAAGAAAGTAGTGTGTCTTTGATTTCTTCAATGAAATCACAGTCTGTAGCTGCATTTCCCTTATCAGTTACACTCTGGGCTCACTGGTCATGTCTATGGTGATTATTTGATTGCCCAAGCTGAATGTGATCTTGCCAGACCCATAGTCTACCACGGCTTCTGAGGTGCACAGAAATGGCCGGTCAAGGATGATAGGAGTCTAGAGTAAGGGTGCGGGAGAGTCCATATCAATGACTACAAAGTCAACAAGGAACTGCATTTCCCGCACCTTCACTACAACGTCTTCCAAAAGACCTGTAGGTTGCTTGATGGACCGATCAGCAAACTGAAGGATCACACATGTCTGCTTAAGAGGACCTACCTGATGAATCCACATTTCATCATATTTATTCTATCATTTTGGCCTTAAAAACCCTAGTAAATGCGTGTAAATAGGCTTAATATAGGTATTTTAGCATTCATGCATATGTATGTAAATATTGTATAAAATACGGTTTTTAATGCCAAAATAATAGAATAAAGAAAAGAAAAGAAAAAAGAATAAAATATTGTAAATATTTTATGACCCGAAACCCCGAGACCTAGGCATCTCGATGAATAGGTCGACAAGGAATAAAGTAGGGGGAGATAAGGGCCAAAATACAGATAAAATACCTATACATTCTATTCATTCTTTATTCATTTTGGGACCTATTTTTGGTTCCACTTTTTGTGCATCAAATAATAAAACTTTGTACATGAAAGTTGTAGATAATTTTATAAAGAAAAATACAAAATTTATTTCACTGAAAAATAATGTACAAATAAAAAGTTATGGTCTGAAGAAGAATCCAGAATGCCAACTTCCCAGACCCGTATCTCACAAATAAAAACTCCAAATGCAGCGTACTCACCTTTAATTGTATATAGAAAAAAATAAGCTATTTAATGGCGGTAGTTTCGCATTTGGCGGAGCTACGGTTTGAAAGTTGACTTTTGGACCCCTCATTGTACCTTGTACTTATTAAAATATTCAATTTACTACTTATTTAGTATTTTTACAATTTTATATTTTTATAATGTTGTAAATAATACTTATAATAATTATGTACATTAAAATCAGAATAAAAGCATAAATCAAACCCAAATAAAAGTACTTGTATATATTATAATACATAGGTATAATACATGTAGCTATACCTATACAAATAACACTTTCATTTTATTAAGTATATAAAATATATCAGAAAATTAAAATAAAAATATATTTGTGTATATAAAAGTATTTTATAATTTTAGAAAATAAAAACCAAAATAAAATAAATTAAAAATACCTAAATAAAAATAAAATACTTAAATATATAGATATAGATATCTATAGGGGCATAAATGCAAACTTATAAAAATAAGTCTCATAAAAATAAATAAAAATCACCATAAAATAATTTATAAAAAAATAAACATTTTTTATTTTATAACCAAAATTTAAATAAATCATTTTCTATTTTTTATTGAATTTCTAAGCATTTTTGCCAAGGTTTTTTCTGGTTGGTCCACGTGGACCAACCATAGCTCTTCCTTGGTTGACCTCGGTCAACTCTCTGACCGAGGTCTGGCTATTGTCAGACTGCATTTTCCTTGGACTTCGCGGATTTTTCCAGGCCAACTCTTTCACCGTTTGGCCTCGGTTTCTTCACGACTTTTGAAGATCTCTGATCCACCTAGCTCGCCCATGCATCATTTTGGCATTTTGACCAAGGATTCGCCCGTGACACGCCCTCGAACATCGCACCTCGACCATGGTTCAAAAACGCCCCATCTCCTTCCATTCCCTCTTGATCCCTCTTCCACCACCAAAATCCTAACCTAAGACCTTGAAGATACTCCTGGTGACAGCAGGAGTTCGTCGGGCTCCTCATTGGACCGAGGTGGCGTCGAATTGAGGCAGATCCCCTTGCCGGAGTCCTCGCCGGAGGGCACCTTGTGCGCGCACAGGTGAGGCCTCTCTTTCTCCCTTTTTCTTCCTTTTCTCAAATATCCTACTGTCAAAGAGGCACCAGTGATTGATCTTTCGTCAAAATCGTTGGCCCGAAGCCATCATTTCACCCCCGAATCAACTGCGGCCGGCATCGAGTTTCGCCGGCCGTATCTACCGTTCCCTACATCCGGTCAGATTGAGAATCACGCCACGAAGTTGGGGCATTTTGCCCCCAACTTCATCACCCACTTCTTTTGCAGGTCCAGGAGCCCGCAGACCCCACCTGGGGGTCGATTTTGTCCAAGATTGAACCACCTGGGCAGCGCCATTCCACACCTTGCGGCGGCGCATCCGAGCCCCTCCAGGCCATTTTGGCGCCGCCGGAAGGAAGGCCCGTGCTCCAGGAGCTTCCTGGAGCGTTCTGGACATCGGTCGAAGGTTGGGAGAGACCTGGGATCCAATTCAAACTCGCCCACGCGAGTTTCTTTCGTGTTCTTCCCGATGCTCTGATTGCCGTCCGATCTCCGCCTGTTCTTCAAGAGCTGCAGCTGCCGTTGGATGCCGTGCACCCACAGCCATTGATCTGCTTCGAATCGATCTAATCCTATCCATCCAGAGCCCAAGGGGTATCGGCGCGCGAGATCTTGCCACGTGTATTAGTGGGATCCATCCCACCGTCCGCCGTCGCCGATTGCGTGGGTAATTTTGTTCTATACCCCGCAGTTTTTGACCATTTATATTTAGTATATTAATTGTTGTAATACGTAAAGACTTTTGGGTAACTTTACGATCTAGCCCTTGTGCTTCTAGATTTGGCAGTTCAGCCCTTGCTAGTGGCGCATGTGCGAGCCACGTGGGTCCTTGGCATTTTTGTAACTTAGCCCTTGGGAGATCCTTTATTTCATTTCAGTGCATAGACATTTTGCTGCATGGTAAAGTTTTTGGAAAATTTGTACGCAGGCCCCTTGATTTTCTGATTTTTGCGCAAATACCCCTGCCAGGCCTTCCATGTTTGCTTGCTTGTAGGATTTATTTGAAGTATCATTCTAATCCCAAAATTTCTCAAATTTTGGACTTAAGCCCCTGTGAACTTGTACTTCCACACCACAATTTTAGTTTTTGATTTTATTTTATTTTCACATTTATTAAAAATAAAAAACATGCCTTTTTAGCACTGTCCATACCATAAAATCCCAAAAAAATATAAAACTTCCTCAAAAAAATCCCCAAAAATTATATTTTGTGTCTTTTAGTTTGTCTTAGCTCCAGACCAAAAATCATTAAAAAATATAAAACCTAACTCCTAAAAATTGCAAAACTCTAAAAACCTTCATAAAAATTTATAAAATCCATAAAAAATCCAAAAATAGTGTTTTCTTTTTTTAAATCTTCTTGATTTCATTATCTTTCATTGAAAATTAAGTTGGGGAATTTTTGCCACTGATTTCTATTTTATTTCTCCATTTTAAGTTTCAGCCTTACTTTTTACTACTGTTTTCTTTATTTTGATAATTAAAAATACCAAAAACATTCTAAAAATTACCCAAAAATCACAAAAACAGTAAAAAAGTAGAAAAAGACCAAAAAGACTTTATTTCCTTATTTTTGAGTATTTTTATCTATTTTTATAAATACTTTAGTTTCCCTTTCATTACATTGTCTTTAATTTCCAATATTGAAAAAGAAAATATAAAAAAAATATTAAATAAAAAAAAGAAAATATAAAATCAGTAAATTAAAAATCAAAATACAAAATTATAAAATTAAAAATTAGAAAAATATATAAAAATCAAAAACCCACAAAATTTTTTGATTGGCTAAGTAGCTTGTTAGACCTAGGTGTGGATTTTTATCCGTGCTTTACACCTTTGCTTCTTGAGTTCGACCCCTACTTGCTTGCCATTGTACATCTTTAGTAGGGTATAATAAATTTTAATCCTTGCTATTCATTCTCTGATTGATTGTGTGGGTTAATTATTGAAGACCGAGGAAGTTTGAGCAGTCGCATCAGCGACAGTGAGTCTGACTTGTCAGACCGCTATTTAGCGGCTCTCGCATTCTCGCTTTTCAAATGGCGCCGTTGCCGGGGAGCATCGGCTTGTAGAGTATCTTTGGGTCTTTCTAGTCACTTAGCCATTTTTGCTTACTTGTATTTTGTGTATTATTTATTTTGAACTGTCTGACATTTCTTTTGTTTTCTTGCGAGGGACCGCCGACCGAGGAGGATCGCCTAGGGGATCATGAGCAGCCTTGGGAGGAGGAGTCGGCTATTCTACCCTAGCCGGCAGGAGAGAGCAGGAGAACTAGAGAGAGAGAGAGAGTTGCTTTATTTTTGTGAGAGAGAGTATTTGATTAATTTGTAATAATACAGGACTCAGACACTTGAACACTTCGGGCCTAACTTCCGGGTGTTTGTTCACCCGGGGCTCACCACGGCTTTTTCGTGTTTTCTCGACCGTCATTTTCCGATTTTGTTTTCTTTTCATTTCTTTTGTGGATTGAGCTTCTAGAATTAGGTCCTGGCTTGATTCGAGTAACCTAGGTCCAAACACCCTAATAACTCTTGCATGCTCCTATAGTTCATATTTGGACTTAGATTAATTAAGTAGTTAATCATTGGCTCTCGATCCGCGCGCCGCGAGCTCACTCCACACAAGCGCTTTCTCCTAACTCAAATGTGTTGAGCAGAGGAGGAGTGAGCCTAGACCGGACACTAGGATTGGGAGTTAGCGGTTAACTCGTGGTTCTTCACGTTAGCAGTTGCCTGTTCTAGGACGATTTCCGCATTGCATAACCGGCATATAGATTAGGTTTATAAATTTCTGCCTTGCATCCCGCATGGAGAGAGCTGGGATTCACTGTAAGTCTTCTTACTTTGCATTCATCATATAGGCACAAAGGTGAGATTTCCATCTTGGTGCCGACTTGCATTGGCTTTTCCCGACTCTTTTCTCCCTCTGATTTTGGATACCTTAGGATAAAGAAAATACAAAATCGTTAGGCGCTTGTTTGAAACTACTCAAAAGAAGCGATAACACAAAAAAATTAAAAAAGGGACTGCTAAGAAAACTTTGACCTAAATAAAAATTGGTAATTGGACTCATTGATTGGGGAGAGTAACACCCTCATTTGTTTTTCAGGTTGCATGGGAAGGTCTCCTTCCAAGTGAGTTGAGCGTTCGTAAGGATTAGAGCCCAAAACCCAACTTGTGGCTGCCTTGTGTATCGCCTGGATTTCCGAAGTATTGGCGCTACTATCGTACGTAGTCGAGTAGGGCTTGGTCGCCAGTGGTGACTCACTATTGTGTGAGCGCCGACCTTGTCCGAAGTACCGAGCATAGGCCACGCCTTCACGGGGGTGTCTGTCTCACCGGCTGCGTCCGAGTAGGATCTTGCACGCTCACGGGTGATTCCGTTGCGAGCGAGATCCGAAGTATCGGTTTCGCCTATCGGCTTCCTCCCTCTATTTCTTTGGCTGAGTAGGGATCCAGGAAGGGTTACAAGGACCTTAAAAAGTGCAAGTTACAGGTTACACAGGAGGAGGACAAGTACGGGAATACTTTTCCGGCAGTACTCTTGCTCCTATAGGCGTAGCGCTCTAAGGACTCGTTGAAAGATAAAATTCCTGAAAACAAGATAAAAATTACAAAGATAAAAGCCGAACCTTCACGGCTTCACGCGTTGAGTTGGTGAACTCCCTTGTCTTGTGTTTGATTGCTAATCATATTTAGGTCAAGATCAAAAACCTCGTGCCGTTGCGCAATTTTGTTTCCCCTCCAGTTGACCCTCGCTCATTGTGAGCCTTCTACTGTTTTACATTCCTTTTGCTCCTTGTTGACCCCCGTATCTTTCATCCACATCGATCTTCCTCTTGATCTTCGAGATGGCGACGAATGGACAGTTTAGTCGAGGCTCTGTCGACACCCACATCGGCTCCATCCGTTCACCCTCTCTAATAATTCAGGGCGATTCCCGAGATACCGGGTTCAAACCCTATGAACCGACCTCCAGACTCCCTGCCTTTTTCAATAAACCGGGACCAATCTCGTCCTGAACTTTGTCCGTTTTGGATGGCCATTGATTTTACTCCTTACACATCGCCATCCTTAACGAAGTTCTGTGTCGACCATGACACAGACCGCATCTCTCTATTTGGTGCTGCAATTCAGACTGATCGAGGCATTCTACCATGTGCAGACTCAGAGCTCGAGCCAGTCAACCCAGCAGAAATAGAAATGGCAGGAGGAAGGGGAAAAGGACCACAGCCCCAGCATGAGCCTGAAGATAATGCCGCAGAAGGACAATACACTACGCAGGGTGAGGTCAACAGTCAACTGCTGGCTTCCATTCAAGCGATTCAGCAGCAATTGACCAATCAGGCTTTAGCCCAGAATGCCTTTCAGGACATGCTGAATGATCTAAGGAGGAGGGTCGATGCAAGGGATGGCCGACAAGAGGAGGAGCCGAACTTTGAAATCAATGATGAGTTTCAGTGGGACCTGACTTTGAAGCAGCAGAAGAAGATCCACCGCAGCCCAAGCCCACACTCAAACAGACATACAACCCAGGAGCAGGGCGCATCACTGAGTGGATTCAAATTCCACGAATGCATGCTCACTTCGAGCTAAAGCCACAGTTTCTGTCATTGCTTCCCACCTTTCATGGAAACACCACTGAGGAGCCATATATTTTTCTCAAGAAGTTTAACCGCATCTGCTCCACTGCTCACTGCCCCGGAGTTCCCCTGGATGTGATCAAGATGACCGCATTCTCTTTCAGCCTTCAAGACAAGGCCCTTTACTGGGTCGACCATCTCGGGAAGGTCGTTACCACCTGGGAGGAATTGAAATCTGCTTTCCTCCATAAATTCTATCCTCTGGGGAGATTAAACCAGATGCGTGCCCGGATCTCCAGTTTCTGCCAGCAGCCCCACGAGACGATCCATGAAGCGTGGGAGAGATTCAAGGATCTACAGGAGAAGTGCCCCCACCATGAAATACCCAAGACCAGTCTCGTGCAACACTTCTTTGGGGGGCTATCATTTGAGAGCCAAAAGCTCGTGGATGCAGCTTGCGGCGGTTCACATTTTAACAAGGACGAGGATGTCGTGTGGAATGTCTTTGAAGAAATGGCTGAGGGAGAAGCAGCCCAATCCTCGTCCCGGGTCTACATGAAGCCACCGACCGCCATCAGCAAGCCAGTTAACATGGCTTCTCACACTGAGGACAAAGATGAAAGCTCCAACCTGAGTATCATCGGGAGCCACTTGTCCAAAGTGGACATCATCGAGAAGAGGTCGCAGGACCTCGAAAAACTGGCAGTTATAGAGAAGAGGACCCAAGGTCTGGAGAAGCTCGACCAGATTTCCCAGCAGCTGGAGCAGCTCGTCCGAGCACTGAATGCAAACATGTGCAACGCTGTGTCTACCTCTGCCGAGCCGAACGCTGAGAAGAAGGAGCCTACAATGCAGCAAAATCCTCAGCCGACTACACCGCAGCCCCAGCCAGTCCAGCACGTATACTACGTGCAGGTCCCGGAGCAGCCACCGCAGCCTCAGACACAGATGGTTGTATATCAACCAGAGCACCAGCCCGCTTACTCCGAGCAGTTCTCTCCACCCCCGCCGCTGATCCAGGAGATCAATGGCGTCTGGAACAACGAAGCGTAGCTGACCCCGTCCTCAGGGACACTCTCAAGGTCAGAACATGGGCAACAGGCCCTTCCAGCAGCAACACCAGGGTGGAAGACCATTCCAGCAGCCCTACCAGTACCAACCTCCCTCACATGGAAACACGTGGAGGCAGAATTACCAACATGGACCTCAGCAGTCCGGATATCGTGGACAAGGATATCACCAGCAACCGGCTGCACAATACAACCAACACCCGTCGCAGTACTCCTCAAACCCCCTCCTCAACAATTCGCACAAGGATACCAGTCACAATCTCAACCGCCATATCAGCAGTCTAGACCCCAGCAGGGGGAATCTTCTGAGATTGTACCGGTCAATCCGGCCCTGGCCTGTTTGGAACAGTTGATGAAGAACATGGCTGAGATGAACCAGAAGATCGACGACCTGACGGCAGCCAAAACCGTCATACCAGCCCAGGTCGAAGCTAATCCTAACAATTTCCGACGCAAGGAGCAGGTAGCTGGCAGAGTCCAACCCGAATCAGGTGAATTTAATTGTTTTTTATCTAACGTTGTTACTCTCAGGAGCGGTAGGACACTCCGGCCATCGGCGACGGCGAAAGGAAAGCATATTGCATCTGACGGGGGAATCGTCAGGCCAGCCAACACCAGGGCCAGCAAGCATTTTGGGAGCAGCACCAGCATCCAGAAAATCACAAAAAAATGAAGAAAACAGAAAAATACAAAAAGATAGCAGTAACCTCGGTGGAGACCGGCCAGCATTGGAGACGCCTGCACCCGCATCACAGTCAGTTCCTGACAGGAGGAGCACCGCACCTGCAGCGAGTCCAACGCCAGCACCCGAAGCCGAGCCTGTCGTTTTTGGTCCACAAATTGTAGATGAATCCATTCCTTTTTGTCATCTACCTGTAAACAACAACACAGACACTATTTTGAATGAAATTGGAGAAGAGTTTGTAAATATTCCTTTTCCTGAAGCAATGAAAAAACACAAAAAAATGAAAAATTTGAAAAGTGCTTTGTCTGATCTGGCTATCATAGAAATCATTCAGAATTTGGTGTTAAATATGCCATTAATGAAAGCTCTTGAGACATGCCAGCTGTGAAGAAAGGACTTAAAGAGGCATGTACAACCAAGCGCAGGCCAACCCCCCATAACTCCCGAAGCAAAGGTGGTAAATCTGAAAAGCACATCCTCACTATGGCCACCGTCAATGCTATCAGCAACCTCCCGGACAAAAAGCCAGATATGGGAGCACCTCTTGTACGTTGTCAGATGTTCGATCAAGAGTTCGAACGAACACTCCTCGACAGCGGGTCTTCTGTCAATTTGATGCCAGCGTCACTACTCACAGAGTTCAAGCTAGGACCGCTCAAGCCCACGAAGATGATTCTGCAGTTCGCAGACAAGTCAGTAAAGCGGCCTAGGGGCCTGTTGGAGGACGTAATCGTCACGGTTCAGGGAAAGTCATTCCCGGCCGATTTTGTGGTGTTAGACATGGACGTACCTTCTCCATTACTCCTCACCCCGATCATACTGGGAAGACCATTTCTACGTACATCAAACGCAGTAGTGAATTATGGGACAGGAGAAATCACGTTCGGCGCTGGAAATGAAACTATCAGAGTAGAGACCCTGTCTGAGGGAATGCCAGTGGAACTGACATCTGCATCATGTGCAAGGGTGATCGAGAATGATGAAGATTGCGATTTTCTAGCAGAGATTCAAGATACCAACCTATTCCTGGGATGATCATGAGATCCACGGACTCCTCCGATCCGAGGAGGAAGTGGAGACCGCAGTCGAATTCCCTTGTATCAATCAAGATGAGGAACTTGCTGATGCACTACAAGACACTGCTGTGGGGTTGATTTGACTTCAGAACCAGGAGCCGAGTTTGGAAGCATCTTCGGACGAAGATGAAATCATTGAAGAATTCTGTCAGGATCTGAGAGAGGAGACAGAGCAGATCATGGTGGACATTGCACAGCTGAAAGAATCATCACCTGTATTGATAGCTGAGGTCACCACTGAAGCAGCTCAGACCCCGCCAGAGCTGAAACCTTTGCCCTCCAATATGAAGTATGCCTTCCTTGCAGGAGAACCAAACATGTACCCGGTTATCATCAATGCGCATCTGACCGAAGATCAAGAATCTCGTCTGATGGAGGTTCTTGAACGTAACCGCAAGGCGATAGGCTGGCGAACCTCCGATCTCCATGGGATCAATCCGTCACTCTGTTCGCATCGCATCTTTCTGGAAGATGACTGCAGACCCTCTCGTGAACTGCAAAGAAGATTAAACCCAAACTTGCGAGAGGTGGTTATGAAAGAAATCCAGAAATGGTGTGATGCGGGATTCATTTATCCCATCTCCGACAGCAAATGGGTGAGCCCTCTGCATGTTGTGCCCAAGAAATCAGGGATCACCATCGTGAAAAATGATAAAGGAGAAGAGATCGCCACCAGAGTACCAACTTCTTGGCGAGTGTGCGTAGATTACAGAAGACTCAATCTTGCCACCAAGAAGGATCATTTTCCGCTGCCCTTCATCGACCAAATCTTGGAGAGATTGGCCGCGAAGGAATATTTCTGTTTCTTGGACGGATACTCTGGGTATAATCAAGTTGCTATTGCTCCTGAAGATCAAGAGAAGACCACGTTCACCTGTCCTTTTGGCACATATGCCTTCAGACGAATGCCGTTCGGGCTTTGCAACGCCCCAGCCACATTTCAAAGGTGTATGCTTGCAGTTTTTGCCGATATGGTGGGTAGCTTTCTCGAGGTCTTTATGGACGATTTTTCGGTCTATGGGGATTCGTTTGATCAATGTCTGGATTATCTAGACCGAGTCTTACGGAGGTGCTGCGAAGTAAATCTTGTGCTCTCCTGGGAGAAGAGCAATTTCATGGTGACCGAAGGAATCGTGCTGGGTCACGTTGTTTCTAAACGTGGCATGGAGGTTGACCCAGCCAAGGTGGATGTAATTTCTAAGCTGGAGCCACCTACCAATATCAAGCAAGTCCGGTCATTCTTGGGCCATGTCAGTTTTTATCGGCGATTTATTAAAGATTTCAGCAAACTGGCCAGACCGCTGACTGAGTTGCTCGGCAAGGACAATGAGTTCATTGTAGACGATCGTGTGCTCCTTGCCTTTAATCAGTTGAAAGAGCTCATCACGCAGGCCCCTGTCCTACAGCCACCGATTCGGACTCAGCCTTTCGAGATTATGACCGATGCGTCGGATTATGCCATCGGAGCTGTACTGGGACAGAGAAAAGACAATGTACCGTTTGCAATTCACTACGCTAGCCGAACGCTCGATGAAGCCCAGAGAAACTACACTGTCACTGAAAAGGAGCTGCTAGCGGTAGTCTTTGCTTTGGAAAAGTTCAGATCTTACCTTCTTGGGTCCAAAGTTATCATTTACACTGATCACTCGGCCATTCGGTATTTACAGCAGAAGAAGGATGCCAAACCACGTCTCATCCGGTGGATCCTTCTCCTCCAGGAGTTTGACATGGAGATCAGAGATAAACCTGGGGTAAAAAATGTAGTGGCCGATCATCTGTCAAGACTTCCTGAACCGGAGTCTCCTGAGCTGAACTTGCAGCCTATTACAGAGACCTTTCCAGATGAATCGATTCTGTCTGTCGCCTCACTTCCTTGGTATGCGGACATTGTGAATTATCTAGTTGCCAAGAAAATCCCACAGGACTGGCCTAAGTTGAAAATAGACAGATTTTTGTCTAAAATTCATTTCTACCAGTGGGAAGACCCGTATCTGTTTCGTGAGGGAGCCGATTGCATCTGGAGAAGGTGTATCCCTCAGGAGGAGGTTCCAAGTGTCCTCGCTTTATGTCATGATCAAGATTCTGGAGGACATCATTCAGGAAAACGGACGGCAGCAAAAGTTCTTCAAAGTGGCCTCTGGTGGCCTTCATTGTTCAAAGATGCAGAAGAATACGTCAAAGGTTGCACTGACTGTCAGAAGATGGGTGGAACCATAGGAATGAGAGATACGATGCCTCTGATGTACATTCAGATCTCAGATGTCTTTGACGCATGGGGGATCGACTTTATGGGCCCGTTTCCTAACAGTCAGGGCTATGAGTATATTCTGCTTGCTGTCGATTATGTCAGTCGTTGGTTGGAGGCTATCCCCGCCCGAGCCGCCGATAGTCGGACTGTCTGTCGATTCTTACGAGATCACATCATAGCACGGTTCGGGATTCCTAAGATCCTCATATCTGACAGGGCAGTCATTTCATAAACAGAGAGGTGAAGAAGCTGACCCAGGAATTCTGCATTGATGAACGTAAAATTCGCCTCGATAATAATGATGAATTAAGTCGTAGCATAGGAGGCGAATTTTGTTCAGCAAAAACCACAGTCTTTGAATGCTGTGAATATTTATGCTTGGCAAGTCTACCAAGGTCGAACACAGGGACACAGCTGCTTAATTATAGCTTTTGAATTTTTATTCATGAAGGTTCAATGTCAATTAATCTCATTTTCAGGTCCATATGCAAATCATGAAGCACTAAGCTATTTACAAGGTAATGCCATGATGCATGCAATTTTTTTAGACATTTTTATGCGAGTTAAAGTGATGCATGTGCAAACAATGCAAAGAAACATGCATGATGAATCAAATGCTACAATTATGCCCTAAAATAAGAGCAACATAATATAGAATGAAGTTAGAGCCATTTTGAACACATCATTAAAAATCGGTCATGAAATCAAGCAAAACAAGTAGAGCTAGGTCCCATTTTAACATAAAAATTCACTTAATTTAAAACAGTGTCAAATGAGACAAATTAGTATGCTAGATTGTAGAGGACAGAACAAGGATCAAAACGACACTAAAATCATGCAAATTGGACCTAAGATGCTCAAGTTATGCTAAAAACAGTGCAAGGGCATAAATGTAATAAAAATGCAAGAAAAATAAAGGATAAATATTGCATTTAGGTCCCTGGAGGGACCTAAATACAAATAGTAAAAACTGCCTGGGCCTGGATGAAATTTTCCCTTATGCGCGGGGGCCTTTTTGTAATTTTGGAAAACTTAGCGGGCCTCCCTGTAAATTACCCCAGGCGCGCACGTGAGGCACGCGCCTGGAGGACCGAAGTGTAAATACTTGAAACTTCAGGGTCTTCGCTGCAAATTACCCAGGCCTCACGTGCGGTGCACGTGAGGGCCCAGGCTCGGGAGGCTGGCTGAGGCTCGGGTCCACGTGGCGTGGTCTGGAAGTTCGGCATTAGGCTTGGAGGACCCGAGCCTATAGTTCTGGAAGTGGGCTCGGGTCCACCACGTGGCTTCTTCTTAGCCGCCCGATCCTGGAGATCGGACGGCACCTGTACTATCATCCTCCTCCGTGAGTCACCGGAGGAGGAGGGGCTCCGGTGGACTCGATGGAGCTCCGCCGTGCTCAGGCGGCCTGCTAGACGGTCGAGGAAGCTCCGTGAAGGCTGGGCGATGAAGCTCGGTCGGTGGTGTAGCTCCATAGTCATCTGGAAGGGCAAGGCGGAGGAGCATCGTCGGAATGGAAGCTCGAGACCGGTGCGGGGTTTGCGTTTTCCGTCCGTTGAGTACCTGCAAGAGTTAGGCATCCCCGAGGCGAAGTGCAGGCAGTGCGTGAGTGAGATGCAGTGAATGGGAGGTGAGCGGAGGCCTTGGGGTGATCAGAGGTGGAGGCCAAAGCTCCTCCTCCGGCGAGATGGAGGAGGAGGTGGGTCGGAGTGGTACGGGTTCTGGAGAAGGGAGTGGGTGGTTGGCGAGGTTGCTGGTGGTCGGGTGGAGCTCGTGGGAGGATCAGATGGGAGCGATGGTGGTTGTAGGTGGCAGAATTAATCGGAGAAAATGGAGAAAAAATACAGATGAAAAATCTCCTCGCCGGAGCGAGGAGTTGGCGGGGGGTAACGGCCTGGGCTTGAGCTCAGATGAGCTCAGGGGTCTTCGCACGACCTGCACGGCCTTGGAAGGGAGCTCGGAGGTGGCCGGAGCCACCGCTACTCGGCGGCGGAGCGCTGAGGGTCAACACCGAATCAACCTCGTCGTCACCTCGACGTTCCGCCCCTCCGCTGTCACCGGAGGGGCGGAGGAGGCTAGAGGAAGATCCAAGAATGGTGGACCCTTGACTCCGGTGACGGGGGAGGGTTTAAATAGGCGGAGGGGGTTGGATGTTACAGTGGTGGAGGAGCGTTTTGGAGCGAGGTTTTAATGGAGCGGGAGTGATGGCGAGGGGACTTGATGAAGGCGCGAGGATGGCGGAGGTACGGGCTTCGAGGAAGAGGCGTTATGAGAGGGAGAGGTAGCCGGAGATAGCGGCCAAAAAAGGAAGGGGGCGGTGGGCTCGGTTATCGTAACGTCTGGAGAGGGACTCGGTCGGAGGTGGACGATGAACCACGGCCTGTGGGTAGAGCGCGGACAGATGGCTGTGATCAGATCCTTAGGATCTGATCGTACGGTTGGCGTTGAGGCGGTGATGAACGGTTCAGATGAGGAGCCGGGTCCATCCAAGGGCAAGGGCGAAGGTGGTGACGTGGAGTATTGGGGAGCGTTGGATGGAGAGATGATCGAATGGCTTAGGATCAGGCGCTAGTGGGCGGTCCTGATCTGATCTAAGATCAGATCGGGCGGCTGAGAGGAGATGCGGGATGAACGGTGAGGATGGGAGCTGGAATGGTGTGATCCAACGGCCCAGATTGGGCTCCAGGTGGCGGGAAGGAGAGCGGGCCACGTGGGCGGCCCAGAGGGCGCCACGTGGTCCAATCAGAATAATTCAAAAGTAAAAACAAAGAAAAATAGAAAAGAAATAGTTAGAGGCCCAATTTGGAAAAAGTCAAAAACATGAAAGTTGCTCGTCTCGACGAGATCTACAACTTTCATGTTGGGCAAAAAGCCAAAAAGAGGTCATCTGTACAAAAGCTATTTTTTTGGGGGCATTTTTAAGGGGATAAAAACACCGGTTTTGTGGTTTTGAGTTGTTTTTGTATTTTTTAGCTTTTTAAGGGTCAGTGAATTATAGACAACTTATCTACCTAATTTTTAGGGGTTTTGAGTGATAAAATAATTACAGAAAAATAAGGGCAATTAAATACAAATAATTAAAGGTTAATTATACACAATATTGCACAAGATAAAAATAGAGTTTTTAGAGGTGATTTTTATTGGTTTGTTTAAGCAGGGATTTTAATACGGAGTTCTTAGCAGGATGAATACGAGATTCATCATACCCCTATACTTAAACCCATGCTCGTCCTCGAGCATCTAAAGAATGAAGGAGTTGGATTAATTCCTGACAGTGCGTGTGAAAAATTCAAGGCTTGATCTTTCGAAGACCCTTGACCTAAGTGATCCTAAAATTCTGGGTTTATCCAAGCCTTAGTCAGAAGGAATCCAACTTCTCTGATTATCAGACTCTCTTTTTGTACATATAACATAAGGATATGACCATTTAGTGTACTGCATTTCATGAGAGCCGAGTCGATGTATCACCCAAGGTTCCAGTCCCAAAGACTCTCCTCTAGACCTAATCCTCAATACTAGGGAAGAAGTCTACTCTTGCTTCAGTCCACCATCTCATTAGTTTGTCAGACTTTGAAATGTAGATGGACGGCCAGATGATGGAGGGACATGGGATTGTGTCTATTTTTCTCACCCTCACATTGGAACAAGGGGCCTCTCGAGTGCCTTTTACTCAAGACATGTAAATTATTAATTTGTTGATCAATGTGTCCGTTCAAGAGAGTTGGAGTCATCTGCACTTGTTTTTCTGGGAATACACCGGGGTGTGTCTTTTCTGAGTATCTAAGATACCTTCGACACCCAGACTTGTATCGCTTACGATGCAGGGCCCTTTTTGTGGTGTCAGCCCGACTCCTTAGTCCTAATTAGCGTTTGGTCCAAGTGGACACTTGAAAATGTTTGGGAGCGCTCGCCTTTGGTGGAAGCTCATTTGGAATTTTTGACTTTGGATTTAGAGCTTTTCTTTGACATTTCATTTCTTTTGTTGGCTAGCTCCACTGCTTTTACCAAGAGATTGGCGCACACTGATCAACAAGTTCTTTTAAGTTTCATCACACCCTGGCACTTTTAGGCAAATATCAAGAGATAGCATATGAATCTTGTTCACATACTGGCTAGGGTTTTTGCTGACACTCAGGTTTTCTGAAGCCTTCATTAACTTTATCCATCCTCGAATATCATCAGATCAGGTCTAAACTTAAATCCATGGTCCTAGTTCCTCAAGTGATATCTCATCTCAGCTCATCAATCATGCAGTTGTGGAAGTGACTGTGCTGATCATATTTTCTTGAAGGTAGAGATTAAGAGTGCAATATAGCACTCAAATCTTTCAAACCAGAGGAGTGTGGATATTTAAGTCAGGAAAACCCTAATGACTAAGGCATTGTTAACTCAGACTCTCAAAATCCCAGAGATCCAGTGTCCTCAAAAATCCTCAAGCCTTGCGTGAGTGTGATTGTGTCAGGAATACACCAACTCCACGGGTTAGTGAATTTTTGTGTGATTTTTATCTTTTGCAAATTTTTATGGGTTTTAATAATTTTTTTTAATTCCTCGGAGAGACAATGACTGCCCAGACTCAAATAAAAGTATTCACTTTCAGCCAGTATGGGTGTAAGTACGGGCCGAGGCCCGTGTTACTTGAGGACGGGGCCGTATGCGATGTCCTCTAAACCACCCACTCTGCTAAGGGAGACCGAGGTTCCCTCACTGAAAATGCCTACTAAACCTAGTAGTCAGAGTCAACCTCCAAGAATTTTTTTTTAATACAGAAATATTCACAAAAATTAAACCCTCAAATTTTAATTTTTACAGGTTTTTACTCAGTTCACTAGTTTACCAAAACCCAGCCCGAAAAAAAAAATAAAATTTGAAAAGTTTTTAAAAACGCGAGCTAAGGCTAAAGTAATATACAATAATATACGGTATACCCCCCTATACTTAAAATTTGCTATGTCCTCATAGCACAAGTGCCATGAAGCCAAGGCTCGGTTCAAGTACAGGGAGATATAGCGGAACTGAGGAGGAGAGTTCCCCTATACTTAGGCCAAAATTGCCCTAAGTACAAGAAGACGGGATGATGGAAGGAAGAGCAGGCAGGTCCCCCCTATACTTAGGCTACAAATAGCCTAAGTAAGGTCTGCGTTAGGGGGGGGGGTTCTATGATACAAGGGAGAGGGGGAGGGGGTTTGTGTAGAATAGATACACACACACACACAGAGAGAGAGAGAGAGAGAGAGAAATATACAGGGGGCGGGTGGGGGTGAGTATGTGCAGTGTAGGTGTGAGTGTGTGGGGGGGGGGATTTTTTTTTTTTACAAAATGCAATACTGAAAATAAATATGCAGATGCACATTTTTTTTTACAACATGCAATGCAAAATTTGACTGATGAAAGTCTTAGAAATCTTCACGGCTTCTTTTGCGGCCTCTTCAGCTGAAGCTCCCGACTTCACGCCTCCATGACGATCAGGCGTCCCGATTTTCATGGGCCCTGCCACAAAAGAGAAAAGTTAGAACTCCGAGAAATTAAATCAGCAAAATAATGCAAAGAAAATGATGCATGAAATTAGGACCAAGAAATTATTGTATTATAAATCAAAATTCAAAAATTAAAGCAAAGCCGTATCCCCGGCAACGGCGCCATTTGATGAACGTAAAATTCGCCTCGATAATAATGATGAATTAAGTCGTAGCATAGGAGGCGAATTTTGTTCAGCAAAAACCACAGTCTTTGAATGCTGTGGAATATTTATGCTTGGCAAGTCTACCAAGGTCGAACACAGGAGAAGCTGCTTAATTATAGCTTTTGAATTTTTATTCATGAAGTTCAATGTCAATTAATCTCATTTTCAGGTCCATATGCAAATCATGAAGCACTAAGCTATTTACAAGGTAATGCCATGATGCATGCAATTTTTTTAGACATTTTATGCGAGTTAAAGTGATGCATGTGCAAACAATGCAAAGAAAACATGCATGATGAATCAAATGCTACAATTATGCCCTAAAATAAGAGCAACATAATATAGAATGAAGTTAGAGCCATTTTGAACACATCATTAAAAATCGGTCATGAAATCAAGCAAAACAAGTAGAGCTAGGTCCCATTTTAACATAAAAATTCACTTAATTTAAAACAGTGTCAAATGAGACAAATTAGTATGCTAGATTGTAGAGGACAGAACAAGGATCAAAACGACACTAAAATCATGCAAATTGGACCTAAGATGCTCATGTTATGCTAAAAACAGTGCAAGGGCATAAATGTAATAAAAATGCAAGAAAAATAAAGGATAAATATTGCATTTAGGTCCCTGGAGGGACCTAAATACAAATAGTAAAAACCGCCTGGGCCTGGATGAAATTTTCCCTTATGCGTGGGGGCCTTTTGTAATTTTGGAAAACTTAGCGGGCCTCCCTGTAAATTACCCCAGGCGCGCACGTGAGGCACTCGCCTGGAGGACCGAAGTGTAAATACTTGAAACTTCAGGGTCTTTGCTGCAAATTACCCAGGCCTCACGTGCGGTGCACGTGAGGGCCCAGGCTCGGGAGGCTGGCTGAGGCTCGGGTCCACGTGGCGTGGTCTGGAAGTTCGGCATTAGGCTTGGAGGACCCGAGCCTATAGGTCTGGAAGTGGGCTCGGGTCCACCACGTGGCTTCTTCTTAGCCGCCCGATCCTGGAGATCGGACGGCACCTGTACTATCATCCTCCTCCGTGAGTCACCGGAGCAGGTGGGGCTCCGGTGGACTCGATGGAGCTACGCCGTGCTCAGGCGGCCTGCCAGACGGTCGAGGAAGCTCCGTGAAGGCTGGGCGATGAAGCTCGGTCGGTGGTGTAGCTCCATAGTCATCTGGAAGGGCAAGGCGGAGGAGCGTCGTCGGAATGGAAGCTCGAGACCGGTGCGGGGTTGCGTTTTCCGTCCATTGAGTACCTGCAAGAGTTAGGCATCCCCGAGGCGAAGTGCAGGCAGTGCGTGAGTGAGATGCAGTGAATGGGAGGTGAGCGGAGGCCTTGGGGTGATCAGAGGTGGAGGCCAAAGCTCCTCCTCCGGCGAGATGGAGGAGGAGGTGGGTCGGAGTGGTAGGGGGTTCTGGAGAAGGGAGTGGGTGGTTGGCGAGGTTGCTGGTGGTCGGGTGGAGCTCGTGGGAGGATCAGATGGGAGCGATGGTGGTTGTAGGTGGCGGAATTAATCGGAGAAAATGGGAGAAAAAATACAGATGAAAAATCTCCTCGCCGGAGCGAGGAGTTGGCGGGGGTAACGGCCTGGGCTTGAGCTCAGATGAGCTCAGGGGTCTTCGCACGACCTGCACGGCCTTGGCAGGGAGCTCGGAGGTGGCCGGAGCCACCGCTACTCGGCGGCGGAGCGCTGAGGGTCAACACCGAATCAACCTCATCGTCACCTCGACGTTCCGCCCCTCCGCTGTCACCGGAGGGCGGAGGAGGCTAGAGGAAGATCCAAGAATGGTGGACCCTTGACTCCGGTGACGGGGGAGGGTTTTAAATAGGCGGAGGGGGTTGGATGTTACAGTGGTGGAGGAGCGTTTTGGAGCGAAGTTTTAATGGAGCGGGAGTGATGGCGAGGGGACTTGATGAAGGCGCGAGGATGGCGGAGGTACGGGCTTCGAGGAAGAGGCGTTATGAGAGGGAGAGGTAGCCGGAGATAGCGGCCAAAAAAGGAAGGGGGCGGTGGGCTCGGTTATCGTAACGTCTGGAGAGGGACTCGGTCGGAGGTGGACGATGAACCACGGCCGTTGGATCGTGAGATCCAACGGCTGTGGGTAGAGCGCGGACAGATGGCTGTGATCAGATCCTTAGGATCTGATCGCAGGGTTGGCGTTGAGGCGGTGATGAACGGTTCAGATGAGGAGCCGGTCCATCCAAGGGCAAGGGCGAAGGTGGTGACGTGGAGTATTGGGGAGCGTTGGATGGAGAGATGATCGAATGGCTTAGGATCAGGCGCTAGTGGGCGGTCCTGATCTGATCTAAGATCAGATCGGGCGGCTGAGAGGAGATGCGGGATGAACGGTGAGGATGGGGGCTGGAATGGTGCGATCCAACGGCCCAGATTGGGCGCCAGGTGCGGGAAGGAGAGCGGGCCACGTGGGCGGCCCAGAGGGCGCCACGTGGTCCAATCAGAATAATTCAAAAGTAAAAACAAAGAAAAATAGAAAAGAAATAGTTAGAGGCCGAATTTGGAAAAAGTCAAAACATGAAAGTTGCTCGTCTCGACGAGATCTACAACTTTCATGTTGGGCAAAAAGCCAAAAGAGGTCATCTGTACAAAAGCTATTTTTTTGGGGCATTTTTAAGGGGATAAAAACACCGGTTTTGCGGTTTTGAGTTGTTTTTGTATTTTTAGCTTTTTAAGGGTCAGTGAATTATAGACAACTTATCTACCTAATTTTTAGGGGTTTTTGAGTGATAAAATAATTACAGAAAAATAAGGGCAATTAAATACAAATAATTAAAGGTTAATTATACACAATATTGCACAAGATAAAAATAGAGTTTTAGAGTGATTTTTATTGGTTTGTTTAAGCAGGGATTTTAATACGGAGTTCTTAGCAGGATGAATACGAGATTCATCATGCATCGAGCATCGTGTTGCTTCACCCTATCACCCGCAGTCCAATGGCTTAGCTGAATGTTCAAACAGGGAGATCAAGACAATTCTACAGAAACTTGTGCGTCCGGATCGCAAGAACTGGTCTCAGCTGCTTGATTCCGTTCTTTGGGCTTACAGAACAGCGTACAAGTCACCCTTGGGAATGTCTCCCTACCGTCTGGTGTATGGCAAGCCATGCCACTTGCCCGTGGAACTTATTCATAAATCTTTATGGGCTATTAACATATGTAATTTGGACTCCAAGCAAGCAGGACAGAACAGGAAACTGGATCTGAACAGATTACTGGAATTCAGAGATTATGCATATGACAACAGCCTGATGTACAAGGAAAAGGTCAAAACATGGCATGACAAGCACATCCGCCACAAGTCCTTTGATCCAGGTCAGAAGGTATGGTTGTTCGATGCGAAATTAAAGATCTTTCCAGGCAAATTGAAGAGCAAATGGACTGGGCCGTTTTTGGTTAGGCAGGTGCGTGACAACGGAAGCGTCTTGATATCTAATCTGTCATCTGATGCACAGCCTTTTGTAGTCAATGGACAGCTTCTGAAGCCATACCTTGAACATGACACATTCATGGCCGTCGTTGACTCCATTCAAGTAATATATGATGATGAGCTGAACAGCTCGAGACAGGCAGAGGAAGGCAAAGCACATCAAAACATTTTTGAATGATTTTCCTTTTTGTCTTTTCTTCTTTTCTTCTTCTTTTCAATTTCTTTTATCTTATTCTACCGAATTGATGCCATCCCTTTCATCACTGCTACACTTAGGATGTACTCTATCCTAAGTATAGGGGGGATGTGCATCCCGAGTTGTTCATACCCAATCTCATTTCTTTTCTTCTTTTCTTTTTTTCTTCTTTTCCTCTTCTATCGTCTTCATCTATCAGAAAGGTGCTACCCCTTGTAGACAGTCTTCTATACTTAGGACGTACTTTGTCCTAAGTATAGGGGGGTGTGCACCCCGAGTTTCTTCTATTCTTTTCGATCCTCTCCATGGTCTCCTCTTCTTGTCTATACTTAGGGATATCTTACCCTAAGTATAGGGGGAGACAATCTGAGTATGATCTGTTCATTCCCACCCTTGACCCTCCCTGCTTTGTGTACAGTCTGCTATACTTAGGATTATTTGATCCTAAGTATAGGGGGGACGGTCAACTTCTCATTCATTTATTCATCTCTTATTCCTTTATTCTCTAGGCTTGTCTACACTTAGTACGAGTTATGTCTTCTCTTTTCTCTCCGATCTATGAGGACATAGCTCAAGCTAAGTGTAGGGGGGTCGTATATACTACGTATATACTTTAGCCATAACTCGTACTTTCGTATTTTCTTAATAATATGGCTAATAATTCTTTGAAATTCATTAAAATCCTTAATAAAAAGATGTGGTTATTCCTCAAATTCTTTTTGTATTTACTGATTAATAAATCAGGTGAAAATGTTTTTTGCAAAATGTTTGAAAAATAGTTTGAAAATCTTTGTGAACATCTATTGAAAACTATTTTGAAAATATTTTGTTTCATGTTTTCAACCTGTGTAAAAATGTGTGGTTTGTAAAATTTCTTTTCTTTGTGTGAAATAAAATGTTTGAAAAATGATTTGCAAATGGTTTGAAAATGGTTGCAAAAATGATTTGAAAAACCTATATATACTGTTTTGAAAGCCTTTGCAAAATGTTTTCAAATGTGTGTAAAATGTTTGTAAAAACTATTTTGGACTATAGTTTTCAAAAATTGTGTGTAAATTGTTTTCAAATAAGTTTGAGGAATACTTACATCTCACCAAAATCCACTTTATATATATACTTATAAAATTGATCACTTACCCTTGTAAATCCTTAAAAATCCACTTCTTGTATATAAGAAGCACTCCCGTGTACATATTTTAACCTATTTTCAGCCAAAAACTTTTTGTTTTCAAAAACTCCCAAAAACATTTGCTAAAACATCTGAAAAATCTTTTTGAAAAATACAAAAAAATGCATATGCATCATCATCACCATCTTTTCAAAAATCCATAAAAAGATCAAAATCTTGAAAATTGCATCACAAAAATATTTTCTGCATTGCATTGCATAGCATTCGCATTTTTCGGATTGAGTTTGATAGTTGAACAAGTCTAAGTAAAATCCGAAGATTGGAGCTTGATTGGACCTTATAATTCACCTAATAACAGGAACCTTATAGGAACCAGGTTTGAGGTACTTCAGGTCTAGTTGACTTAATTCTTTGAGGATCACGGGACTTGGTTCAATGGATTCTTGACTGCCTAAGTAGAGTATTTCGGAGCACACGCACGACTCTTGTTGATAATGACCTAACTTGGACACCTGCACCTTTCACATGGCTCAACTCAGTTGGAGTGGTGAGGGGATTGGATTTGCCGGTATGAGACGCACACAAGTGGAAACACTTGTCCTCCTCTAGGGAGGGAAGTGCACCCCAACCTGTCCAGTGATTAGGAAGTCTAAAGACAGGAGGCTGTGGGTTGCGATAAAGCTTCAAAAGAGGGATAGTCTACTGGCTCAAGAGGAAAAACTCCTTATGTAAATGCTGCTGTGAATAGTATTTCAAAAAAAAAAAAAGAAGGAGGTTCAGGCATGTACAAAAATAAAAAGCCTGCAAAGTATGTACATATGTTGTAAAGTCAATAAGCAAGCTTGAGTTCCAAAGTCATATCATGTGAGCCTGCAGCAGGATGACTTGACTACACTGGTCTTGCATCCAAGGATAGGTAGCTACACTGGCTACCGTCCATTCTTCTCTTCACCCCCTCCTCTTGAGCTGGTTGCCACTTGAACTTAGAAGGGAATACCCCGCTCCTCGAGGATGGAGTTGCTGGATTGGGGAATCACTGGGTTGTCATACTGGAGAAGTCAGCTTCTTTGTCATTCTAGTTGGGGAGAGCCACCATCACTTACACTGTACAAGTCAGATTCATAGTCGTAAGGGTTTGCGTATGAGTTGAGATATTTCTGACCTGGCTATTGAGGAGACTTGAGCAGAGTTTTGGGATTCTCAGGGGCTGTTGGATTTCAAATTCGGTTCTCATTAAGGTTCCGCCCGCACTAAAATTCCAAAGGTCCGACTTAAGCTCCAAACTTTGATTTTGCGAAGACAAGTTTGATAATTAAATTTAGTCCATCTTTCTTCTTTTTCTTTTCTTTATTTTTCTTTTTCTGCACTTATTGCATAAGTGTTTGCTAGGGACTAGCAAAGGCAAGTATAGGGGGATGATGAATCCACGTTTCATCATCTTTATTCTATCATTTTGGCCTTAAAAACCCTAGTAAATGCGTGTAAATAGGCTTAATATAGGTATTTTAGCATTCATGCATATGTATGTAAATATTGTATAAAATACGGTTTTTAATGCCAAAATAATAGAATAAAGAAAAGAAAAGAAAAAAGAATAAAATATTGTAAATATTTTATGACCCGAAACCCCGAGACCTAGGCATCTCGATGAATAGGTCGACAAGGAATAAAGTAGGGGGAGATAAGGGCCAAAATACAGATAAAATACCTATACATTCTATTCATTCTTTATTCATTTTGGGACCTATTTTTGGTTCCACTTTTTGTGCATCAAATAATAAAACTTTGTACATGAAAGTTGTAGATAATTTTATAAAGAAAAATACAAAATTTATTTCACTGAAAAATAATGTACAAATAAAAAGTTATGGTCTGAAGAAGAATCCAGAATGCCAACTTCCCAAACCCGTATCTCACAAATAAAAACTCCAAATGTAGCGTACTCACCTTTAATTGTATATAGAAGAAAATAAGCTATTTAATGGCGGTAGTTTCGCATTTGGCGGAGCTACGGTTTGAAAGTTGACTTTTGGACCCCTCATTGTACCTTGTACTTATTAAAATATTCAATTTATTACTTATTTAGTATTTTTACAATTTTATATTTTTATAATGTTGTAAATAATACTTATAATAATTATGTACATTAAAATCAGAATAAAAGCATAAATCAAACCCAAATAAAAATACTTGTATATATTATAATACATAGGTATAATACATGTAGCTATACCTATACAAATAACACTTTCATTTTATTAAGTATATAAAATATATCAGAAAATTAAAATAAAAATATATTTGTGTATATAAAAGTATTTTATAATTTTAGAAAATAAAAACCAAAATAAAATAAATTAAAAATACCTAAATAAAAATAAAATACTTAAATATATAGATATAGATATCTATAGGGGCATAAATGCAAACTTATAAAAATAAGTCTCATAAAAATAAATAAAAATCACCATAAAATAATTTATAAAAAAATAAACATTTTTTTATTTTATAACCAAAATTTAAATAAATCATTTTCTATTTTTTATTGAATTTCTAAGCATTTTTGCCAAGGTTTTTTCTGGTTGGTCCACGTGGACCAACCAGAGCTCTTCCTTGGTTGACCTCGGTCAACTCTCTGACCGAGGTCTGGCTATTGTCAGACTGCATTTTCCTTGGACTTCGCGGATTTTTCCAGGCCAACTCTTTCACCGTTTGGCCTCGGTTTCTTCACGACTTTTGAAGATCTCTGATCCACCTAGCTCGCCCATGCATCATTTTGGCATTTTTACCAAGGATTCGCCCGTGACACGCCCTCGAACATAGCACCTCCACCATGGTTCAAAAACGCCCCATCTCCTTCCATTCCCTCTTGATCCCTCTTCCACCACCAAAATCCTAACCTAAGACCTTGAAGATACTCCTGGTGACAGCAGGAGTTCGTCGGGCTCCTCATTGGACCGAGGTGGCGTCGAATTGAGGCAGATCCCCTTGCCGGAGTCCTCGCCGGAGGGCACCTTGTGCGCGCACAGGTGAGGCCTCTCTTTCTCCCTTTTTCTTCCTTTTCTCAAATATCCTACTGTCAAAGAGGCACCAGTGATTGATCTTTCGTCAAAATCGTTGGCCCGAAGCCATCATTTCACCCCCGAATCAACTGCAGCCGGCATCGAGTTTCGCCGGCCGTATCTACCGTTCCCTACATCCGGTCACATTGAGAATCACGCCACGAAGTTGGGGCATTTTGCCCCCAACTTCATCACCCACTTCTTTTGCAGGTCCAGGAGCCCGCAGACCCCACCTGGGGGTTGATTTTGTCCAAGATTGAACCACCTGGGCAGCGCCATTCCACACCTTGCGGCGGCGCATCCGAGCCCCTCCAGGCCATTTTGGCACCGCCGGAAGGAAGGCCCGTGCTCCAGGAGCTTCCTGGAGCGTTCTGGACATCGGTCGAAGGTTGGGAGAGACCTGGGGATCCAATTCAAACTCGCCCACGTGAGTTTCTTTCGTGTTCTTCCCGATGCTCTGATTGCCGTCCGATCTCCGCCTGTTCTTCAAGAGCTGCAGCTGCCGTTGGATGCCGTGCACCCACAGCCATTGATCTGCTTCGAATCGATCTAATCCTATCCATCCAGAGCCCAAGGGGTATCGGCGCGCGAGATCTTGCCACGTGTATTAGTGGGAGCCATCCCACCGTCCGCCGTCGCCGATTGCGTGGGTAATTTTGTTCTATACCCCGCAGTTTTTGACCATTTATATTTAGTATATTAATTGTTGTAATAGGTAAAGACTTTTGGGTAACTTTACGATCTAGACCTTGTGCTTCTAGATTTGGCAGTTCAGCCCTTGCTAGTGGCGCATGTGCGAGCCACGTGGGTCCTTGGCATTTTTGTAACTTAGCCCTTGGGAGATCCTTTATTTCATTTCAGTGCATAGACATTTTGCTGCATGGTAAAGTTTTTGGAAAATTTGTACGCAGGCCCCTTGATTTTCTGATTTTTGCGCAAATACCCCTGCCAGGCCTTCCATGTTTGCTTGCTTGTAGGATTTATTTGAAGTATCATTCTAATCCCAAAATTTCTCAAATTTTGGACTTAAGCCCCTGTGAACTTGTACTTCCACACCACAATTTTAGTTTTTGATTTTATTTTATTTTCACA